>CM064510.1:2740616-2856627 GCA_032716605.1 Paralithodes platypus | reverse complement strand
TACCCAACCACTCTCTATCTTTCTTCTTTTCTTCCACAGCTATTCTTACCTCTTCTGTCCACCATGATGTACCTTTCACTCCCCTCCCTCTTCTCCTCACTCCCACACCTCCTCACATGCTGCACAGATCTCATCCTTAAACACCTTGCTCATCTCCTCCACTTCCTCCATAACTTCCAGGTCGAACCCACCTAGTCGTCTTTCCACTGCTCTCCTGTACTCCTCCCTGACTTCCTCCTCCTGCAACCTCTCCACCCTCCTCACCATTCCACCCTCCTCTCGCCTCCCTCCCGCTCTCCTCACCCACTTCTTTTGTATCCTAACCTTAGCTACCACTACATAATGATCAGACAGACCCCCTCCAATACCCCTATACACCCTAGCATCCATCACAGATTTCTTCATTCGTTCATCCACACATACATAATCAATCAATGACTTTCGTTCCACCACTGTCTTATCCTTCATCGTCAACATCCGTTTCCATGTGTACCTGTGGATCATTCTGTGTCAGAAGAAGGTGTTGGCTATCCACAGCCTCCTCCCCACACATACGTCCACAAGTGCACTACCATTCCCATTCACCTCTGATGGTACCCCCCACCCTCCACCACTCCCTCAACTTTCCTATCACCCACCTTACCATTCATATCCCCAATCAGAAATATTCTTTCGTTCTTGTCAAACTTCTCCAGGCACGCCTCCACATTCATCCAGAACTCCTCTTTCTTTCTTTCAAGTATATCCTCTGTCGGGGCATACACGCATACAATCACCCACGTTTGTATTCCTACTTTCATTCTCACCCACACAATCCTTGAACCCACAGACCCATACTCTCTTACACATTCCTTCCATTTGCTACTTACAAACAAACATGCACCTTCTCTCGCTGTTCCTTCACTCACTCCAGCACACACACCCATTCCACACTCCCACTCTCTCACATCTGAACCTTTCCATTTGGTCTCTGTCATTCCACATACATCCAGCCTGGCATTCACTAACACTTCCAGAACCTCTCTCTCTTTTGTGCCATCATTCATGCCACTAACATTCCACGTAGCCATTCTCAGAATGTCCGAAGGCATGTCCTTAGTCGGTCGTGGTTCGTCAACGTTGGTTCCGTCCGCATCCGAGGCTGTTCGTTCGTTTTTTTTTGCTTAGATATTTTTTTCCGGGTGGGGGTCGCAAGCCCACCGACCCAACCTCTTTAGTCGCCTCTTACGACACGCAGAAGGCACGTGGGGCATATTCTATTCCCTAACCCCCAGGGGGTAGGGACATAAGACATACAGTAGCTTTCATGTTCACTCTGACCCAACGTCACTCACTGAAGGTACGATGAAGGTAAGTTACCGGCGCCTAAGAAATACAGTAGCTTTCATGTTCACTCTGACCCACTGTCACTCACTGAAGGTACGATGAAGGCAAGTTTCCACCGCCTAAGACATACAGTAGCTTTCATGTTCACTCTGACCCACCGTCACTCACTGAAGCTACGATGAAGGTAAGTCACCACCCGCCTAAGACATACAATAGCTTTCATGTTCACTCTGACCCACTGTCACTCACTGAAGGTACGATTGAAGGCAAGTTACCACCGCCTAAGATATACAGTAGCTTTCATGTTCACTCTGACCCACCGTCACTCACTGAAAATACGATGAAGGCAAGTTACCACCGCCTAAGACATACAGTAGCTTTCATGTTCACTCTGACCTACTGTCACTCAATGAAGGTACGATGAAGGCAAGTTACCACCGCCCTAAGACATACAGTAGGTTTCATGTTCACTCTGACCCACTGTCACTCACTGAAGGTACGATGAAGGCAAGTTACCACCGCCTAAGACATACAGTAGCTTTCATGTTCACTCTGACCCACTGTCACTCACTGAAGGTACGATGAAGGTAAGTTACCACCACCTAAGACATACAGTAGCTTTCATGTTCACTCTGACCCACTGTCACTCACTGAAGGTACGATGAAGGTAAGTTACCACCGCCTAAGACATACAGTAGCTTTCATGTTCACTCTGACCCACTGTCACTCACTGAAGGTACGATGAAGGTAAGTTACCACCACCTAAGACATACAGTAGCTTTCATGTTCACTCTGACCCACTGTCACTCACTGAAGGTACGATGAAGGTAAGGTACCACCGCCTAAGACATACAGTAGCTTTCATGTTCACTCTGACCCACTGTCACTCACTGAAGGTACGATGAAGGTAAGTTACCACCGCCTAAAGACATACAGTAGCTTTCATGTTCACTCTGACCCACTGTCACTCACTGAAGGTACGATGAAGGTAAGTTACCACCACCTAAGACATACAGTAGCTTTCATGTTCACTCTGACCCACTGTCACTCACTGAAGGTACGATGAGTAGCTTTCATGTTCACTCTGACCCACTGTCACTCACTGAAGGTACGATGAAGGCAAGTTACCACCGCCTAAGACATACATAAGTTTACATACAGTAGCTTTCATGTTCACTCTGGCCCACCGTCACTCACTTAAGGGGAGATGGCCCGTTTTTTTAGTCTATTAATTAATTTATTCCTTTATTTCTTAGCTACACCTCGATCGAGCTTAAAAAACACACCCTAGATCCTTCTTCAAGATAAATTTGTACATATCTCGGTAGAAAAATGTTTCGGCCGAAGGCCGGTTCCTCTTAAAATTTCAGGCTCGCTATCGCTTGCCAGGAAAAATCGACAATTAAATGGCATGAAAGGTCTTACAATTGACAATAAAATGGGGCGAAAGGTGTTAACATGGCGTTAATGGCGTTAAAGGTGTTAATGGGCCGAACGTCTTATAAGCTCAAAACAAATGGGGCTTAACTCGAGGGAGAAAGGGCACCAGAAAAAACGACCCCTCTCCCTTAATATGTTATTACTCTCTCTTGCTCTTGCTCTAGCAATCTCTATCTCTCGCAATCTCTCGCTCTCGCTCTCTCTAGGTGTTGAGAGGTCGCCGTGTTTGTCGGAGTTGCGGTGGAGACTTTTACAACCAGAGTTTTATAGATCTCACAAAGCTGACAGCTGAAGAATGAAGGAATGAAAAATAGTGTTTATGTGTGTAAACGTCTGTACAGTTGTGCGTGTATGTGACTATGTGTGTGTCTACCTCAGTATGCCCTAGGTCTTCCCACCTGTTTTCTGTCCTGCATCTTCTTAACTGTCTCATACGTTATACAAAGTGTCTAGTTTTTCTTCATCGCGTTTATTGTTATATATATTCTGGCACAGCTAAATTTTAAAATAGTTGTTTCGTTTTGGCTAAGTGTGGATATGTAGGATATTATCATAATTATATTGATTGTCGATGGGACATGAGATTATATATAAATATCATATTATATTTTCATAATTACAAAGGTAATGTCAACATGCTGAGATGAGCCATGCAACAAAGTGGAACCCAGTATAAACCGATTACATATTTTCATTATATTCTGGCAATTATTAGACTATAGTATTCAGCCTGGGAAGGACGTCAACCCATAACAAAACTATCGACTATCTCAATAAATCCTTGTACCTACCATATACCCTTCCTAAGCTTCATAAAATCGTCTAAATCTAGCTAACATCAAGTGAAAAAGACGTTCCCGGTAATGAAAGGGTTAAAGCCAGTGGTGAATGAGTTACACAAGGTGGTTCACAGGAGCTACTGACACAATATCTACCGATGTTCTGGAGATTTGAGCCATTTTTTAGCGATTTTCTAGAGGTTGTGGCATTATTCTAGCGATTTTCGGCATGTATTAACTATCTAGCAGCCTCCTAGCTATAGTATCACGAATTCCTATGTTCGGTTCGTTATTGTAACATATGTTCAAGTAATATAATTCCGTAATAAGATATAACTTCCTTGAGGGTGATTTTGATACTTCTCATTTATTATAAATAATAATCTCAGCCCTTTCCTATAAAGTAAAGTAACATCGCACTGTAGCTAAGTTCATAGTTGTATTAACTTGAAAAATTATTATTTACCATCTCAGTTCACTTGGTGATCATCCCAGTGACCTGACCTGAGGGCAAGCTCACGCGATCAGTTTTATAAGGGTCAGCTGAGCCCCACGCGTGACTCACCTTGCCTCCTGTGACAGTATCTTTATAACCTCAACTCTTCTCATTGTCACCCAAGGATCATTATCTAGGGCATTGAAGTCACTTTGAAAACTGAAGATATTCTACTCTCATTTATTATTGCATTGAAGGTTAAAATTGATTCCTGTACATTATGCCTTTATGTATGTTTTTCCACATAATCTAATGTAATCCTAGACTCTCACTATTGAGTTCTTCTGGTATCAGTAACATTGTTCTGACATAAGGACAATATATATCTCTACTCTTATTGTGGGATTTGCCTTAATGATTATTCTTCTCAACCCACCTTCCTGCTTATTAAATAAAATATTCATATGTGTTCTTCCTTGTGTTGTTATTGAGTATTATATTGAACCTTTGAATACCATTTTTACTGCTTATAGAACCTACTATGGACGTCTCTGTCAAGTATATTTAAGTCCATCAAACCAGAACTGGATTGTTTTAAGGACTGTATCAAGGGAATTAAACGATCAGAACCCGGCACAACAGTAGTATTAAGGTAGGACCACCTAGTTGGGACCGCAGGGTTTGTGTGGTCTGAGTATCTGTGTAACTCTCGTAATTATCCCTAATACTTCCTGTTTCAAAATAATTCCTCGCCCTCAGTAACAAGTCTTTCACGTCCCAAATTCATTGTTTTCTCACTCTGGCTTTGACTAATAGCCTACTGAAGTCACTTTGTATATATATATATACACAAAGTGACTTCAGTAGGCTATTTGTCAAAGACAGAATGAGAAAATAATGAATTTCGGACGTGAAAGATGTTTGTGTCTAAATTATTCCATTTATGGCCTTTCTTTTAACTATTTAACTTGCATGTTCTAGTGGGGATCATAATATGTGTTGTTGTTTGCCTCCCTTTGCACTCTAATGTACTTCCTTGCCTTTTAAGTATCCTATAATCTCTTTCTGATATGCTGTAAGCTAATGAATGATGTTAGCAGTCGTTTTATCAATTATCTATTTCTTTTGTCTCCTGATGATAACTCCATATTATCTTTAGTTCATCTCTGTGTAGTTCCTATAGCTTTATTTCTTCCTTGTCTTCCCTATTTCACACTTGCCATTCCTTACGGCCTGTATGCCTATTTGTTTATCGTTCCATCCATCTATCCATCAATTAATCCATCCATCTCTTGCTCTTCTTCTTGAGTTGATGACCCATTGTCTTCATGGGTCCTCCAACATCTATCTCTTTCTCTCTCACCAATGTTCATCCATTTCATCAAATGTCTGCATTTTAACCCCTTCTGTACCGGCAACATCTTTTAAAATATATTCTACTTATATTTAGATGATTTTGTGCAGTGTAAGTGGGATCTGTGGTATTAAAAAGGTATAAATGAGAGAGCTCGAAGTCTGTTAATTGCAGTAGGCCCTATCTAAACTGAATCAAATCTTCTAATAGTAGCCAGCATAAAGTTAAAAGGACGGCACTGGTACTTAACGGGTTAATATGTAAATCTGCCCATCAATCTCTCTATCTACCTCTCCATCCATCCATCCATCTACTGTATACACATCTCTTCCTTCTGCCTTGTGTTGATGACCCGTTGTCTTCAGTGCCCCGTCCAGAACAATACCCTTGATGATGGTATTCTTGGCCGCTTGACCACTGTTAACACCTTACATACAGGTCTTCAAGCCACATTCACACACCCACACACAACACACACACACACACTACGTCAAACCCAAAACCATTGTTGATATATTACAGTAAGCCCTTATACTTAACGTAAACTCTCAAAACCTTACAGTTCACATTGAATAAACTATATCAGACACATCGTTCTGAAAGCTTATATTGGGAGACCCACACCAACAACAGTAGAATAGACGCACAACGTACACACATAAAGAATGTATAGCCTACATATATAAAGTACACACAACCTCTCCCACCTACTCTGCAAAACACACAAACACACACACACACACAGTCTACGTTAAACATAACACTATGAATGATGATATGTTAAGGTCTCTCTCTCTCTCTCTCTCTCTCTCTCTCTCCAGTCACTCGTGGCCACCACAATTAACATACGGTACACCATAACCACATTACCAGGAACCATCATCAACTCTTGGCTGAACTTGCAGATGATGGGGTGTAAATGCCAGTGGTGTGTGTGTGTGTGTGTGTGTGTGTGTGTGTGTGAAAAGTTATAAGAATGCATGTTCACTTATGTCCATATTCCTGAACCAACCTCTCCAAACTTAAGACACAACACACAAGTCGTATAGTGTAACTAATACAATATTATACGATCATTCAATCACTTATATATATATAAATATATATATATTTTTTTTCAGTACACATGATAGGTTCAAGGGACTGGAGTTTTCGAAAAGCGGGTCCAGTCCTGACACTATGGTTGACTTACAGTGTGCTGGCTCAATAATCCAGAAGGGTTGATAGCCTCTGAAGTCCCATTTAACTATGATGGGTTATTTGTTTGTATTTCATTGCTATGCTTACGTGTTAGTTTCTAATATTTCCAAAATACAAGATGTCATATTTCTTTTACCTTAAGACTGGAGGAAAAATACATAGGCTAATGTTTTAAAATGGCGTCCTCTATACATTTGAAGTTTGTCAAAATACATAGGCTAATGTTTTAAAATGGCGTCCTCTATACATTTGAAGTTTGTCAAAATTTGGCAAAATCATTTGTAAAGTAGATTGAATTCTGGGAAAGTTTAATCAAACTATCAAAGTGTTATGGGTACTCATGAATCATAATAGATGTACTACTTTTAACTGGTACCGATCTCAAACACAATTCTACAGAGCTAATTAATATCCCCAATACTTCAGAGTTTGGTTAAGGAGATTCATAGAATCAAATAATTGTATATTCAATATAGTTTGCGAGTGGACAGGATGGCCCAGTAAATAATTCGTTACAAATATTCGTTTAAGCAACTCGGAAACGTAATTCGTCGAGCCTGTAAATAATGTAAGTATCTTGGCCTATACAACTCCTGGATTGAGGTTTCAGATACCATTACAGGAAATAACTAAGCTTACGGAGGACTGCAATTAAAGCAGTAACAACTTGCATAACGATCCCTTCTTATTACCCCTATACAGTTCTTTACAAAACTGAATAATATCAACATAATATAATTTGTATAAATTTCAATCCACACACCAAACACCTCCAAAATAAATGAATGAAAGCATGTGATCCCACCGGGATTCGAGTCTGGGTTACCCCCTACAGATTTTGAACACTCTAACCATTACACCATCAAGGCAGATCATAGCTTCACCAAGTCTTGAGTATTGTATGCCTGACTAAATAATCGGAGCTCGCTAATTGAGGTTCCAACTAATATTACACGATTATACAATTCTTTTAAAACAGTAAGTTTATGTAACTCATTGCCAACACATACACTTCCTAAGCTGAATAAAATCATGTCAAACGATTAGACAGTCACCATCGTAGCCTAAGTAAACATCCCAGGTATCAATATTGCGGGATCGATAATTTATGTTGCGCCTGTGGGGTGAAATGGGAGATGACAGAGAGGGGAAGTGTGGGGAGAGTGAGGACAAGAAGGGTGGGCAAGAAAGAAGGGAAAAGAGCGGAAAAGTTGGTGATACAAATAAATGTGGTTGAGTGCTGGCGTAGTAGGATGGGATGAGAGGAGTGAGGGAGAAGTGAGATGAGTATAGAGTTCAAAGGGAGAACAGATGAGACGGGCATAAGAAAGGGAGAAATTATAAGGGTGAACGTAAGAGTGACGAGATGAAATATAAGAGGTTGTGATGGTAAATGGTGTTATGTTGAGTAGGACCAAGGTCAATGAAAATAAGAGTGGAGAAAGTGAAGAGGGGAAAGGAAGGAAGGACTATGCACATTAGGGAAGGGCTTGGTGAAAGGGGGAAGGTATGGAGGAGCTTAGTTAAAATAGGACTTCAGCGGCTATCAACCTTCTTGTTCCCGGTAGATCACATGCTTTCATTAATTTCTTCGGAGGTGTTTGATGTTGGAGTGAAATTAATATAAATATATTATTAAGCCAGCACACTGTAAGTCAAATTGGCGTCAGGACTGGAGCCCCTTTTCGAGAACTCCATTCCCTTGATGGAGGAGTGGAACTATAGAGGGAGGAAGGAGTACAAAGGAAATCAAGCAACAACAGGTCTAATGACCCTTCTAGGCTGCTTGTCCTCCAAAACACTGAGGATCAAGTGTCCAAACAGTGGTCTAGAGTGGGAAAGGGAACATTGGAAAGGGAACTACTGCCCTGGAACTAATGTCCGTGGCAGGACTAGGAAGTTAGTAGGGGACATATGGGTTAGTAACTAAGGGGAGGATAAATTAAAGTTATTCATTTACAAACGCAGTCAGTCGCGGGTTTGATGCGAGATATTTGTCTAAGCGGAGTTTAAATGAATCAACGGTGCTGCAGTCTATAACATCTCGAGGAAGCCCATTCCACAAGTTGACAACTCAATTGAAGAAGAAATTCTTAGATTCGTGTGAGTTAAAAGATTTACCAATCATTTTGCAACCGTTTCCCTGCGTGTAATTAGATTGGTTGATAGTGAAGTACTTTCTACAGTTCATATTGTCGATGCCTTTGATGATTTTGAACACTTGAATTAAGTCACCTCTTAATCTGCGCTGGGCTAAAGGAAATAGATTGTATTCTCTAAGATGCTCTTCGTATGGTTTGTTCTTTAGGCTAGGTATCATTTTGGTAACTCTACGTTGAACTTGTTCTAGCTTGTTTATGTCTTTTTGGTAATAAGGGCACCAGCATTGAACGCAGTATTCCAGAAGAGGGCGGACTAAGGAATTGTAAGGGGTTAGGATAACATCTTTGGATTGATGCTCAAATGACCTGCCTATAAAGCCAATTATTTTGTTTGTTGACTCGGTTTTAGGTTACTCGATATTGTTACTCCCAGAGATCGGTTTCTCTGTTTACATTCTTAAGCTGAGTGCCATTCATCGAATAGTTTGCTTTCTCATTTAGGTATCCGATATGTAGTACTTTACATTTATCCGCATTGAAACTCATTTGCCAAATTTGGGCCCAATGTTACAATTTATCTAGATTGTGTTGCATATCGTCAACTTGATCTTTTGAGAGTACGCTATTTGCAATTTTTGTATCGTCAGCAAATTTTGAGATTGTACAGGTGAGACCCTCATCTATGTCGTTGATGTAAATTAGAAAGAGAATTGGTCCTAGTACCGATCCCTGGGGTACCCCGCTACTTACATTGGTCCATTTAGATGCCTTACCGTTTATGACTACTCTTTGCTTTCTGTCGCTGAGCCAATTTTCTATTCATTTCAATATACCGTCTTGTATTCCATGCGCTTTTAGTTTTAGAAGTAAACGTTTGTGGGGAACTTTGTCAAAAGGCCTTTTGAAAATCAAGGTATATAATATCTACAGCTTTACTCTCATCGTAGAGGTTGAGGATATCGTGGAAGAAGTCTAAGAGGTTTCTTAAACAGGAACGTTTTTTACGAAAGCCGTGTTGAGTATCTTTAAGTATGTTATTTTCCTCTAAGTGATTTACGAGTCTGTCTCTTATGACCGTTTCTAGCATTTTACATACAACTGAGGTTAAGCTAATTGGACGATAGTTACTGATTTCGGTCCAAAAGACATAGAAGAGGCCATTTCCAACATGCCATCCCACTCGGCACCAGGGCCGGACTCATGGAATTCGATCCTAATGAAAAAATGTAAGGAAAACCTCTCAAAACCCCTGGCTATAATGTGGAGAAGGAGTCTAGACACTGGTGACATACCAGATAGCTTGAAAAACGCAATAATTGCCCCACTGCATAAAGGAGGGAGTAAAGCACTACCAAAAAACTACCGCCCGGTAGCTCTAATCTCTCACATCATTAGAGTTTTCGAGCGAGTCCTGCGAAGCAAAACATTCATGGAGACAAATGAACTACACAACACCGGTCAACATGGGTTCAGAGCGGGAAGATCATGTCTCTCACAACTTTTGGAACACTATGAAAAAATTCTTAAAGCGCTAGAAGAAAAGAAAAACGTGGATGTCATTTACACCGATTTTGCTAAGGCATTTGATAAATGTGACCATGGTATAATAGCCCACAAACTGAAAGCAAAAGGTATAACTGGGAAAATCGGACGGTGGATATACAATTTCCTCGTAAACCGAAAACAATCGGTAGCAGTAAACCAAGTCACTTCTGAGCCTTCGGATGTCAAAAGCTCAGTGCCCCAAGGAACAGTGCTAGCGCCCCTTCTGTTCCTCATACTAATTTGCGACATAGATACCAACACCAGACACAGTACGGTGTCGTCTTTTGCTGATGACACAAAATTAAGCAAGATAGTAAACACACAAGAGGACACGGGCCGACTGCAGGAAGACATGAATGTAGTATTCCAGTGGACCAGGGAAAACAACATGCAATTCAATGAGGAAAAATTCCAATTAATACGGTACAGAGATAATAATGGTGTTAAAGAAATTACAAATTACTTAACAGAATCTAACCACATAATAGAACGGAAAGACAGTGTGAAAGACCTTGGGGTATTGATGTCTGAAAATATGGGTTTGAAAGTACATAACCAGGTTAAAGTGGCGGCTGCGAAACGTCTAACGGGTTGGATTCTGCGTACTTTTAAAACACGCGGTGAATTGCCTATGATAACGCTCTTCAAATCTCTAGTGCTACCGCGGCTTGAATACTGTAGCGTATTAACATCCCCATACAAAGCAGGTGAAATAAATGACGTAGAGAGTGTACAAAGAAATTTCACTTCGCATATAAGTTCGATAAAACATCTACACTATTGGGAGCGTTTAAGAGACTGAATCTGTACTCACTGGAACGTAGAAGAGAAAGTTACCTAATAATATACACGTGGAAAATCGCAGAGGGTTTAGAACCAAACCTACATACACCGATAGTCATGAAATTCAGTGATAGGAGAGGCTGGGAATGCGAAATCCCCCGGATGAATAACAGGGGTGCTATGGGCTCTCTGCGAGAGGGCTGGTTATCACACAGAGGCCCACGTCTCTTCAACAAACTCCCACGGCGAGTAAGAGACATGAGGGACATCTCGTTAGACAACTTCAAGAGAGCCCTAGATGTCGAACTGCAAAAAGTGCCAGACGAGCCCATCCTCGCAAGGGAGCGAGCTGTCGCTTCAAACAGTCTACTGCACCAAATCACCACCCATAACGAGCGGCGTCGCGCTCCTTGGTGCCGCTAGAAGAGCGGCGAACACATCTAAAGGTATCTAAAGGTAAGGTAGGGATTTGCTGCCTTTTTTGAATATCGGTGTTACGTTGGCTATCTTCCACTGATCAGGCATAGTTCCAGACTGCAAGGATTTATTGAATACTAATGTCAGTGGTTTGGAGAGCTCATCCTTAGCTTCCTTTAGAACTCTAGGCGAGATTGTATCAGGTCCAGGCGTTTTATTTACCTTGAGTTTATCTAAACAATTCAATACTTCTCTCTCTGTAACGGTGATATTGCTTAGAACATCTGAATTATCAATCTGAATCGGCGATGGTGTAGGGATATCACTGAGGTCTTCTGTTGTAAAAACTGATGCAAAGAAGGTATTGAGGGCATTACTCATTTGTACTTCGTCTTTTGTGTATTCTCCATTTTCATCGACTAACGGTCCAACAGTTGAAGTAACCACTTTTTTCTTTCTGATATAACTATAGAATTATTTTGGGTTTGTTTTACTTTGATTCGCAATATGTAACTCTAGGGTCTTTTTACTTTGCTTAATTAACTTTTTGGCTTTGCGTCGTAGCTCTACAAATTTCACCCGTTCTTCGTCATTTTGTGAGGATTTTAATCTATCATTAGCACTTTTTTTAGCAAGCAGGCAGTTTGAAATATCTTTATTCCACCATTTGGCCTTATTATTATGGCCTGGACGCCGTATTTTCGATGGTATGCAGTCTTGCACTGCTTTTAGGTAAGTGGTTTCGAATAACTTCCAAGATGTATTTATGTCATTATTGTTAATTAAAAAGCTTCAGTTAGTTTCTTTAAACATACCTCTAAGTTTATGAAAGTTTGCTTTCTTGAAATTAGGGACTTTTTCGATGCTACTATTTGGTTCGTTACTAGTAAAGTTTAAAGTGAAAGTTATCGTACGATGGTCGCTGTTACTGAATTCATCACCAACATTCAAATTCTCTATTAATTCTTCTTTTGTTGCAAGTACAATTTCAAGAACGTTATTACCACGGGTCGGTGTTCGAACAAATTGATAAAGCGAACTCTCTTGCAAGTTCGTATACAAGTCATGTCCGGAGTGTGAAGTAAGAGTAGCGCCCCACTTGGTCACAGGTAAATTAAAGTTGCCAAAAAATACGGTATCTTGTGAGTTACTTACATCTGCAATTTGTTCATAAATTTCTCGGTCAGTTTGCACTGATTGAGCTGGAGGTCTGTATATTAATGCAAGTATTATTTTTGTACCTTTATTATTCTTTATTAGCACAAAAGATGTGTCGACGTTCACAATTTGAGGTTTTGACAAGAGGGTCGGGTTAAGACTTTCTTTGATATAAAATAAAACGCCACCTCCATTTTTATTTATTCGGCTTTTCTCAAACATTACATAACCGGGAAGTGAATACTCTGCTAAAAAGTCTCTATCTACTGTATTGAGCCAAGATTCTGTTATACCAATCACATCATAATTTTCAGTAAACACTAGTTCCTCTAAATCTGAAAATTGATTGCGTATGCTACGAGCGTTTGCATAGAAAACCTTTAAAGTTGCGGTTTTAGAACTCACAGAACGTTCTTTAATCACATTTTTGGTTCTGGTCGGATCTACATTTACATTCATGGCTGACATCGGTCCTCGGTCATTATCCCTGGCGGTTTTGAATTTGGGTCGTGTTGGTGGAGCTTTATCCAAATTCGCAGTTCTTGACAGATTAGCATTTAATTCCTTCGCAGGTTGCCGCCCTCGCTGTCTTCGGTCCTCCTTCCTGGTTGTCCTGTGCTGAGTCGATTTCTTCTCCGAAAATCCTTCACCGCATCGTTGAGAAGACGCCCAAAACGTGCTGATCCCACCTGGTTCAGATGAACTCCATCGTCCGAAAACAAATAGTCATCGTAGTAGAAATTGTCCCAGGTGTCGACGAATCCCACGTTTTCCTTCCTGCAGAGGTTTGCTAGACAACGATTTGTGCTGATGGCTATGTTGTAAAATCGGCTCTCTACACCAAGCCGGGGGACGATTCCAGAGACGATGATCCTTGATGACTTCTCCTTAAACGACTTGATCAGCTGCTGGTACTTTAAAAGCAAATCTTCCCACCGGGTTCGCTGTACATCGTTGGATCCAACGTGGATGACGTACATTGTATTAGCAGGGGCCAGCTTAGATACTTTGTCAAGGAAGTGGAGAGAGGTGGTGTTGATGGTGTAGATGGGGTCGTGGTACAGTATTTCATCCCCTCCTGCAACCCGATAATACACGAGATCTTGATTACACCGCCAGGGACACACTAGGGAGAGGGAGGGACACGCACACACACACACACTCACAGACACATATATACATCCACAGGCATATAGCCTACGTATAATCACACCATATACACATACACATTAAAACACATCATACAGCTCACACATACACCCAGGTATCATAAACACACATATATCATACACATATAGTAAGCTACACATACGAAACACAGACAGAACACAAACACACAGGTAACCATTTCTACTAAATGACCAGTTCATTTCTTCTAGCTACCTTCATAAAATATAACTCGGTTTAAACTCATTCTGTACCAGTGACGTCTTATTAATTGTGTTCTAGCTATATTTAGACGATTATGTGCTGTTTAAGAAGGATCTGTGGTAGAAAAATGGGTTTAGCGAGATAGCTCGAAGCCTGGTGGAGGGTCTTTTTCAATCTGAATAAATTAGTAAAATTGTTCTCAGAAATACAGTTAAAAGGACGTCGCTGGTTCAGAAAGGGTTAAGAAGGAGGGCCACCAAGCCAGCCTCTCGTAAAGAAGCTCAACTTTTTGTTTTCTCTTTCTCTCCCTCTCTTTTTGGCTTGTATCCATTCGGCCCCATTCAGCCAACTGTTTTAAGACGTTTATCCCCATCCAGGTGTCAATATTTTCCGAGAGCCAGCATATATATATATATATATATTTGTTTTAAAGCAAACTAAATTTGTAAGAAAAATGTGTCCGGCGATGCCGGATTTCTCCATACAATGCTTGCTCCCTATCGTTCGCCAGGAAGTAATCTACACCGGGATAGGGATAAACGTTTAAAACAGTTGGCTGAATGGGGCCGAATGGATACAAGCCAGGGAAAGAGAGAAAACGAGAGTAAGATAAAACAAAAGCCGGTGAATCCCCGTAATAAATATTTGTGTTCTAGATTCAATTCCCAGCAGAAATGGGTATTAAATTCAACTTGCCTGGCAAATATTGGTCTGGTAAATTCTATCCATCTTTCAGTATCAGCTTGTGATTTATCTTGCTTTGTTATATTAACCAGTCTTTACACTGAATGTTATCCATCAGAACTATAGGCTACAGTTCTATACCCATTAAACCCCTTCTTTACCGGCGACGTCTTTTCACCTTTATTCTGGCTACTATTGGACGATTTTATTCAATTTTAAGAGTCTCCAGCAATTAACAGGAATCGAACAATCTCACTTAACCCTTTTTACTATCACAGATCCTTTTTAAACTGCATCAAATCGTTTAAATATAGCAAGATTGACATAACAAAATAAGGTGCCGGTACAGAAGGGGTTAAATAGCGAAACTAGCAGCTTAAGCAGACACAGACCTTCTTGATATGAAGCGTTTAAATCCCCCTTCCCAGTCAACTGCAGGTCTGAAGGGAAAATCTCTATCAATAATGAGGAAGGGTAAAGGGGAAAATGTATATAAATTAAAAAGAGACTAATATATTGAACAAGGTATATACATATATCTGTAATCTTATAGGGTTAGAATGGAAAATTAAACTGATCAATAATAACAAGGAATAGATCAGAAAAAAAACAATTAGGTTGAATGCAAACTAGGAGAAGAATGAACTTTTGGATATTGGCAAAACAGAAAATACGTTTCTCGACGTTATATTGTTCTTAATTCCACGACATGACATGCAAATAGGAAACGTGAGCCGAAGACTAAATCTTTATATACTTTTAATTCCTCGAAGCAAGGATGGGGGCAGAGGAAGTAGTAGGAGGTGAGGAAAGGAGCTGGAGGTGGAGAAGAGAGAGTCGGGGCTTAACCAACACACGCGAGTTATGGGGGGGGGGCTCATTGCAGAGGACGGACACTCACCGACATGATTATTGGAAAGGCTTCGTTAAAATAGGACTTCAGAGGCTATCAACCCTAGTGGATTATTAAGCCAGCACACTGGAAGTCAAGAATAACGTCAGCACTGGAGCCTCTGTGCAGTCACCCCCAAGTTTGCATTGGCGACATCTGGATTCGAAGGCTTGTGTTACCTGTGAGATACCTTTCCAACTAGTACCAGACCACAAACCCATGAAAAGACTTCACAACAGTCCGCTTATACCAGGTTCCTATACTGCTAGGTGAAACAGGTTCAGGGTGTCTTGTACCAGGTGGGGAGGAACCGAACCCAGCTTCTCCTGGCTGTGAAGTAAGTGCGCTACCAATTCTTGACTACTTCTTCACAGTTGGTGCACTGTGTACTAAGGGTCACTAAGAGACGATAGGAGGAGGCGATAGCACAGTGGATCACGTGACGAACTGCAGACCTAATGGACCTCAGGACGAATCCACGCCAAATGTAATTTTTTTTCCCGAGGTGATCAGATCATTCCTGTTTTCTACAATTATTCTGGATACACCGACACATCAAGAAAATACCCCCTATATCATCACCAATTCATAGCATATTAGATGCACGACCATACTCGAAGATACTGTGAACGACCATATAGCTGCTCTCTCCAATCAAGTGACGAGTATAAATAATAAGGTGTCGTCATCTAGTGTGGCAGAGAGGTAACCAACACCTTGAAGTTCCACTGCGACCATCTAGAGCGACATAAGAAGCACTCAAAAACATACAAATTCAATTTATAATCTCGGGCCCTCTTAAAGGTTTCAGGCTATCGATCAGCCTCCAGTCCTGAGAATTTTCTTTATTTTTCCAAAAATAGTAACCATCTAAGAACAGATATGAGCAGTTGATAAGAATGGCATTTTAAGAGATACAATATATATATTTAAACTTACTGAATAGTCACAATATATTTAGGCAAGTTCTGGAAAAGCATAGAGTAAGACCGGCGAGAGGAAGATAGAGAAGGTGAATGGTTGTTTTAGTGTGTGGGTAGATCTTAAGTGCTTTAGTGGAAAGTAAAATTAGTATGAATGAATTGCGAGTGCGGTTATAGTCTATTCGCTGTATGTAGGCGAGAAATCATGACCTCTAACATCTGTAACTCAAAAAGGGCTGGAGTAATCAAGCTAATATGTTTACAATTTGGGAAGAGTCAGTCAAGGATTAGATGTTGAAATTTACAGCCAATTTGCTCTAGCCCTTTTTGAGTTACAGAGGATAGAGGTCATGATTTCTCGCCTACTTACAGCGAATAGATTATAGGTCATCTGATTATTATTCACTTGACTAGTCAGACAAGATAACCACAGCACAAGAAACTGCACTCTTAATTCAACCATGCGCATTATATTTCCTTGTTCATAAGATCATAGAGAGGAACAGAACTTATGTGGGCAACTGTACGGTCGGGCTAATAAGTCATGTCCCAGCTGTCATTATGTTTGGCTCGCTCTGTGTTGTATTAATGTCTGTCAGATGTTGAATAGGGTGGGTAAGTGTAGGAAAATGTTTGTATATTTCACTCGATATGAAGAAATAAAGCAGCTTAGATATTGTTGATACCAATTATTGATCAAAACATAATTGGTGCCGAACCATCACTTATTAGCGCGACTGTACACGATAGTTGGAGTAAGTGATCCTGGGCGGGGGTCAGAGGGTGTGTGTGAGGGGTGAAGGGTTTGGGGTGAAAGGTTAACAGTTTGGGTGAGAAGGTGAGGTGGTACAGTACACATAAACAAAGTGTGTCCCACGTGTGTATTATACTGTAACACGCGGGACACATGATACCATCTGGGTTTGGCTTATGTACAGTCGCGCTAATAAGTTTTACGGCACCAAGTATGTTTTGATCAATAATTGGTATCAGCAATATCAAAGCTTCATTTCTTCATATCGAGTGAAATATACACACATGTTCCTACACTTACCCACCATATTCAATATCTGACAGACATTAGCCTAATACAGCGCAGATCTAGCCAAATGTAATGACAGCTGGGAAATGACCTATTAGCGCGACTGTACCTGGCACTTATATAAGTTTGTGTTTTTTATGTTATGCTATTCAATACTCCATTAAGTTTGTAGCTAAAATTCTAAATATTTCTACAGGACATATTGAAGATAAATATGTGATACTATTAAGCAAATTTAACACCAAGGAATATGCATAGGGAAAAACACTATGAAAGCTATTTGTTATGAGTGACTAAGAGAGATTACCAAATTATGACAGGAGTATGTGTACCTCAACATGACCGATAATGATACACACATTCGAAACTTTTAACAATAATGCACAATAAATATTTACTTGTGGAATCATTCATACTGGCTGAAGCACATGTATATATATATTTAAATTAACTGAGGTAAGAAAGGTAAATAACGAAAATTTGATAATTTGGAAACGCGAGAGGGAGGTGGAATAGGCTAAATGAACAGTTTGTCCCACGTGTGTACTGTCCTCTTAAGGGGGTAGTACTCGCTTTTTCTGGACCCCCTTCTCACTCATGTTTTAGCATATTAGTTTGGAGGTTTAAAGACTTTTATTCTGTTAGTTTGGCAATTTTGAGACCTTTCGCCTCATTTGTTTGTCAATATTTAGACCTTTCGTGCCCTTTAGCTGTCAATGTTTTCCTGGCGGGCGATAGCGAGCTTCTAATTTTAGAAGGAATCGGCCTTCGGCCGGGACATTTTTCTACCGAAAAATGTACACATTTATCTTGAGAGGGGGTCTAGGGGGTGTTTTTCTAAGCTTGATGGAGGTCTAGCGAGGAAACTAATAAATAAAACAAAATATAGACCAAGACCCAAGCACTACCCCCTTGTTGTTCTCAAAAACTGTGCTTCCGTCCTGACTCCCTGCCTAGGCAAACTCTTTCGTCTCTTTCTATCCTCTAACGTCTTCCCTTCATGCTGGAAATTTGCTCACATTCAACCTGTCCCAAAGAAGGGTGACCGCTCTCAACCCTCCAACTATCGTCCAATTGCTCTCATATCTTGTCTTTCTAAAGTTTTTGAAACTATTCTTGCTTACAAATTTCTTAAGCATTTCTCTTCTCATAATCTGCTCTCAGATCGCCAGTATGGCTTCCTTAAGGGTCGCTCTACTGGTGATCTTCTTTCATATCTTACTAACTCTTGGTCATCCTCCTTTCGGGAATTCGGTGAGACTTTTTCTATTGCACTAGACATATCGAAAGCCTTCGATAGAGTCTGGCACACATCTTTAATTTCTAAACTACCCTCCTTCGCTTTCTATCCCTCCATCTGTGCCTTTGTCTCTAATTTCCTTTCCGGCCGTTCCATAGCCGCGGTTGTGGACGGCCATTGTTCACTTCCTCACCCTATAAACTCCGGTGTTCCTCAGGGCTTTGTCCTATCTCCTATTATCTTTCTAATTTTTATAAATGATCTCCTCAACTGTACCTCAATTCCCATCCATTCATACACAGACGACTCAACTTACACTACTCGATTAGTTTTTCAGAACGCCCCAGCCAGCAATCCCTCAATGACAAGCATAATGAAGCCATAGAACTCTTAAATTCTGATCTAAATACTATCTCCAATTGGGGCAGAGAAAACCTTGTTACCTTTAATGCTTCCAAAACCCAATTTCTCCATCTATTTACCCATAAGGAACTCCCAGCGGACTATCCCTTATTCTTCAACAATACAAAAATCAAACCTTCATCTTCTCTCAATATTTTTGGTGTCTCTTTTTCTTCTGCTGTCAGTTGGAAGGACCATATTACCAGTCTTGCTAAGGCAGCCTCCCAGAAGTTGGGTGTGCTCAACCGCCTTAGGGGGTTCTTTTCCCCCTGCAGAGCTTCTTGCTCTGTACAGGGGCATAGTGCATCCTTGTATTGAGTATTGTTCACATATGTGGGGAGGTTCCTCTCACACCGCTCTCCTAGACAAAGTTGAAAGGAAGGCCTTTCGTATCAACTCCCGTCCACTTACCAACTCTCTGCAATCTCTCTCTCTCCGCCGCAATGTTGCATCTCTCTCGCTATTCTATCGCTACTATAATAATCAGTGTTCCTCAGCTTTCCCAGTGTATACCACCTCCTTTACGTTGGGCACGTGGTACCCGCTTCGCAACTCAATCCCATCCCTGCTCTGTGCAACTCTCCAACCCAAGAGTGAAACGGGCAAGATCCTATGTAGCGGTAGTCACCGTATTTTGTTTGCCCATTAACTAAGGATCCTTATTTATATCCTCATATCTCTTAGTTATTGTCTTCACTTACCTCAACAATACTAAACCCCGATAGCTGGGGAGGGTATGAAATATATCAGGGAAAGAGAGGGGTTGAAACACGGAGATTAACTAGAATATAGCCATCTTGATTAACCAAGCCAAGACGTTGTGTATCCTTGCTTGTGATTGGTTGTTGATTATCGTGACGTCATCAGCCAAGGCGGGCCTCAGCGATGACGTCATTCCAGCCCTCGGCCAACATGTCGTCATTACACCCGCTTAATCTTACACCGGGTTAATTTAACATCAGCGGGGTATATGTTTCACACAACGTGTATTATAATGTCATTAGTGCACTGTGTAATTTGCGTCTTGATATTCAAACTGTTTCTATTTATCAATACTAATTAGTATCCCCCACTCCCGTATTTGGCTCGTGAACGGTAAGGTTAATCTGCGAGAGCGGTATCGTCCCAAGATGAAGTGATATATTGGTAATTATAGGGAATAGGCTCGCAGCCTTATTTGTTATGTTTTTTTTCCTCCAGATTTTGAGAAATGAGGGAAAAACTAAATAAGATGGTCACCAATTTTCCCATGGATTTTTTTATTTTTCCCTGTTAGTTTTCATCAATATATAGTGTTTGCAAATAATTGCAACCCTCGGCGAAACCGTTTTCCCCATTATACAACGATCTTAAGACACGCCGCCCGATAGTGGGGAGGGCTATGAAGTACAGGGAAAATGAGGGGTTAAATGCGTAAAACGGCGATTAAAACGTATTTTAGCAAAACTTGGCTCGGGTTTTAAGGTATTTCTAAGGCCTAAAACCCAATATTTCGAAAACCCGAGCCAAGTTTTGGCCAAAGCTGGCTCGGATTTTGAGTTTGTGGACAACAAAATGACAGTAACCTCATTTAGAAATTTGGCTCAGGTTTCCCGAAATTGCAAAGGCATAAAACCCGAATTTTGGAAAACCCGAGCCAAGTTTTGCCAAAACTTGGCTCGGATTTTCCGAATTTTAAGAGTAAACAAATTACAGTAACCTAATTTAGAATTTTGGCTCATGTTTCCCTAAATTGCAAACCCCAAAAAGG
This sequence comes from Paralithodes platypus, assembly GCA_032716605.1. Taxonomy (NCBI): domain Eukaryota; kingdom Metazoa; phylum Arthropoda; class Malacostraca; order Decapoda; family Lithodidae; genus Paralithodes; species Paralithodes platypus. Next base: position 2,835,783 of record CM064510.1, on the reverse strand, counting down.
ATAATTTTGGAAAACCCGAGCCAATTTTTGGCAAAACTTGGATCGTATTTTGAGAATCGAAAAAGACTAACTACATGTCGGAAATCGGCTCATGATTTCCCTAATTGCAAAGCCATATAACCAGATTTATCGAAAACGTAGCACTTATTTAAATCATAAATATCCAGTAACATAGACCTAGTACATTGAATACAAGCCTAATCCACACCTAACGCCTACAATGTGTCCGTAGTACCTAGTAGGCCTACGTGGGATACAACATGGCGGTTGGGCCGGCGCCCATTTAGTAGCCTACCGGTATTCGGCCGTATCTGTAAATACGAATGCGAGGAACTTCGAGCGAATTCCTGATCGAGCGGATGCACAATCTAATTAACCTAACCTAACTTAGCCTAACCTAACTTAGCCTAACTTAACCTAACCTAACCTAACCTAACCTAACCTAACCTAACCTAACCTAACCAAACCTAACCTAACCTAACTTAACCTAACCTAACTTAACCTAACCTAACTTAACCTAACCTAACTTAACCTAACCTAACCTAACTTAACCTAACCTAACTTAACCTAACCTAACCTAACCTAACCTAACCTAACCTAACCTAACCTAACCTAACCTAACCTAACCTAACCTAACTTAACTTAACCTAACCTAACCTAACTTAACCTAACCTAAATGCGCCTCCGCTCGAATATGAATTCGCTCGAAGTGTCCAGATACCGTAAATACTACCGCAACTACGGTAGTATATTATTATTACGGGTATATATTAGTAGTATGAAACCTAGTATATTAACCTAACCAAACAACCCAACCTATCGACAGAGATGGGCAGGTGGAGTGGACTAAAAAGCTGGTGGACAGACCTCGGCCCTCGGGAGACAGGTGAAAATAGCGTGTGTACGAATCGGTGCCGTCTATAGGAAGGTATTGACAACCATGTTTCGAAAAAATTCCATTTTTAGTACTATATATTTTTATTAGGTTTTGCCGAGGCTTAAAACACATTTTCATATTATGTTTAGAGCATATACAATCTATATGTGTGTTCAAATATTGCAAAATAATTGGTGACCAACTTATTTAGTTATACTGAAATGAGTGTAGGCCCTATTCATGGTCTTAGTTATAATGCCAATGTTGGATACACGATGGGTTGAGGGGGGGCTTTGACCCCCCCCCCCCCCATGAATTATTGAAATCGTCATCTATGTTGCCAGCAGGGGGTAAATATTGATTATACTGCATAAAGAAGGCGTTTGTAAACAGTGACTGTCCGGAAGAGCTCTGAGATTCATTAGAATGGGCGTTTTTTCGGTCAATATAAAGGAGACGTATTATTGACGTAAATTATTGTATTTTTGTGGATTTGTTATTTATATGATTTATAAGGTTTCTATAGGCCTATTACAATTTGTTCATGCAAATTAAGGAAAATATCCAGGAACCTGGCCAACTTTTATTTCGTGAGTTTTTTTGGGGGGGTTTTAGCTAGTTTTCATCATTATACAGTGGTTGTCATTAATTAGAATCTCCGGAAAAAAACTTGTCCCCATTATCCAACAATCTTAAGATACGGCCCCCGATAGTGGGGAGGGCTATGAAGTACAGGGAAATTGAGGGGTAAAAGACGAAAATAAGGGGTAATATTAGCGTAACCTAACAACCTTACCTAACCTAACCTAGTATATTAGGTGGGGGCTGCCGCCCCCACACCCCCGCTGGTTTGGTATTTAGCCTAATTCATAAAAGATTGACGGTCGGCAAAAGAGTTAATTATAAGAGTGAGAGAACTCTATTTCTTATTGCTAATCTGCCAACCTCTGCGTCATTTGAGTCTGAAGGCCAGTGAAGGGGTTAAGTGGGCTAAGAGTTAATGAACATGGCTAAATTGCAGATAATGTTTCAACATCACTTTTTCTTTGATATAATTCAGGGCCTCTGCACCTATATGGGTTATTATTGACGAGGTAAGTGAAGGAAATAAGTCTGTATTGAGGATATAGGCCTAGTACATTAAAGATTCCGGAAAAAAAGTTTTCCCCATTATCCAACAATCTTAAGATACGGCCCCCGATTGTGGGGAGGGCTATGAAGTACAGGGAAATTGAGGGGTAAAAGACGAAAATAAGGGGTAATATTAGCGTAAGCTAACAACCTTACCTAACCTAACCTAGTATATTAGGTGGGGGCTGCCGCCCCCACACTCCCGCTGATTTGGTATTTAATTCATAAAAGATTGACGGTCGCCAAAAGAGGTAATTATAAGAGTGAGAGAACTCTATTTCTTATTGCTACTCTGCCAACCTCTGCGTCATATGAGTCTGAAGGGGTTAAGAGTGCTAAGAGTTAATCAACATGGCTAAATTGCAGATAATGTTTCAACATCACTTTTTCGTTGATATCATTCAGGGCCTGTCCACCTATATGGGTTATTATTGACGAGGTAAGTGAAGGAAATAAGTCTGTATTGAGGATATTCATTAAAGATTCTGTGGTAAACATAGCCTAGGCTTGGACCCAAATAACGACGGTATAAAACCCTTACCCTTGGTGTACTGGACAATAATGGTCTGCAGCCAAATTAACACAATGCCGCTGGAAGCTCCGTTGGTAATCCCGTTAAATAGAAGATGTAGGTGTTTTCATAAAGCAAAACCACTTCACTATTCATTGAACAACAGTTCCACCATTTCAAATATGGCCGACTGGCCCGAATCCGAGAGATTATAAACACCAAGGATAATAAATGAATCAATGTGACGTCGTAGAGGGATTGAGAAACAAAAGAGGCTCATTATATGGACTGACGTGTATTTCTACACCCGTTAAAATGTTGCGGGAATGTGTGACGTCACCGTCTAGACAGTGACGTACTCCCACAACAACCATTCATATACCATCATCGCTCGTGACGTCACACCCAGTTTATTGACCAATAGAATATCAGTATACAACTCGACTCACCTCCACTCGTCGCCCACCAGCTGAGCTGGGAAATTGTAAAAGTGAGTCCACAGATGCCCTCTAATTATTCATTTACCAAGTATATTTTCCATTTATAGTATACTACGAAGCAACATACATAATACATATATATGTACAAACAACAAATATGCTATAACACTGCCCAGTTCTTGAGATATAATGCATGCCGTTTCGCAGAAATATACCGTGAAATGTTACTCTCAAACTTTCTTCTACTCAACAGCTGAGCTCTGGAACTTTATCCCAGAATCAGTCTTTCCCTCTTCCTATGACTTAAATTGCCTCAAACTCCGTGTGTCCCGGCATTTTGGCTCGAACGTCCCTTGATTTTGGCCCTGTCACTCTTTCAACTATGGGGGAGGCACTCGCTATAGGCAGTTATGCCTTTTGCCTCCCTCAATCACATAGAAAAAAAAAAAAAACAAAAAAAAAAAAAACGCGACACATGACACCAGAGAGTACATGACAAGGGACTATTTTTATCAAATACTACTTACCGATGTATGCTTTGCATTCACAGGAACTCTCAATCATAGGACTAAACACAAACATAAATTTAATATTTAAGCCAACAGTTAGTTAAAATACGTCTTCAGTGGCTATCAACCCTTCTGGATTATTCAGCCAGCACGCTATCAGTTAAGAAAAACGTCAAAACTGAAGGCCTATTTACAGACCTCTAAAACCCCATCTAATCTCATATTCTCACTGGCTATTCAAATTTAAATGAATATACTGTTGTCTTGGAGTTGCTACTCCAGATAATTTTCGGATTCCACTATTATGTTATTCTAGATCTGAATACTGGTATTTAATGGTAGCCAGAATGATTAAAACATATACTCTTCATACCGTGAAAAGGGTGATCACACTGGACTATCAGCTTCGTGATTTCTGGATCTTTGTTCTTGGTTTAAATAATAATATCGTCACTACCACACGTTCACCTTCATAAATGGAGAACCTTTATTTACAATGTCTGGCAGTGTTGTTTAGTCACATTACATCAACAACAACAACACTAGTTCAGTTTTTAAAATACTTTAATTCTCCCCTATTACAGCATAATTACGTACAGTTTGATGAAATATTTAATTAAACATAATCTATGAGAATAATAACAAAATTAATAATGCTAATAAACTGGATTGCGGTACGATCAGTTGGGCGTCCGTGTACCCTTTTAGTTGACGCGTAACGCATAATTATACGATGCCGCTGAACAAACTAGTTCATTACCAACTCTAGGCTAGATATTTTCATTTTCTTATGTTTTGAAATGAATTACCATTACTTATACACTTGCATTAATTGATAATAAAACACTTACACTTCCTGATGCAATATATTTAAGTTAATGTCATTCATATAATACGAAACAGGCTACATGTAAATTATTTATAAAAATATTTTACTTTAATGCCATCAAGGAAATTGTCTTGCAAATCCAAATCCATCTAGTTATTGTTAAAATAGGACTTCGGAAGCTATCAACTCTTCTGAATTATTAAGCCATCACACCGAGTCAAGAGCCGCATCAGGATTGGAGCCCCTTTTCGTAATCTCAGTCCCTTGAAGTCCACTTAGTTAAAATGGGACTTCAGAGGCTATCAACCCTATTGGATTAGTTCGCCAGCACACTGTAAGTCAAGAATAACATCAGGATTGGAGCTTCTCTGCGAGAACTCCAGTCCCTTGAGTCACTTGTGAAGTCCACTTTACAAAACAGAAATGTCTATATAAATATACCGAGATTATGAAGGTTAATGAGCGAAAAGTTGACAATATGGGTGAGTAAATACAGAGTTTGTTCCACATGTGTAGGCTACTGTCCTCTATCAACACACACGACACAGGGCACCATCTGAGTTAGGTTCATATGCAACACGAACACACACATAGCCTACTAACCCATTGAGACTGAATACCAGGGACGTCCTTTTCATCATATTCTGATACGTATTAGAGTTTTTTATTCATCTTGGGAAGGACTTCTAGCAATTGAAAAGGCTTCAAACTATCTCGGCTACCACATAGGCCTATCCTCCCTAAGCTGCATAATATCGTCTAATTATAGCTAGGACAAAATAAAACACACGTTGCACACATACAAATCAATATTACTCAGATAAATGTGGTAATGATAAGGAGGTGAAACAGAGGTGATAAGAGAAAACAACACACACATACACAGTCTATTTTTCACTAATTTCAGCCCAACACCAAACACCTCCAATGAAATTAATGAAAGCACATACACTTACATAGATTCATAAACATGCAACATTGGTCACTCACACACGCGAAAATGCACACACACACAGTCACATTTATACATTCACACACGCAAACACACACATGTAAGAAGACATACACGTATATAAATGCGGTCAGGCAGGTAGGCACACCCATTTCATATAATACACACTAACAAAATATCCAATTTGCTTGGCATACATTGACACATACACACACATCAATTTAAGCCAATACACTACACAGCTGGAAAGCACTGACTAAGCTCCTGTCTAAAGTTCAAATATTTACGATACAATATGAGAAATAAAGATAAACAAACACAAAAGCAAATATACATGGGACAAATTTGCATCCCTCCCTCACATCTCCCACATCCATACTCTCTCTCTCTCTCTCATAAATGCTGGCTCATATATATGCACCCCAGCCCTAACTCATTCTCTGCTTCAGAGCTTTACGCCACTTTCACACATTCACGATGTTGGTCCCGATGTACCCCGATTGGAATATCGGGACACAACGTGGTGCAATCCCCAACATGTGTCGGGGTCGTCGGGGAGCGTCGTGTTACATGCGGTGGTGCGGGACGTGGCAAATCAGGCTTGGCCAGCAAAGGTTTGGATTTGTTCAAAAATTTCGCACGATGGACTTTTGGCGTGGTACCATCGGGTAACGTCGGGTACAACGTGTCGATGACGTGAGTCTGGCGTGTCTGCATCAGGTGGCATCGGCATCGACGTGGCGGCGTCGGTTTATAAATAGTTATAATATATTACAGTAAAAGTCATGTAATCGCAGTGGACCGACAGTGCTTCGGATTAGTGGAGTATTCTGACAACACTATAAATACGCACATGATGAATAAATAAAGACCTGATATGGTATACGGTAGGCCTATACCGTATATACCGTATATAGTATTCCATAATCAACTTATATCAAACGAGTTAATAAGTTCAAATGAAAAATCAGTGTACCGGTATGATTACCGAAACACGTGAGTGTTAATTGTCGAGTATGTGTGTGTGTGTGTTATTGTTCTTGTGTGGCTATATCGACCGCCACTGATACACGGTATGCAATAAATGTTATTTTAATTATGCTCTATGAAATTGAATTTCATTTTACCTAATACAGTAGTGTTTATAATAGTAAAAGCCAAAGGAAATACTAAGTGTTATTGATTAATTTAACACAAGGTAGTGTTTGTGTGGGTGGATGGGTTTAGATAGAGGAGATTGTTCCTGTGTTTTCGACGATTCCATCCTTACACAAGCTATGTTTATATCGATCCTTTTGCACAAGATAGGTTTATATCAATACATTTTACCTTCCACAATTAGAGAAAATATGATTCATCACGAAGTGTAGCCTACCTGTGGAGATTAAACGCACTGTTATATTATATACTATTATGAGATATACCGGTACCGGTATATCGTTTGTTTATCGTTATTTTTATTTGCATAAAAAATCACAACAATTTTTTCCGCTGAACATGATGGCGGTGTTTAGAATATGCTATCATCAATATTGGATTTTATAGAAATAAATCTATAACGATAGTTTTTTTGTTTTTATAGAATCCCAGCCGCACCAAAATATTCGCTCTCAATTGGTTTTCACCCATAATAATTGTTTTTTAATTACATTTTTTATGAACGGCAAGAGGAAAGGTTAGTATATAAGATTTCAACAAAACAATAAATAAAAATAATAATATGTGGAATTTCACCGTAGGTGAAGGTTACTGTTCAGTCCGCCCGTACTTTCCCTCCCAATCTCAGTTGGTTTTCACCCATAATAATTGTTTGTTGTTAGTTAAAAAAAAATTATGAACGGCAAGAGGAAAGGTTATTATATAAGATTTCAACAACAAAATAAATTAAAATAATAATATGTGGAATTTCACCGTAGGTGAAGGTTACTGTTCAGTCCGCCCATACTTTCCCTCCCCATTTTCACCGATAAAATATGGGACAATGAATATTCTGTAAGCAAGTGATATATTGGATTTGTCATTAGCTTTCTAATGGTACACATATGGCCTATGTACGATCAAAACTTTTATTTTTCCTGAATATTTATTGTCCGTCGCCGCTGTCACCCACTGGTAAATATTTTCGCTTCACTTCATGGTCTATTTTCATATAATTTAACGTTCGATACTGTGTTTAGATATTAATTTCGTATACCGGCAATGAATACAGATTGTTATTTACGAAGAACCAGCTCTCTACGACAACAACTTGATTTTATATAAAACAAATCATAGCCTAAACCTTACAAAGAAATAATTCGACCTCATCTAACCTTAAACTTGACCGTTGAACGTAATACCTTTAACACCATATGTATTGATGATATCTGTCAGGCTGCCTGACGTTGTGGCGTCGTCCTCGTCGGGTCGGCCACGTGTCACCATCATAAGTCCATCGCCTCTCGTCGTGTTCCCCACGTGTCACGTCGGGGTACGTCGGGGTACGGTTTTGACCGGAATTTTGACCGTTACAGCATTGACGTGGCGCCGTTGTGTTGCAACCGTGGTACCATCTTGCCCGGCGTGGCAACGACGTGTCACCGTCGAGGCTTCGTTGTCAAACGCGTACATCCTGTCACTGTCTCTGCCGATGTACCAATTTGTGTACCTCGGGGTACATCGGGACCAACATCGTGAATGTGTGAAAGTGGCTTTAACTTGGTTTTGGCATAATTTCACCGTGCGTCTTCGGTTCCATCTGGGCTTCCATTCCTTAATGTGTTGTCTGTGTGTCTGTCTGTGTTCCTTTCTGCCTCCCTCTCCTCCCCTATTTTCATCTCAATGGGTAAATACATATTATGGGTCATGACTGTACTTCACGTAACCCCGACCTTACCACATTTCCCCGCAGTGGTAAAAGGGAACCATTTGGCTTCACCGACTGATGGATGGACAGTGAGGCGAGAGGCGGGGAGCGGTGAGACAGGGAGAGACGAATGATATGACCAGCATGAGATTGGGTGTGAAGGAGTGAGATTGAGAGAACAGAATAGTGCAATGAAAAGCAAGCAACATCATGTACGTATGTATGTATGTATATACTCAGACATATACCACATAGCTGGGATTGGCCGACTCGAGACAGAGCCCGAACAGAAACAAAGTACCTGCTGTAATTAATGAGGCTACATCTGGCTATGCTACTGTAATTCATGGCGCCTAGAGGCAGAGAACAATTACAGGGAAAGACACATGATATAGCAATGATAACATCGGGCATGGAAGAACATGGAGATGAAAGCAAAGGACCATCAAAAGGGTAATATGTATGAAGCCCACTTATCTACCATCATCTTATCTCTCTCTCTCTCTCTCTCTCTCTCTCTCTCTCTCTCTCTCTCTCGCATCTGTTGTTCCTGTGGTTGTTGTTGTTGTTGTTCCCCAAGCTGCCTGGCCGAACAGCCCCAAGGCCCCGAGCAAGGCCAAGGCCATAACCGAGCGCCCCCACAGAACCCTCCCCGCCGACCACAATAAAGGGGTGACCGAAGCCACTCCATGGCGGGGAGCTTGAGGAGGGTGCGGAAACGCCCGGGAAACCAAAGCCCCACCCAGGGCCCTGTGCCCCTCAGCAATTATGAAGAGAAAGTTGAGGGGTGCCCAACCCCGAAAAGGGTTGAAATAGGGGAGCTATCCCCCCGCCAAAGGCGGCTTTCTAGGGCCTTTCCTAGCTGATGCTGAGAGGATTGGGTTCTAGTCATGTGGTGATGGGCTGGTCTATCAGAGTGAGAACTGAGCAATCTCTGCCATACCCATAGCTTACTCTGACTGTTCCTTTTACTTATATATTTTCTAGATCTCAAGTGACGGCGTCTCTAACGTGGATTGACCTCCCAATCTACCAAGATTGGAAGCCAAAGCGTCACATTTTTCCCTTGTTGTTCCTGTGGTTGTAGTTGAGGGCTGTCAGTTAACTCCCCGTGGTCCACGCCGTTGCGGCGCTGCCAGACACACGCACACAATAAGTCATCAATGTCAACTTATATATATGATATCTATACAACAGCTATGGGGACATCCATACCCCATACCAAACATTCTGTTGGCTTGGACTCTCAATGATTCATGTGTAAGACGCAGATAAATATGTTTAATTTATTACCAAATAACCAATACTGTCTCGTTCCCGCCACGGCCATGTGACACCGAAACGACCGTTGAAGAAAAGTATCCTTTTAACTTTTTGAGTAGCAGGAGTGTGGACCAATTTTATGTCTGTTTTGTGTTGGTGGGTGAACCGTGTCCCAAGGGCTTGATAACTTGCCTGCCTCTCTTCTTACACCAGGCTAGCTATTCTCACACTATCCTCCTTAATGCCCAAACTGGGATTCGGTTATTGTATATTATTGCATTAGAATAGACGGTTAAAGCAGAGACACACGAGTGGTTTGTTAGGCGAGTTGATATTGACAACTATATTAGGTATCTTATTTCGTGGATTATTAGTATAGATATAGGTAACTATGCTGAATAAAATAATGTAATATGTAGAGGATGAGTTTTTATATAAATTATTTCGAATGCTTACCAGAAAGCCTTAATTAGGTGCCAACAATTATTATGCTTATATAATCATTATGCTTGGAAAACAAAAATCTTTCCCTTTGAGGCCATGTTGGAATGCCAGCGAAATTGACAGTCGTCAAGAATCACGGGCATATTCTAAAATCTTACTATTACCAAAATATGTATTTACTGTGGTGATAAATTCAGTGACAAATATGCTCTACATAATAATGCCAAACATATTCATCGCTATACTATTCCTTTGGATAGGTTTGATATAGAGTCCAATTACTACTCACGAACTACAGTAAAACTATAAAAATACTGGTAATAACTGTGTTGGTGGTGTAATGGTTAAGATGCTTATGTTCTGGGTGTTGTGTCCCGAGTTCCAATCCCGGGAGGACCATATGCTTTCATTAGTTTATTCAAGTGCATTGGGGTTTGTAATTGATGATTAATGTTAAGAACGGGGTGTTACTTAATGATATTTACCTTGCTATGTGTTCCCCAAGATTGCCTTGTTGGTCCACACTCATATACATGCTATCTGAAAGACCAAAATAATGCATGCCAATTCCTGTTATTAAACTCATTACTTAAACGCATTAATTACCTGTAATGTTGTTTTAATGGCATTAATGATTCCTAATTTGAAGGGCCATATATATCATCATCATTAAAGTCCTCTGAAGTAAGAACATGTATGGCCAATTTATTATACAATCTAGAGTCACGAGCATAAATGCTTCGACATCAACCAGATAACGTAACTCCTTCATCACGAGAGATATATACTAAGCTGAATAAAATCGTCTGGCGGTAGCTAGAATGAAGTAAAGAAATAATTGTGAGTTGTAATACAAAGTTTAACAATGCCTTTGGAGGCGAAGGGACGAGCATTATCTGGTTGGTGCCGCACTACTTATGCTCGTGACTGTACAATATATTATAAAGTACCGGTTAATTACAACAGTACGAAAATCTCCGATTACATTAACAAATGTATCCTTATGAAATAAGATATACCAGTGCAGTTTCTTAGATATAGCAAGTATTAGAACCTTGGGTAAGTCTTGTGCTGTAATAGTTGAACACAAATAGGCAGAACCTAAAGTAAAATAGCATTATTATCGGACTAGAAGTTACGATAGTCGACCCAAGATAACACATCTATAGATTTTATACTAATAGCGCGTAACTGATCAGGCTTTTACAAAATAATAGATGGTATGTATTACTATTGTTATTACAGTGCATTGCATATAGCTACTCTAGCGACACAAATAATTCAGTAGATCAATATCGGTCATCTCAAAATCCCAACATTCTTCAGGAAAACTCAAGTTCCTTAGCATTGTTCTCAATCTATCATCTAATACCAATGCTGCTATAAAACTCATATATTTCATACGCCTGACCAACTCTTTCATTCATAGCACACAAACTCTCCTCCTTAGACCGGACGTAAAACGCCACATGCCAGGTCAGGTGAAGGTATTAAGGGATAAGCCTTTACAACGGCACCTTGTAGCTATTTTCTACTTTTATTTTTTCTGAAGAGTGTAGAGAGGGAAGACAATTGACAGACAGGTGTTGGAGAGAGAGGAAGCTGTTGGATAAGCTTTGGTATGTGTGTTATTAGTCTGTATACGTCGTCGACACTCATGTCACTCTACACTTGGGCTAATTTAACAACCCCGATCAAGCTTGCCACATTTTCGCTCGGTGTATAACCCATCGAAAAAACAAATGTCTGGTTTACGTTACGTTAGCTGCGCATCATACGAGACTATAATTATTCTTGCAGGAAAGCTGAGGGTGATTATGGGAGAGGTGTGAGGATGGTCTTATCTCACATATTGTTTGTAGATCCTGCTTTGCATTTACGATAATTGATTTGTTTGTTAGCTGTTTAACATGGTGGACGTGTGTGTGTGTGAGTGTGTGTGTGTGTGTGTCTGTGTGTGTGTGTAATGAAGTCAAATTCAAGTTTTTAAAGTGGAAGGATGTCTACCCGTTAAAAGAGTACAAACTATCTCAATTAACCCGTCAAGCTACCATATATCCTTCCTAAGCTTCACAAAGTCGCGTAAATGCAGCTTAAATAAAATAAAAAAGTACGTCACTGGTACACAAGGGTTGAGCCGATATCAAACTATTCAACTCTTACCTGCTCTAACCTATCTACCTAACTTTACCTTGCCTACCGAATGACTAATCTAAAGCCCTTCACTTCAAAGGAATAATAATTGTGTGGTAACATAAAACTGTTGATCGCCCCATTCTGTTAAAGAATATATAAGCAATGGCAATCCCTTCCATTAAGCCTTCACTGACTGCACACACACATTCACACACACACACTCTCTCTCTTCTTTCTAGTTAATGTCCTATTCTTCCACTATAAACTGTCCCTCTCTAGTAGTATTAACCCTTTCAGACTCATATGACGCAGAGGTTGCCAGATTAGCAATAAGAAATAGAGCTCTCTCACTCTTATAATTACCTCTCCAAAATTAGTGTTCTGCCCACAGCTAACTCAAAGACAACTGCAGAGGTTGAAGTAACTAAACTAAAGGTTTCTAAATACCCCTGATGGTAACAAAGGCTTTAAAGTATCCCCAATAGGCTCAAAATCGCGTCATATGTCGGAAGGGGTTAAGGCCGGACCACCTAGTTGGGACCGCAAGGTCTGTGTGGTCTGAGTATCTGTGTAACTCTGTGTCTCTCTCTCTCTCTCTCTCTCACACACACACACTCTCTCTCTCTCTCTCTCTGTCAAAAACAAACACACACACACACACATTAATTAATCTCAGCCTCAAACAAGCAGCTCTCTCTACTATAATTGGTAACCCTGCACCCCTTGCCAATAAACAACATAATGACGAAGGCTGTAGAAAATAACGACACAACACTAATGGGGGGGGACTACAGTAATTGGTGGTAGAAGTCTATTGCTTTCCAGCTGAGGGTAAATTGCCATGTTACTATCTTGGTCACTCAGTTATAAGGTAGATTGCGTAGCGAAATATGTTGTTAATTATGAAAACTTGGCATTAATACGACGCACAACCATAGTAATTTCATATATGTCCATTAAGTATCGATAAATCAGTTGCTGAGGGATTCAATTAACCATAAGCTGGATAAAAATAGACTATAGTTTGTTGTTGTTGTTGTTCTAGTAATACGTTCAGGGTTATTATGTCATAATAAGTAGATGTTTGTATCGACTTCATTGTTCTACTCTACTCTTCTCTCTCTCTAACACATCTGAATAATGCCTAGCTGATTAATAAACACAAATATGAATGTAACCAGACGACGATGCTGTTGTTTCAGTGGAATAATGACTCTTTGATCAGTATGTATCGTTTTACCAGTGGTTGTCCCCTCACAGGATGGGGGGGGGGGGGGCGCTGCTCAACAAACTCGCCCCTTGGGGCAAAATCAAAATCAATCTCTCTCTCTCTCTCTCTCTCTCCACAGTAATTGACCACTTGCGAGTTTCAGGCTATAAGGAAGTTGGAGCTGTGAACATCGATATTAAAGAAAAATGCAATAATAATGTGGGTTTCTGATGGATTCAAATGATGATAAATTTCGTGTTATGTATTGATATGTATAATGACCGTATTTTAGCCGATAATTCTGCTACATATTAACAGCCACAACTCCAACTTCCTTATAGCCTGAAACTAACCAGGTTAATTGTTGGTAGCGATTGTTGTTGTTGGTGTAATAGTTTAATTAAGGGCTATGATGTCAAGTAAATTAGATGCTTGTATCGACGTCTTTGTTCTACTCTCTCTCTCTCTCTCTCTCTCTCTCTCTCTCTCTCTCTCTCTCTCTCTCTCTCTCTCTCTCTCTCTCGTAATGTCATTGAGTGTATTACTGTTGTAACTTTCATAATCTGACTGGATATATATCTTGCTCTGTCGTGAATCCCAGGAAATCTGTTGTTTTTTCACACCTTGGAACTCCTTCACTTTTTAAGCACTATGGTAGTTATTATTCATAATAAGAGTATACATATATATATATATATATATATATATATATATATATATATATATATATATATATATACAGTATATATATATAAGGGATAATTAATTATGCGAAGTTTAAGCGGTTGCATCACTTGAAATATACAAATATACTGTACTACACTACCTCCATGACCCTCAGAATAACTTTGTACCCCAATGTTCTAGGTTTTCCTCACCATTTTCAAATATTGCGTTTCCCTCGCACTCCCCTCGCCCTCCTTCAATCATATATTTTCACTTCTAATCTTGTGTATCTCACCTCCCCCCCCCCCCCCAATACGGACAGTTGGGTGGTGAGAGAAAACGTTTGATGCTGATAGTGCCAGGGTGAGAGAACGAGATAGGCTGCTGGAAATGGAGTAGGATTGGCTTGTATTTACGGAAAAGAGATTGACAGAGCAACATCCAATAATATCCAACAATGACTTTATATTCCATAAGTTTCTATTCGGCATTAGTCTTGAATGAACCCCCAAAGAAAATAATCCTATTACCATAGGGTTAACACCCTATTCACTTCACAACAGTGATCTGTTTTATTAAACGAACTATGAACTACGCCGAAATTATATACAAGGGTGAGAAGCAAATGTTCTTAACATCAAGGGACTGGAGTTCTTGAAAAGGGGCTTCAGTCCGGACGCTTTTCTTGACTTACAGTGTGCTGGCTTAATAATCCAGAAGAGTTGATAGCCTCTGAAGTCCTCTTTTAACTAACTAAATTATTAACATAATACTTCCGAGCGGACAATTTATGTAAGAGTATAGTTGTTGTATCCATTACCATTGGCTTCCCTACTTCCATTCTATTTCTTAAATATCTCGCTGATATACCGTATACTATATTAAAATCAAGCACCAATTTGTCCTTTGTTTATATTGATATGAAGTGTGTAAGTTTACACTGCCTTTCCATATCCCCTATATTGACTTTACCATGACACACACCATATACAGTATATTTTGTTTGGGAGTAACGATTGCCTTAGAATAGACATGTGTACTGTTGTCCTATTTCAACACCCAAAACTTCCCAGGTGGCGACTCACTGAATATCCATACAGGTAACCTGCACACACACACACACACACACACTTTTCTGTATCCTCCTACTTTCTCTATCCTAGTTTCAAAGCCAAAGGCGGATGTTGTGCATATGTGCACAACAAACTCACTTGCTCTCGTGTTCCCAATTTCGACTCCTCTAAATTCTCTACTTTATGGCTCAAACTTTCCTGTCATTCTCTTACTGAATATTTCTGTGCTGTCTATTTTTCCCCTAACTCTACCAACTTTTCCAAATTCTTTGACTATCTAAACTCTACAGTGGAACACATTCTATCCATTTCTCCTTTCTCAGAAATCTCCATCTTAGGAGATTTCAACGCTCACCACCGCCAATGGCTCTCCTCTCACTCTACTGATCCACCTGGTGAATAAGCCTACGTCTTTTCTATCATAAATGACCTAGAGCAGTTAGTTCAGCATCCCACCCGTATCCCGGATCTCATCGGAGATCGGCCCAACATTCTTGACTTGTTTCTAACTTCTAACCCTTCTTCTTATACTGTCAATCTTTTCTCTCCTTTGGGCTCCTCCGACCATAAACTTTTCTCTGTCAACTGCCCTATCTCTCCAGTACGGCCACCCGATCCTCCTAGCCGGCGGCGCTTGTGGCACTTTGGCGCTGCCGACTGGGAGGCTCTCCGGCAGTACTTCTTTGATTTCCCATGGAATGATTTCTGCTTCCGTGGCCGGGGACCCTCGGAGAGTGCTGAACGCATTACCGAGGTAATCCTATCGGGCATGGAAGCATACATTCCATTCTCTTTCTCTCAGACTAATGCTAAAAAATCTTGGTTTATTCACGCCTGTTCTACTGCTGTCCGCAATAAGGAGGAAGCATTCAAACGGTACCGACGCCTTAAAACTCAAGACTCTCATTCTCCCTATGTTTCTGCCCGGAATCAAGCCAAATCTGTTCTTCGACTTGCCAAACACTCTTTCATCAATAATAAATGCACTGAACTATCCAACTCTAGCTCTTCCCAAGCTTTCTTGCATCTAGCCAAAAACCTCTCCAACAATTTATCTTCCTCGTCTTTCCCTCCCCTTTCCCATTCTGATGGCACAACCATCACTTCTTCCTCTGACAAAGCTAAACTCTTCGCTCAAACTTTTGCTAGAAACTCCACCTTGGATGATTCCGGTGCTATTCCTCCATCTCCACCCTCCTCTCTCTTACTTATGCCTAATATCCTAATCTCTTCTAAAGATGTACTTTCTACCCTCTCTGGGCTTAATACTAATAAGGCGTACGGTCCGGACGGTGTTCCTCCTGTTGTTCTCAAAAACTGTGCTTCCGTGCTGACTCCCTGCCTAGGCAAACTCTTTCGTCTCTGTCTATCCTCTAATGTCTTCCCTTCATGCTGGAAGTTTGCTCACATTCAATCCTGTCCCAAAGAAGGGTGACCGCTCTCAACCCTCCAACTATCGTCCAATTGCTCTCATCTCTTGTCTTTCTAAAGTTTTTGAAACTATTCTTGCTTCCAAATTTCTTAAGCATTTCTCTTCTCATAATCTGCTCTCAGATCGCCAGTATGGCTTCCTTAAGGGTCGCTCTACTGCTGATCTTCTTTCATATCTTACTAACTCTTGGTCATCTTCCTTTCGGGACTTCGGTGAGACTTTTTCTATTGCACTAGACATATCAAAAGCCTTCGATAGAGTCTGGCACAAATCTTTAATTTCTAAACTACCCTCCTTTGGTTTCTATCCCTCCATCTGTGCCTTTGTCTCTAATTTCCTTTCCGGCCGTTCCATAGCCGCGGTTGTGGACGGCCATTGTTCACTTCCTCACCCTATAAACACTGGTGTTCCTCAGGGCTCTGTCCTATCTCCTATTCTTTTTCTAATTTTTATAAATGATCTCCTCAACTGTACCTCAATTCCCATCCATTCATACGCAGACGAGTCAACCTTACACTACTCCATTAGTTTTTCAGAACGCCCCAGCCAGCAATCCCTCAACGACAAACGTAATGAAGCCACAGAACTCTTAAATTATGATCTAAATATTATCTCCAATTGGGGCAGAGAAAACCTTGTTACCTTTAATGCTTCCAAAACCCAATTTCTCCTTCTATCTACCCATAAGGAACTCCCAGCGGACTATCCCGTATTCTTCAACAATACAAAAATCAATCCTTCATCTTCTCTCAATATTCTTGGTGTCTCCTTTTCTTCTGCTCTCAGTTGGAAGGACCATATTACCAGTCTTGCTAAGGCTGCCTTCCAGAAGCTGGGTGTGCTCAACCGCCTTAGGGGGTTCTTTTCCCCTGCACAGCTTCTTGCTCTGTACAGGGGCATAGTGCGTCCTTGTATTGAGTATTGTTCACATGTGTGGGGAGGTTCCTCTCACACTGCTCTCCTAGACAAAGTTGAAAGGAAGGCCTTTCGTATCATGAACTCCCGTCCACTCATCAACTCTCTGCAATCTCTCTCTCTCCGCCGCAATGTTGCATCTCTCTCGCTATTCTATCGCTACTATAATAATCAGTGCTCCTCAGAGCTTTCCCAGTGTATACCACCTCCTTTACGTAGGGCACGTGGTACCCGTCTTGCAACTCAATCCCACCCTTACTCTGTGCAACTCTCCAACCCAAAATTGAAACATTACTCTCAAACTTTCTTCTACTCAACAGCTGAGTTCTGGAACTCTCTCCCAGAATCAGTCTTTCCCTCTTCCTATGACTTAAACTGCTTCAAACTCAGTGTGTCCAGGCATTTTGGCTCGAACGTTCCTTGATTTTGGCCCTGTCACTCTTTCAACTATGGGGGAGGCACTCGCTATAGGCAGTTCTGCCTTTTGCCTCCCTCAATCACATAGAAAAAAAAAAAAAAAAAAAAAACACACACACACACACACACGCACCATCTGGGGTTGGTGATCAGTTACAAGGTGAGATGGGTATCGTACAGGTCAGCCTAAGCTACTGGTCAACCTAAGCCTTCGGGTGAGACTGGTACCGTAGTGAGAATGGTATCGTACAAATTAACCCTAAGCATTCGTTTCCAGATGTTGCCAATTGGCTAAAATACAGACTACACACATATCCACAGCCATTCCAACGATACATAAACACTTAACATGCATTTCACGCAATACATTCCCAGTTAACCCTTATTTAGCGGCGAGCAACATAAGTCGAGTTAAATAAAGCTGGACTATGTGGCGGCGCTCGACATAACTCGAGTGGCAATTTCAGCACGTAATGTGGCTGAGAGAGAGAGACAAGTGGTGGCAGGAGACTAGCGAGCGTATGACTGCTCCAGACCACCGCGGCGAACCTACTGACACAAATCTCAGCTCCCTCCTCCCTCTCTCACTCGCTACATACTCAATTATGTACTGAAAGTACCGAATTACCTGCTTTTTGCACTCGCGTTGCACGGTTATTGCAAGAAAACTATCCATCATACAAGGATCGTTATGGTGTCATTCGAAAGCTCTGTTTATGCCCTTTCAGGGATAGGTACTTGTTTTACGTTCTGGGTCTTATTTAGGCATGAAAATGATCACGTAAACAGCCCTATTTTGGCTAAAAACACCCCGCTGTGCGGTACACATAAATAAACCGCATAGGCCGCTCGTAAGGTGTTAAGGAGGCGCGATAATAATGAGCTTAGCTCGCATTGCGTGGATTCCCCTTGACGAACAAGCAAGTGAATTACACACACACATAGGCAGAGAACCACTGATTTTACACTTTAGTCAAATCTAGTTCGAAATATTTGTTTTGTTTTATTTTTGTGGTAATATCTGTGGAATAATGGCAACACTTTTAATAAAGTTTATCACGCAAACTTATTATTTACAGGCAGCTTTGCTTTATACAAAAACATCCTTCACTCACGTAGAAAAACAAATATAATAAAGATACATTTTCGCATAAATACAAGGGACTGGAGTTCTCGAAAAGGGGCTCCAGTCCTGACGTTATTCTTGCCTTACAGTGTGCTGGCTAAATAATCCAGAAGGGTTGATAACCTCTGAAATCCTATTGTAACTAACTTTTCATTTATTATGACAAATTTTGATTGGATATAGGTTTAATTATATATTGCATATTTTATAGGAATTACTTTGGTTAAATCTGGTATGGAGAATGTTTGGTATTTACGGTATTCTCAGTAGCATAACATCTAATTAAGCCTACTATGAACCCTTTACGTATATATATGTATTATGAATGATAGTCTTAAAATACGTTGTCATATCTTAGACAATTAATATTCGTCAAATTTTGTCAGGGAGAATTAAAGTTTTCATTGTACTTTGAGCAGTATATAATATAATCGAATTTATCATATATATATATATATACATATATATATATTATTATGTTACCTCCACCAACCGACTTTACTCCTAAACTCAATTATATATATATAATATATATACTGTATTATATACTGTATATGTGTGTGTGTGTGTGTGTGTGTGTGTGTGTGTGTTATGGATTGTTGTATTATTATTTGTGTGGTTTTATGATGACCTGATGACATGGAATTTTACCACCAACTGGAAAAAACAGACAAACATATCGTATAGTCTCATAAAATACGGTACTTTCACTTATATTTTCTGGGGTAGACTTAATGTTACTGTCAGTCGGGTCTAAATGTAAACAATGGTGGCTGTTGTGGTTTTGTGATGTATGGTGTGGTGACTGTGTGTTGGAGAAGGAGGGGGGGGGGGGGGGGGAGAGAGTCTGGTATGTGTCCAAGGTGTCCTAGATGGTCCTCCGTGACTCAAACTGGGGTTAAAGTTCCTGTCTGTGTTCCGGATAGCGACCTGGCAATGAGAGTTGAGAATTGAGGTAGGGTAAACTAGACCGTAAGGAATAAAATGTTAAACAATGCACCTGTCCTCTGGAATAAACTAAACTTATGTTGCATTCCATAGCTCACATAGGTCACGTGCCCCTGTTCAAAATTGATTTGGAATACAAATGCCAGTTAGTCAGCAGATTTTAACAAATCACGTTTGACAGGCGTTGTGGTTTTGTGATGTAGGGTGATGTAAGGTGTGGTAAAGAGGGTTGGTGGAGGTGGTTTGGTACATGTCAGCCAGGTGTCATACAGGGTGAATCAATCAACAGAAACCTTCAGCTTTAATTATAATAATGAACATGTGTCTATTTTGTTTACTGACATATGACTTTAAATATTTTAATAAAGAAAGGATTGATTAAAGGGTGGTATAATATATGAGAAATACATATAAAAACCGTACGACGAAAGACGAAAGGTATGAGAAATTATCAATAAATTAATATAGCACATACATTTATATAGGGGAGGTGTGTTGGAGTGGTCTTGCCACTTGACTGGTAATCAAATGTACTCGGGTTCGAATCCCGATATGCCAATGGGAAGATATTATTGGGATGGAATGTGTTCTGTACCTAGTATCAGTGCATTACCACAAAGCCCACCGAAAAGCCAAATACATACCCTCATTGGTCCTTGATTAGATAGCACTGTATGAATATTCCCATATTCAAAATAGGCTACAGGGGGACAATGCCTAGTGAGTTAGTTCATTGCTCAATAGGTGGCGTTCCGAAAATGAGGGTCCGAGTCTAGGAGTTGAGACAGTGAAACACTGAAGTGAGGCAGTTTCAGAGATGGGGATGCTTCGAGCCGTGAGTGGGCAACTAAACCCCATGCATCCTGCGAAGGCAAGATGGCAGGGGCTGGTTGCAACTGAAAGTGCTTCACATGTCTCACCCCCTACACTGGAACGAGACCTCACGTGCGTCACCGTTCAATGTGTACAGACTCTCAGCCTATGCCCTAGAAGGAGTAGTTGGAATCTAAAAAAAAATATATATATATATATGTAAATATACTGTGTATATATATATATATATATATATATATATATATATATATATATATATATATATATATATATATATATATGTATATATATATATATATATATATATATATATATATATATATATATACTGTATATATATATATATATATATACAGTATATATATCCACTGTTTCCTTCCTGATACTTGCCAATCTCATCTATATTAGCGTCCCCCTTTAGCCTCTTATAATATTACTGGAGCAGTGAGCACCTTCCCCGGCCAGTGTGTCACCTCGGGGGTCATTACCCAAACCACACTGGTCCCAGCCACGACATAGGTTCTCTTCTCTTACATGACATTGTACAGTACAGTACAGTAGTAGTTTCGGGATAGCCTTTGTAGCGGCTCCCTTTCTTTACAATTATTTTATGTAGGTTGTGCTCTTTTTATTATTAGGCCTAAGTTCCTTCTTCTCCACATACGAGTGATAAATATATTCCTAACTTCAGCTTCGTCTTCACTGTAGTTTTTCAATAGTAGTAGTTGTGCCATCTGGTCCTCTTCTTCTTCATTGTCTTCAGGGAAAATATGTTCTCTTCTTATGTCTTCATATGCCCTGCAGTGTAGTAGGAAATGTTCTTGTGTCTCCTCCTCTTCACATGGCCAGGGGGGAAAGTTCGCCACGTTTCTGTTTTGTTATTTTCTTTTCTATTCTGGCAGGTAGCTTTTTGCAACATAGCATTAAATGGGATTGTTCTAAATTATATCCATACAATTAACAGTCACACATTTATAGACCCCACTATATTTTCTTCTCTTCTTTGTGGAAGGTAGACTTTTGCAAATTGCATTATAGTGTTTTTGTTTTAACCCTTATTTAGCAGCGAGCAACATAAGTCGAGCCTACATGCACAAACAGTAACACATACATTCACTTCTGGGATTATTCTTGCTATCATCGAGATATATTTACAAATTATATTTTAATTTGTAAGGGGATTTGCAAGCTTCATAAATCATGTTTATTTACATAACCTTCAGATGTATTACCAGAATAAAAAGTTGCCGATCCCGAGACTCCAAACACTGCTCGAACAACTCTGCTTTATAATCCAGCCATTGTTAAGCCGGTAATCTTGGGGTTCCCGAGTTTCTGAAAGGTCCGGTGCTCGACGTCATTATTCCAAACTGGAGGGAAATACGTCGAGGAAAATGAGTGACATTGTGTCCCGTGTCTTGAGGAAAGTTGGTCGGACGCAGGTTTTTTGTTTTTATTTTTATGAATATAAACTCATCCCCCTTTTCATGCTAGGCACAGGCACCCTATTTGATAATGGGGTTTGATTCTAGTTTTGGTTTCACAGTACACTCATCAATTTCTATGGCTTCTATACATGTGTCATATACCAAACTTAATTCCTATATACGTCAGTAGCGGCGCAAATGGAATTATAATTCGTGTGAAAAAGTTAATATTTACCTCCTGTTATCCACAGCCAAAGCTGAAGATTGCGGAGTAAATACCGTAGACTTCATCGACTTATTTTCCGGCGACCGTCAATCTTTTATCAGACTCCAGTTTTTTTTTTGGCTCTGGTCAAAATTTCAAGTTTTTTGTTCTCTCTGTAAACTGCTTCTTTCAACATATGAGAATAGCATAGGAAGGAACAAAAACACATATTGCATCCATAACCCCCAGGGGCGGGGGTTCGCCCAGGACCCCCCAAAAACTGAATAAAATTCAGTCAATCACAAAAAAAAAAAAATTGTGTCTGTAGTCTAAAGGGCTTCTGTAAGCAATAGAAATGATCATATGAGGGTATAAACACCCTTATTACATTCCTAAGGTACCCCTTTGAGGTGCCCAATATCAAGGATGACGGTCAAATTCGAATGGATATGTACTTTAATACGTGGGTGAAAAATAAATGTTAAATTAGTAAGCCATCAAAGATCATTTTCTATAGGTAGACCTCCCCACAGAAAACATTTATGTAGGAGGGGTAACAAAACTAGACCACCAGAATGGATTTACACTTCCCTGAAGGTTACAAATTAAATTGCTAGTAATTACTTTTTGGCCCTAACGAGTCTATTAACTGGATTTGGTATTGCCCAAATGCATTCCCCATCTAACCACAGCAAATTGGCATATAAAAGAACATTATCTCGTCGTTTTTTCGGCGATTTCCCACAAATTTAGGAGATATGACCCTTTGAATGTCACATTTCAGCTCTACCCCAAACTAATGGTATAAAAAAAAAAAATTTCACCACCTATTATTTATAGGGGAGAAAGCTGACGCTACTTTGTAGGGGATGCTGGTAGGATACGCCATGCCAAAATTGGGGGAAATTTGGAAAAACTTTAGTGAGTTAATACTTTTTTGTGAAATTCTGCGCTCACGCGCGCGCGCACGTACATAGAGAGCTGATTTTTCATCGAGTCAACGTTACACCATGACGGTACATGTGGCAAAAGGACAGCAATGAGTCTCTTATAGAAGCTGAGATAAAAATCATCCTGGAGTCTCCCCTTAATACCAAACCAGCGGGGGTGTGGAGGCGGCAGCCCCCACCCATAATACTAGGATAGGTTAGGTTAGGCTAATATTACCCCTTATTTTCGTCTTTTACCCTGCAATTTCCCTGATCTTCATTACCCTCCCCACTAGTAGGGGCCGTGTTTTTAGATTGTTGGATAATGGGTAAATACTCATGTCCGCCAGTCTTTAGTATTTAACCACACTGTATATTAATGAAAACTGAGAAAAACAAAAAACAAAAAAAGCTAAATTCGATGTGAAACCAAAACTAGAATTTTACCGATAATGGTATTTTAGACCTTGCTATTAAAACTGCATTATTGATGTTTTTTAATAGTGATATCCTGGATCGGTCTTTTCATTATACCTTTGTCATGGCTTTAGGATAATACAAATCTTGCTTAACCTTCCACTACTACAAAATTTGATACTAAATAGCTATATTTATTAACAGATGGAGGTGTCAACTATATATGGGACTAGAGTTCCCGCAAAGGGGCTCCAGTCCTGACGCTATTCTTGACTTACAGTGTGCTGGCTTAATAATCCAGCAAGGTTGATAGCCTCTGAAGTCCTAGTTTAACTACCCGGTAATAGCCAAGTAAATGTTACTAAACTCTCTCTCTCTCTCTCTCTCTCTCTCTCTCTCTCATAATAAAGGCAAGCCCCTCTTGGTAGTTTGGAGTATATGGAAGAATGCCACAGCCACTTTGTTATATTGCGGACTTGGGAAGTTAGATTACTTGTGTGGTGTTATGTGGAAGCAGGTATTGAAGTGAAGGAGGGACAATTATTAATTATGGAAATATATGAAATTAATGTGAAAAGTCAACTCCTGTACCCACGACGTCTTTTATATTTTATTCTAGCTATATTTAGACGATTTTGTGCATTTTATGATGGATTTGTGGTAGTAAAAAGGGTTAATTGAGATAATGCTAAGCCTGTTAGTTGCTGGAGGCCCTTTAAAAAACTTAATAAAATCGTCTATTAGTAGCCACAAGAAAGTTAAAAGGACGACACCGGTACTGAATGGGTTAAGGTTGTTTGAGGCATACTTCAACCCATCACCATGACGATCGACAGAGTATAATTTTTTCGGTGTTTTGTAAAACTTTCTAATAGTTATGGAGAACATGTGCGTGTGTGTGTGTGTGTGTAGTTATCCCCAAATCAGTGGGTATTACCAAGTTTGGTTATTTCTTAGCCATCGTTTGATATGGAATGGACAGCACCTTTTACTATAGATATTTAAATTCTCTCTCTCTCTCTCTCTCTCCTTTTCCCCCACTTCCTTCCCCTTTCGCTCTCTCTAACCACACCAGACCTAACACTGGGTATGACAGGAATGGGGAAACATGTAAATGTAGTATTCAAGGGAGGTATTGCATAAAATTACCATTCACAACCCCTCTCTCATCCCTGTCGGCATATTCATGGATCTGCTTATGTATGGATCTATGTATGGCTGCATATATCTATCTATCTATCTATCTATCTACCTATATATCTATCTATGCATCTGTATATACTGTATATCTATCTATCTATCAAGCTATTTTCTAGCTATTTATCTGAAGTATTCAGTGATATTCTTATACAAAGCTTTTCCCTACTATCTTTCTCCTTGCTATTCTAATTATGAATGTCAATATTCATATTCAAGACGTTCTGGTAAATTCTGCATATTAGAGTAGTTAGGTCCATTTCTTCTTCAGTACTTCTATCTTTTACTGTACTTCCCATTTATCAACTTATTCTTCCTCTATCCAAAACTCTCTACTCTCCTACTTTTGTATAGCCATCTGATCTGATCTGATATTCATTGCATTTGTCTGTCATTCAAGTTTTGGCTAAATCGAGTTAAAGGCTTACGGGATAAAATGGGTGAATAATATAAAAGTAAAAGGGAGGCTAGGAGGGTGAATTTATGATCAGTAGAGAAAGTGCTAACATAATGGGAAGGGAGCATGGCATAGCGTGTTAGTTGGATGGGTCTGTTAAGGGGGAAAAATTATTAGGTGGAGAAGATGCATAAGGGAGAATACGAAGGGGAATAAAATGTGTACCGAAGTAGAGGAAGAACAGGTAGGTTCATTGAGAAATAGGATGAATGGAAAAGCTGTAAAAAGGCACATTACATAACATTGACAAGCAATACATATCTGAATACCAAAATACAGCTCAGTAGCTCAAAGCATATTAATTTATAAAAGATTCCACAGCCTACTCTGATCCCCAACAATAACAACTGATGCTTTTACAACCAAGTCGATCAATCATAGTCCATCGTCTTAGCAAATCAATAACTAAATAAATACAAACAATGCAAGTATATACTGGTTATTATATATATATATATATATATATATATATATATATATATATTGTTACGTATCTTGATCCTCAAGTGGTTAACTTGATGAATCTAGATAGCACAGAGATATATATTAAGGTATCAGTCAGCTGAAGGCAAAACAAAAGTAATATCTAATAAAATTATTTCCTGTTGTTGCTTCCTTTCCTTTTGGATCTTAGGACTTAGTATCCTTTATTGACTGATACTCTTTAATTATGAAAAATACTGAAACTAATTAAAGTCATGTAGTATTTATAAAGAATTATTATTTAACCGAAGCTTAGTAGGCTATGGTTATGAACCGAAGAAGTTATATCTAAAGAAGGACTATTAATTCTATAAAAAGTCTTGAAAGATAAATATTAAAGTAAGAATATTTCTGTCTCTTACCCTTTTTGAAATGAATAGATAGTTTTCTTATCTGTCCTTTTATTTATATTTAATTTAATTATTCTTGGTTCTTGTCTTACGTTAATAGTATTATAGTATTATTATCATCAGGAGTAATATCAAAGTCACATAAAAAGTTAGATATATATTTAATAATTAGTTAAATGCATTTCTTAACCACGTAACATTGAGGTTTGATTATGAGTAAATAAAGTTACAGGATCGTTTCATAGATTCGATTCAGGTCTCACTCAAATAATATGAAAAGCAAATATAATATTTTGAAGCAAAAGAATTTTCTTCAGCTTAGGAAATCACTAGAAGTAATATTAACACAGCCATGTTAGTCTAAGGCGATATTACTAATACGAGACAATAGCATCACCGTACTAAGCACCGTTAAGCAATGTAAGCTTAATTCAAAGAAAATGAAAGAACTCGTAAGTATTAATATAAAACAATAGTATTACTTTCATCATAACCCAATTACTTAAAGAGTTGCTTTAGTCCACAAGTTAGTCAACTAAAATAGTTAAGCACATAATAGTAGCGTTAACGTTAATTCCCAATCAAATAGTTAAGCACATAATAGTAGCGTTCACGTTAATTCCCAATCACATATCTCACTAACCAACATAACGTAAGTGTTTACACCGAACACACTTAACACACACATATATAATCTGACTGACAGTCACAATCCCATTATAATACTTCACCCCGTCTTCCTCCAGCTGCAAGTTCACCTTCCCCAACTCCAAATGAGACTGATTTGAATGCCCACAACTCGGGTCTTATATACTAAACAATGATGGTGTAGGAACGAATCAGGAGGCGGAGGGTGGTGCCTGCTCCAATCATAGCTCCTCGAGTCGCATAACAGGTGCCTGGTCCACTCACAGCTCCTGGCGTTGATCATACGTCATAGCATCGGTCATCGAGGTAGTTTGTAGGGTCCCCTATGACGCACGCAGGTGTGCAGGTATGCGGGCGAGCTGATTTACCCTCTCGCTTGGTCGCTCGCTAGTCTGCTTCACCGTTTGGGTAGTTTGGCTCCTTCAACTCTAATTCTAACTCTTAAATTAACATACAGGGCTCCGTATGTCAGACCTCCCCCCTAGAAAAGAGTTTAAGGAGTATAGTACATAATATTAAACATAATACATAAATAGATTCACCACCAGATTGGCAACAGCAAGATTATAATGAGGATATAATAAGGATATCACCCAAAGTAGGCAACGTCTCCAGGTACCACATCAGAACATAGCCGGAACGTAGCTGGAGCGTTTATTCGAACTGCAGGCATTATCTCACAGCTGAAGGCTTGAAAGCGCACTACAAAAGCATGATATTTACCTCGCTACAAGGGAGAGCTAATTGCCAAAATCCTCTCATTAAATTAAACTTACTGCTGCATGAGGCCAACCCGGTAAATGTAATCTTTAACAGATACGTGATAGGCAATCGGCTAGCACGTTCTGGACCCCCTTAATATGCTTGACATCCAGAGAGTATTCCTGCAGCAACAAACTCCACCTGGTCAGTCGTTGGTTTTTATTTTGGAACCTATGCAAAAATTTTAAGGGGTGATGGTCAGTATATACAGTGATGGCACCAGAGGCAGATTGCACATAGACAGCAAAGTATTGAAGGGATAAAATTAATGCTAACAGCTCCTTCTCAATGACTGAATAGTTACGTTGGGCAGAATTTAATTTTTTACTGAAATAGCACACAGGATGCAATACCTCACAGTCGTCTTCCTGGAGCAACACTGCACCAACCCCGGTATTGCTCGCATCCACTGCCAGGGAAAAACATCTGTTAAAATCAGGAGCTCGGAGTACAGGATAATTAGATAATATATATTTTGTAGCAATAAAGGCCTCTTCACATTCAGAGGACCACACAAACTTCACATCCTTACGGAGAAGATCTGTCAGGGGAGCTGTCAACTTTGAAAAATTTATAATGAAACGCCTATAATAGCCAATCATGCCTAGGTACCTTTGGATATGTTTCTTAGTGCTAGGAGTTGGGAATTCTAGAATAGACTCTACCTTTGCTTGAGGAGGTGCAACCTGCCCCTGACCTACCGTATATCCTAGATACTGGACCGTACTCTTTACAAAGGTGCATTTCTTAAGATTAACCACCAGATTGGCATCAGCAAGATTTGAGAATAGCAATCTAAGTTGGTAAAGATGCTCCTCCCATGACTGAAAAGATAAGAATATCATCGATGTAGACAACGCACCCAGGTACCCCTTCAGTCACCAAATTCATGAGGCGCTGGAATGTAGCTGGGGCGTTTTTCAAGCCGTAGGGCATTACGTTACAGCAGAAGGCTTGATTGTTGACTACAAAGCATGATATTTCCCTCGCTCTAGGGGTGAGAGCAACTTGCCAATATCCCTTCATCAAGTCAATCTTGCTGATATAGGTGGCTGTACCAATCTGGTCAATGCAGTCATCGATCCGTGGCAGTGGGTAGGTATCGTTCTTTGTGACAGCATTGACTTGCCTATAGTCCATACATAACCTATGGCTCCCGTCTGGCTTTGGCACAAGTATGACTGGACTACTCCACTGGCTTAAGGCCCTAGTGATCAGTTCATTAGACAACATAAAGTCAAGCTCGACCTGCAGTATACTCCTGCGTTGTGGCGAGACACGGTAGGGGGATAGTTTAATGGGAGTTGCATCCCCTACGTCGATGTCGTGCACGGCCAAAGAAGTGAGCCCTGGAGTATCACGGAACACATTGGGAGACTGAGATAAAACAGAGATTAGTTGGTTCGCTTGATCAGAGGGAAGATGACATAGTTTAGATGGTAATTCCCTCCAAGCCACTGAATTATACTGAAAGTTGGATAGGCTACATGACAAGTCAAAGTCTGCATGGATACCTTCAGGCTCTGGAACAGTCTGTTGCGGGTCAGTAAGAGAACTGAAGACTTCGTCCGCACCAGGCTGTTCACAGGTCCTGACATTCACTGCCACAGTGGGAGAATCTGGAGGAGAGGAATCAGGGGACCTATGGTAGGGTTTCAACATATTTATATGGAATACTTGCGTGGGCTTTCTCCTGTCTGGGGTAGTTACTAGATAATCGGTAATGCTCACCCTCCGAATGATCTTATATGGGCCCCTGAACTTGGCAGATAAAGGTTGGCCAAAAAGGGGGAGCAGGACCAAAACCTCATCACTGGGCTGAAACTCCCTCTCACGGGCTTTTCTGTCATACCATTTCTTCATGGAGCTTTTAGCCACTGTCAAGTTTTGAGCGGCAAACTCGCATGAGGATCTCAGCCGGGTTTTGAAATCTGAAACATACTTGAGGAGGTTTTGGTTCCCCTCCTGGCCAACTAGGCTATCCTGCAATAGTTGGAAAGGACCTCTTACCTGGTGACCGAAAACTAGCTCATTAGGGGAAAAACCCAGGGATTCAGTTGGAACCTCACGAGTAGCAAATAAAAGAAAAGGTACCCCCTTATCCCACTCAACTCCGGTCTCTGTACAATACTTACATAACATTCCCTTTAATGTCTGATGATATCGTTCGAGAACCCCTTGACTCTCTGGGTGGTAGGTGCTAGACTTAACATGCTCGATACCCAACTCCTTCATGGACTGCTGGAAAATGTTAGAGGTAAAATTAGTTCCTTGATCACTTTGCACCTCATGGGGGAAACCCATTCTGGTGAAGAATTTGAGCAGTTCCTTTATGACAGTTGGAGCAGAGGTAGTCCTTAAGGGTATAGCCTCTGGGTAGCGAGTTGCCATGTCCATGATAGTTAATAAATAAATGTTACCTTGGGAAGTCTTAGGCAATGGGCCTACAATGTCCACTACCACCCGAGTAAAAGGATTCTCGAAAACGGGCAAGGGCACCAGAGGATGTACAGGCACCTTCTGATTGGGTTTTCCTGTCATCTGGCAAGTGTGACACACTCTACAACACTCCACTACATCTGCACGCATTCCTGGCCAGTAAAAGTGGGCTCTGATTCTGTCTAGAGTTTTTCTCACACCTAGGTGTCCTGCCAATGGTATACAATGTGCCATTTCCATGATATCTCTACGACAAGGTTTGGGGACTACTACTTGATGGACGTCCCAAGCCCCGTCATCGATTGGTCTGTGTGGCGGTCTCCATCTTCGCCACAATACTCCTCCTTTGAGGTAGAAACATTCACCACCCTCCTTCTCGCATTCCTCTTCACTCACGGACCTGGCAGCTAACTCCTTGCATTCACTATCATCTCTCTGTAGCTCTACCAGGCCACTAGGACAATTTGGAGGGGTTTCATGGTCATCGTTAGGGTCAAGATGAGCCATGAAGGTGTCAGATAAATCCACCTCAGTCACATCATCAGGCACAGTTGGAGCGTCATTCACACTCTCATCATCCCTTTCATCAACTCTTACATTCGGTACATTTCTGTCTGAGGGAACTGCTACTTGAGACATTGAACGTGTGACAGCACACACAGGGAAAACAGTTGGCATCTCCTTTTCGAGCTCACCGGTTAGTGGCTCGTTAACAGGGGAAAGTGACAAAATGGGGTCTGGTCGGACCTTCTCACCTGCTACATCATTCCCCAAAATGAGTGTTACCCCGGGCACAGGGATATCTTGGGACCTACACAAAGCTATGGTGGCCTCACCCTGTATTAACTCACATTCAATTTCGCCTTTTACCAAGTATGCATAAAACTGGCCTCCAGCACCTCTCATTACAACTGGTTCGCCAGGTGGGCACTCAGTGTAAGGATTCACCATGAGGGTGCTAGTAGAACCTGTGTCTCTCAGAATTTTTACCTCATGCATACAACCATTTAATCTCACGTTGCCAGATGAAATAAAGGGACGGTAACTGTCCTGCACTGATGGTGAAATTATTATTGGCTTAACCCTAGTGGGTTGCACCACACATGCTACTACACCCCTGTCTAGATGATTTACGTTAGCTACTAGGTACTCCTTCTGTCGAGAGTCCTGCATTAAAGGAACTTTTGGTGCTAGGTACTCCTTCTGTCGGGAGTCCTGCATTAAAGGAACTTTTGGTGCTAGGTACTCCTTCTGTCGGGAGTCCTGCATTAAAGGTACATATGGAATTTGAGATACGGCGGCAACTGTCTGCCCCGATCTCTCGGTTCTCTCCTTGGCCCAGCACTGATAAGCTAGGTGGCCTCTCTTGCCACAAAAAGTACATACTTTAGGGGATACGGGAACGTTCCCTCTTTGAGCATTACTATTAGTTTGGGGCCCACCTCTGTTACCATTGCCCTGAGTCGCATTTTTAGTTGGGGGAACAATTCTATTTTGGCTAGCTGGGGAAGACGTTATAGGCTTGTGACTGGGTCTGTCAGATTTGTGATTGGGATACTTAAAATTAGAACTAGAATTATCGTAGGGCTTCTTTCCACGAAATTTGTTGTTGAGCACGTATGTGTCAGCCATGTCAGCAGCGTCGGCAAGACAATCTACCTTTTTCCCCTTTAAATGATAGGATACAGAAGAATCAATTTTCCATAAGAAATTTTCTAACAGGACCAACTCCTTCAGATCGTTGTAGCTTGTGACTTTCTTACTCTTGACCCAATGATTGAAAGTTTTAGTCATGGTCCTGGCAAATACCTTATGGGTTTCTTCTACTTTCTTCTGGTTTTTACGGAAAGATTGCCTGTATGCCTCAGGCTGCAATTGATAGGTTTTTAAGATAGCTTCTTTGAGATTGTCATAATCCTGCCTAACTTCTGCTACTTCTGACAAATACGTGGCTCGAGCCTGCCCTGTCAAAACGGTTTGTAACATAAAAGGCCATTGATCTCTTGTCCACTTCATACCTCCAGCAACTTCCTCAAACAAAACAAAGAAATCCTGCACATTATCCTCAGTGAAAGGTGGAATGACACTAGTCATAGTCAATCCCAGAGGGGGAGCAATTAAGGGAGCATTTGTATCGACATTTAGTTGAGCCGTACGATATTGATATTAACATTGTTCGGTCGTTGCTCTGGCTTTTATGCTGGCTTCTTCGATATTTGCTCTGGCTTTTATGCTGGCTTCTTCGATATTTGCTTTTATTCTGGCTTCTTCGGTATTTGCTTTTATTCTGGCTAGTTCTAGTATTTGATCACCGGTCAAACCAGGTGGCAATTGTTCATCAAGTTGGCTAGGTTTACTAGGGATCCCACCAACTGCTCCGTCTCCCTCCCCGCCTTGTACAGGGAACAGGTGGGTTTTTATGGTCTGAGCCACCTCTACTTTAGACATGTTTGAGACAGTTAACTGGAGATGTGAGGCAAGCACTTTCAGTTCAGATTTTGACAGATGGTCAATATCAGGGGCTGTGGGTTCTGAAAACTCGAGCATCTTAGTCATTAATTAGTTGAGGCATGATTAATATTTGATTTTTAAGTAGTGAAACGGTAATGAAGCAGAGTGAAACTGTATGAAACGAATCCTTGGCAAGGTCGCCACTCTTCTGTTACGTATCTTGATCCTCAAGTGGTTAACTTGATGAATCTAGATAGCACAGAGATATATATTAAGGTATCAGTCAGCTGAAGGCAAAACAAAAGTAATATCTAATAAAATTATTTCCTGTTGTTGCTTCCTTTCCTTTTGGATCTTAGGACTTAGTATCCTTTATTGACTGATACTCTTTAATTATGAAAAATACTGAAACT
Organism: Paralithodes platypus; assembly: GCA_032716605.1. Taxonomy (NCBI): domain Eukaryota; kingdom Metazoa; phylum Arthropoda; class Malacostraca; order Decapoda; family Lithodidae; genus Paralithodes; species Paralithodes platypus. The sequence continues at coordinate 2,803,047 of CM064510.1, read as the reverse complement.
AATTAAAGTCATGTAGTATTTATAAAGAATTATTATTTAACCGAAGCTTAGTAGGCTATGGTTATGAACCGAAGAAGTTATATCTAAAGAAGGACTATTAATTCTATAAAAAATCTTGAAAGATAAATATTAAAGTAAGAATATTTCTGTCTCTTACCCTTTTTGAAATGAATAGATAGTTTTCTTATCTGTCCTTTTATTTATATTTAATTTAATTATTCTTGGTTCTTGTCTTACGTTAATAGTATTATAGTATTATCATCAGGAGTAATATCAAAGTCACATAAAAAGTTAGATATATATTTAATAATTAGTTAAATGCATTTCTTAACCACGTAACATTGAGGTTTGATTATGAGTAAATAAAGTTACAGGATCGTTTCATAGATTCGATTCAGGTCTCACTCAAATAATATGAAAAGCAAAATATAATATTTTGAAGCAAAAGAATTTTCTTCAGCTTAGGAAATCACTAGAAGTAATATTAACACAGCCATGTTAGTCTAAGGCGATATTACTAATACGAGACAATAGCATCACCGTACTAAGCACCGTTAAGCAATGTAAGCTTAATTCAAAGAAAATGAAAGAACTCGTAAGTATTAATATAAAACAATAGTATTACTTTCATCATAACCCAATTACTTAAAGAGTTGCTTTAGTCCACAAGTTAGTCAACTAAAATAGTTAAGCACATAATAGTAGCATTAACGTTAATTCCCAATCAAATAGTTAAGCACATAATAGTAGCGTTCACGTTAATTCCCAATCACATATCTCACTAACCAACATAACGTAAGTGTTTACACCGAACACACTTAACACACATATATAATCTGACTGACAGTCACAATCCCATTATAATACTTCACCCCGTCTTCCTCCAGCTGCAAGTTTACCTTCCCCAACTCCAAATGAGACTGATTTGAATGCCCACAACTCGGGTCTTATATACTAAACAATGATGGTGTAGGAACGAATCAGGAGGCGGAGGGTGGTGCCTGCTCCAATCATAGCTCCTCGAGTCGCATAACAGGTGCCTGGTCCACTCACAGCTCCTGGCGTCGATCATACGTCATAGCATCGGTCATCGAGGTAGTTTGCAGGGTCCCCTATGACGCACGCAGGTGTGCAGGTATGCGGGCGAGCTGATTTACCCTCTCGCTTGGTCGCTTGCTAGTCTGCTTCACCGTTTGGGTAGTTTGGCTCCTTCAACTCTAATTCTAACTCTTAAATTAACATACAGGGCTCCGTATGTCAGAATATATATATATATATATATATATATATATATATATATATTATATATATATATGAAACATATATATATATATTTGCCCTGCGGGTAAGGGATTACAATATGCCCCACGTGCCTTCTGAGTGTCGTGTCGTATGAGGCGACTAAAGAGGTTGGATCGGTGGGCTTGCGACCCCCACCCGGAAAAAAAATATGTAGCAACGATAAACGAAAAATCAGCCTCGGATGCGGACGAACCCTGTGTTGACGAACCCCGACCGACTATCGACAAGCTTACGGACATTCTGAGAATAGGTACATGGAACGTGAGTGGCATGAATGATGGCACAACAGAGAGAGAGGTACTGGAAGTGTTAGTGAATGCCAGGCTGGATGTATGTGGAATGACGGAGACCAAATGGAAGGGTACAGATGTGAGAGAGTGGGAGTGTGGAATGGGTGTGTGTGCTGGAGTGAGTGAGGGAGCAGCGAGAGAAGGTGCGTGTTTGTTTGTAAGTAACAAATGGAAGGAGTGTGTAGGAAAATATGGGTCTGTGGGTTCAAGGATTGTGTGGGTGAGAATGAAAGTAGGAATACAAACGTGGGTGATTATGTGTGTGTATGCTCCGACAGAGGATACACTTGTTGGAGAGAAAGAGGAGTTCTGGGTGAATGTGGAGGCGTTCTTGGATAAGTTTGACAAGAACGAAAGAATATTTCTGATTGGGGATATGAATGGGAAGGTGGGTGATAGGAAAGTTGATGGAGTGGTGGGAGGGTGGGGGGTACCGTCAGAGGTGAATGGGAATGGTAGTGCACTTGTGGACGTATGTGTGGGGAGGAGGTTGTGGATAGCCAACACCTTCTTCCGACACAGAATGTTACACAGGTACACATGGAAAGTGGTGTGGACGATGAAGGATAAGATAGTGGTGGAACAAAATTCACTGATTGATTATATATGTGTGGATGAAAGAATGAAGAAATCTGTGATGGATGCTAGGGTGTATAGGGATATTTGAGGGGGTCTGTCTGATCATTATGTAGTAGTAGCTAAGGTTAGGATACAAAATAAGTGGGTGAGGAGAGCTGGAGGGAGGCGAAAGGAAGGTGGAATGGTGAGGAGGGTGGAGAGGCTACAGGAGGAGGAAATCAGGGAAGAGTACAGGAGAGCAGTAGAAAGACAACTAGGTGGGTTCGACCTGGAAGATATGGATGAAGTGGAAGAGATAAGCAAGGTGTTTAACCCACTGAGCCCCAGCGACGCAAACAGTGCATCGGTAATGTATATATGTAACGCTAAACCCCAGCGACGCAGACTTCTGCATCAGCGTCACTCCGGGTCCAATTACTCCGGTCCTATGGCACCTAGAGGGCTCAGATTTGTATGGGAACTGTGTAAGTATCCCACGCACCCATGCCGATGGTTGAAAACTCTCAAAGTCCAACCGCGTGCGCGTGAGCACGCAAAAACCTGTTTTTTGGGGGAAATTGCCTTCAATTTTTAACTCTTGTAAAATCCGTTTTCGGGGGCTCTGTAGGACCATTTTTTGAGCTTTTTGATTGTTTTTTCGTGGTTTTTCCTTCATTCCTAACCCATTCGCTATTGTTTCTGGAATAACAAAAAATATCAGAATCAGCCGGTCCTGGGTGGTACATTTATAAATATTTAGCTGGTACTCAGCGGGTTAAGAAAGAGATCTGTGCAGCATGTGAGGAGGTGTGTGGAGTGAGGAGAAGAGGGAGGGGAGTGACAGGTACAGCATGGTGGACAGAAGTGATAAACATAGCTGTGGAAGACAAGAAGAAAGTGTATAGAGAGTGGTTGGGTAGTAGAGGGAATGAAGATTTGGAGAGGAAGAAACGAGCGAGGTACGTGGAGAGAAAGAGAGTGGTAATAGAGTAGTGAAGGAAAATAACAGAAGAGTAGATGAGGAATTTGGAAGGAATCTGAGTGTAAAATGGAGGGAGCGTAAGAAACTGTTCTGGAAAGAAGTCAAGAAAGTTAGGGAGGGTAGCAAGGGAAACAGTAAGGGTGTGAAAGATAAGAATGGGAGAATGCTAGCCGAGTAGCAAGAGAGAGTCGAAAGATGGAGGGAGTACTTCAATGAGTTGCTAAATGTAAGGAATGAAGAGCCAGCAAACATAGTTGGATATGGTATGGGAGGGAGAAGAGGAGAAGTAGTGGAGTACAAAGGAGTACAAAGGAAATCAAGCAACAATAGTTCTAGTGACCCTTCTAGGCTGCTTGTCCTCCAAAACACTGAGGATCAAGTGTCCAAACATTGGTTTAGACTGGGTAAGGGAACATTGGAAAGGGAACTACTGCCCTAGAACTAATGTCCGTGGCAGAATTAGGAAGTTAGTAGGGGACAGATGGGTTAGTAACTGAGGGGGGGAATAAAATAAAGTTATTAATTTACAAACGCTGTCAGTCGCGGGTTTGATGCGAGATATTTGTCTAAGCGGAGTTTAAATGAATCAACGGTGCTGCAGTCTATAACGTCTCGGGGAAGCCCATTCCACAAGTTGACAACTCGATTGAAGAAGAAATTCTTAGATTCGTGTGAGTTAAAAGATTTACCAATAATTTTGCAACCGTTTCCCCGCGTGTAATTAGATTGGTCGATAGTGAAGTACTTACTACAGTTCATATTGTCGATGCCTTTGATGATTTTGAACACTTGAATTAAGTCACCTCTTAATCTGCGCTGGGTTAAAGGAAATAGATTTAATTCTCTAAGACGCTCTTCGTATGGTTTGTTCTTTAGGCTAGGTATCATTTTGGTAACTCTACGTTGAACTCGTTCTAGTTTGTTTATATCTTTTTGGTAATAAGGGCACCAGGATTAAATGCAGTATTCCAGAAGAGGGCGGACTAAGGAATTGTAAAGGGTTAGGATAACTTCTTTGGATATATGCTCAAATGACCTGCCTATAAAGCCAATTATTTTGTTTGCCTTCTTAACAACTTTTGAACATTGTTGACTCGGATTTAGGTTACTCAATATTGTTACTCCCAGATCGGTTTCTCTGTTTACATTCTTAAGCTGAGTGCCATTCATCGAATAGTTTGCTTTCTCATTTAGGTATCCGATATGTAGTACTTTACATTTATCCGCATTGAAACTCATTTGCCAAATTTGGGCCCAACATGACAATTTATCTAGATTGTATTGCATATCGTCAACTTGTTCTTTTGAGAGTACGCTATTTGCAATTTTTGTATCGTCAGCAAATTTTGAGATTGTACAGGTGAGACCCTCATCAATGTAATTGATGTAAATTAGAAAGAGAATTGGTCCTAGTACCGATCCCTGGGGTACCCCGCTACTTACATTGGTCCAATTAGATGCCTTACCGTTTATGACGACTCTTTGCTTTCTGTCGCTGAGCCAATTTTCTATCCATTTCAACACACCGTCTTGTATTCCATGCGCTTTTAGTTTTAGTAGTAAACATTTGTGGGGAACTTTGTCAAAGGCCTTTTGAAAATCAAGGTATATAATATCTACAGCTTTACTCTCATCGTAGAGGTTGAGGATATCGTGGAAGAAGTCTAAGAGGTTTTTTAAACAGGAACGTTTTTTTACGAAAGCCGTGTTGAGTATCTTTAAGTAAGTAATTTGCCTCTAAGTGATTTATGAGTCTGTCTCTTATGACCGTTTCTAACATTTTACATACAATTGAGGTTAAGCTAATTGGACGATAGTTACTGGGTAGGGATTTGCTGCCTTTTTTGAATATCGGTGTTACGTTGGCTAGCTTCCACTGATCAGGCATAGTCCCAGACTGCAAGGATTCATTGAATAGCAATGTCAGTGGTTTGGAGAGCTCATCCTTAGCTTCCTTTAGAACTATAGGCGAGATTGTATCAGGTCCAGGCGTTTTATTTACCTTAAGTTTATCTAAACAATTCAATACTTCTCTCTCTGTAACGGTGATATTGCTTAGAACATCTGAATTATCAATCTGAATCAGCGATGGTGTAGGGATATCGCTGAGGTTTTCGGTTGTAAAAACTGATGCAAAGAAGGTATTGAGGGCATTACTCATTTGTACTTCGTCTTTGGTGTATTCTCCATTTTCATCGACTAACGGTCCAACAGTTGAAGTAACTACTTTTTTCTTTCTGATATAACTATAGAATTCTTTCGGGTCTGTTTTACTTTGATTCGCAACATGTAACTCCAGGGTCTTTTTACTTTGCTTAATTAACTTTTTGGCTTTGCGTCGTAGCTATACAAATTTCACCCGTTCTTCGTCATTTTGTGAGGATTTTAATCTATCATTAGCAAATTTTTTAGCAAGCAGACAGTCTGAAATATCTTTATTCAACCATTTGGGCTTATCATTATGGCCTGGACGCCATATTTTCGATGGTATGCAGTCTTGCACTGCCTTAAGGTAAGTGGTTGTGAAACACTCCCAAGATGTATTTATGTCGTTATTGTTTGTCAGAAAGCTCCAGTCAGTTTCTTTAAGCTTTGATTTAAGTTTATGAAAATTTGCTTTCTTGAAATTAGGGACTTTCTCAATCCTGCTATTTGATTTGTTATTAGTAAACTTTAAAGTGAAAGTTATCGTACGATGGTCGCTGTTACTGAATTCATCACCAACATTCAAATTCTCTATTAATTCTTCTTTTGTTGCGAGTACAAGGTCAAGCACATTATTACCACGGGTCGGAGATTGTACAAATTGAAAAGTGAACTCTCTTGCAAGTTAGCATAGAGGTCGTGTCCAGAGTGTGAAGTAAGAATATCGCCCCATTTAGTCACGGGTAAGTTGAAATCGCCAAGAATTACGGTATCTTGTATGTTAGTTATTTCTGCAATTTGTTCATAAATTTCACTGTCAGTTTGCACTGATTGAGATGGGGGTCTGTATAATAAAGCTAGTGTTATTTTAGTTCCTCGTTTATTATTTAATAGTAGGTAAGATATGTCTATATTCGCAATTTGAGGTTTTGACATTAAGACGGGATTAAGACTTTCCTTTATAAAAAACAGAACTCCTCCTCCATTTCTATTGATCCGAATTTTCTCAAACATTGTATAACCAGGAAGAGTATATTCGGCTAAAAAGTCTCTGTCTTCCGTATTTAACCAAGATTCTGTAATGCCGATTATATCATAATGTTCTGTAAACACAATTTCCTCTAGATCTGAAAATTTATTGCGTATGCTACGAGCATTTACATAAAACACCTTAAGAGTATTAGAGTTGGATGTTACCGATTGTGCATTGTCTGAATTTTCAGTTCGTATTTGACTTACACTACCCTGTCTGGGGTCTGGTTGACCCCGTTTTTTGAACGGAAATCCTTGACTGCATCGTTCAGCAGACGACCAAGACGTGCAGCTCCTACTTCATTGAGATGTACACCATCTCCTGAAAACAAACATTTATCATAGCAAAAATGATCCCACGTGTCGACAAAGCCGATGTCCTCCTCCCTGAAGAGTTTGGCTAGTCGGCGATTTGTATTGGTAGCTATGTTGTAGAATCGGTTTTCTACATCAATCGGGGGAACAATTCCTGAAATTAAGATTCTATTAGATTTTTCCTTGAAGGACCTGATCAGCCGCCGGTACTTGCAAAGTAGTTCCTCTGACCGTGTCCGTTGGCCATCGTTAGATCCAACGTGGATGACGTACGTAGTGCTTGCAGGGGCGAGCCTGGAAACCTCTTCCACAGCCGCAACAATGTCGTCCACGCCGCCACCTGGGATACAGAATCGCTTTCTGGTCCTGGGTGCCCTGGCGCAGAACTCGGTTAGTTGGCCACGGACCATGGAGTCGCCCACAAGCCGAACTTCTTCCGTTTCCTCTTCCTCGTCAATAGCCAGAATTTTGAAGCGGTTTTGGCATGTTGTCGGGATGACCTTCCGGGTACTGGTACTGGGATGCACATTGTTTCTCACTAACTGAAAATTGTCCTGGGGGGGAGTGAGAGTAGAGTCATTATTATTTTCTGCAACATCTAAGGTAGCTGCTGGTGTGGGTACCGGTACCGGTACTGTATGCACTGGAATGGCGGTTGACATCGTAGTGGTTTCTTGGGCCGAGGGCACTCCTACGTTGAGTGTGGCAAATTCTTGAAGGGATTCAAGCTTCGTAATCAGGGCATCGATCTTGCGGTGAGCTGTATTCAATTCATCCGCAATCTTCTCTCGGAGCTGGCAAAATCTACAAATTTGGACATCAGTATCAACAAACATGGTAGGGCCAAATTTATCGGAACAACTCGTGCAGGTTCGTTGCGGCGCCATGACGATATAATTACAATATGCCTGAAAATCACACAAATTTATGGTAGCAAAATGGTACAATTAAAGCCTCAAAATCACAAACAAATTTATGTTAGCAATGTGATACTATTAAATCCTGAAAATCACACAAAATTTTGTTAGCAATATGATAAAATTAATATGCCTGTAAATCACAAACAATATGTTAGCAATAGAACACAATTTATGCCTGAATATAACACAAACATTTATGTTAGCAGTATGACACAGTTAAAGCCTGAAAATGACAAATGGACTAGAAATTTGTTACAAAATTTACTGGAAAAAAAGTGGAAGAGGGTTAATGTAGCCTAGTGAGAAAACTGGAAAACAGTATACAGTACAGTAACAAAAAATATTTGTTAGCAATATGGTACAATTAATGCCTGTAAATCACAAAAAGAATATGTTAATCACAAGAACACAATTTATGCCTGAAAAAAAAAAATATTGATGTTAGCAGTATGACACAGTTAAAGCCTGAAAATTGTAAATGGACTAGTGATTTGTTACAAAATTTACTGGAAAAAAAAGTGGGAGAGGGTTAATTTAGCCTAGTGAGAAAACTGGAAAGCAGTATACAGTACAGTAACAAAAAATATTGGTTAGCAATATGGTACAATTAATGCCTGTAAATCACAAACAGAATATGTTAGCACTAGAACACAATTTTATGCCTGAAAATAAAAATAAAATTATGTTAGCAGTATGACACAGTTAGGCTAAAGCCTGTATATTAGTTTATACATTGGTCGACACAATACTAATAATAATGGAGTTAGTAATATCCCTGGCAAGAGTGTGAGAGGCCTATTATTATGGTGACAAGTATCTGAAATGCGATTAATAAATAGGCTATCAAAAAGTATTACAGTAACTAAATTATTCTAACCCAATATTAAAACTATCTTGACAAATGTTAGTGTGTGCGATTTATATAGATAACCAAGATAAAGAGTTCAACCAAGTACAGTATTGGCTAGACTTTGATATATAAAATACAAGAAGAGGGTTTGTTTATGCCTACACAGGTGGCGCTGGTATCGGCGGCGTCTCTACTAACTTGACAAATAGAATTTTGAAAAACAAACGTTTATTAGTCAAAACTACAATACAATGTCATGCAAGATAACTACTGGGTGGTTTGCTAAGCACTTAACTACAGTGAGGGCTAAAATATCTACAATAAGTGCTAGAACTTTATAATATGAAACAAGCAAATAGTTTGTTTACTTTAGAGCGTCGGTCGTCACTAACCGGTACAAATGTAAACAAAAGCAGTCTCGATAAACAAACGTTTATCAGTCAAAAACACAGCAAAATTACATGCAAAGCAACTACAGGGTAGTTAAGCTAGAGCTTAGCTACAGTTCATGCAAACAAATAAGGGGATGAGTAATGGAGTACTCAAGTTATGGTCAAATTTCGAGCAGCGAGAGCGAAGTGCTGTTGGCGGGTTGGCGCGTCGGGCTCGAGTGGAGGTGGGGATCAGGAGGTCAGAAGAGTGGGAAGCCATGAAAAGAGTGAAGTTGGGGAAAGCACCAGGAACAGATGGAGTGTGTGGGGAAATGTTGAGGTATGGTGGTGAGATTGTGATCAAATGGGTATGGAAAATGTGCAAACTAGAATGGGAGAAGGGGAATGCACCCGATGACTGGAAGACTGGCATAATAGCCCCCCTATATAAGGGCAAAGGGGAGAGAGGAGTGTGTGGTAACCACCGAGGAATATGTCTTTTAAATGGGGAGGCTGAACTTCGGCTGAGCCCAGAAGTCAAAATTTCAAATTTGGTGGTCTTTTTCTAAAATGCTTCTTTCAACATAGGAGAATAGCATAGGAGGGGAAAAAAAACATATCGCATCCATAACCCCCCGGGCCCCCAAAAACTATTTTTTTTGCCTTCAGCCACCAAAAAAAAAAATTTGTTTGTGTCTTTTGTCTAAAAGGCAAAGCAATAGAAATTATGTAATAGTGAACTTATGGAGATTTAGTGACTTTGGAGTTATGGAGATTAGAGACTGGAAGTCTGTGAGATTAGGTTAAGAGTGAGAGTGAACTTTTGGTAGAAATCCTGGTTCCCCTCCTACAAACGTTAAACCACAAAACAAGGGCCCTCTGTAGTGTAGGCCTATATGTACGTACGCACACATGAGCGTGTGTGTACAGTCATGTGCGTATTAGCGTGTTTGAATCTGAGGGCTGCTTGGGGCACACTATGGTACCCCTCAGCTAGCCAGTCTTACCCCAGTCACAGCAGACGATAGACCTACACATTACAGGTCTAGTCGTAAGGGTGTGTGTGTGTGTGTGTGACACTGTGTGTGTGTTATAACTATTGTTGTAAGCAAGTAACAATAAGGACATCAATAAACCTACGAACAGAGAAAGTATTTGGGAGTTTAACTAATACCGATGTGTGTATATATGTAACTAAGAAGTGTAAGAAGCAGAACGTTACAAATGGTGGCAGCAGGTGGGATACGAATTGCAAATCGTGCCTTGTTACACATCGGTAATTATACAGGTATAAACTATTCCCTCTATCAAGACTCAACGAGATACCAGCACGGACATACGCTACCACGTCCAATATCGAAGCACGCACACACACACACACACCCTGGCATTGTAAAGAGAGCTGTACGCAAGGAGAATTCCGCCAACGTGACGACGGTGGAGAGAAGCCTGTAGCAGCATCTTCAAGGGATATTTGATCATCGTGGAGGAGAGAAGAACGACGGGAGCAGAATCAACGAGAAATCAACGAGTTGGAGGCAGAATCAACGAGTTCCCGCATAATTTCCTAACAAGGAAGCGAGGGACGAAGGCAGGAGCGTGAGGCGGCAGCGTGGGGTGCAGCGCCGTCTACTGGGAGTTTACTGCCAACGTGGTCGCGCCATTGTGTAGCGCGGCTGGGGAGAGCGAGAGGATCAGCTGATTCATCTGTGAAGGGCGAGTGGACCTGGCAGCGAGAGGACCTAGGACTACTAGTCAGCTGATATGTGGAACGCGATCTTATGGAAGTATCGTATAAATCCAGTTTTAGTATATGTTTTGCCTGAAGTTGGTACACTAATAGTGAGATAAGAGGTTTAGTTTATTCAATCGTGCATTAAGATAAAATTTAAATTTTATTTAGAGATACCTTTTGACTTAGCCTAATTCTTGTAATTTAACGATTTTGAAGTGTAACATTAATTGTTGAGTTGAAACATTGTTTTTAAAGTTAGGAAAACCTCTTATCAAATATTTTTTTTTTTAAGTCATAAAAATATTATAATTTCATGTTTTGTCATTGACATTACATTTTCTAGAATTCTGGGTGATTGTATCCGTTTTCTATACCTAATATAATTTCAAGGGCTACTTATTTATTTTTATAATATGCCAGTGTTTGAAGTTTTGAATTGCATAATTATTGTGATTTAAGATTTTGATTGTATCAGAGACATACAGCGATTGGATTCAGTTTGATTATTGGTGATTTATGGTATTAATATATACAGTATATAACTGGGGATAGCAACTCATATAAATTATGACCCAATTTCTCAGGTTGAGACCTGGAGACCAACCCTGACAAGAGAGGACTTTTGCTTCCGGTAGAAGACGGCTGTATCCCTGGACTCTGTATCTCTGTCTGCCAGAGGATTACATCGTCAACTGCAAGGATTTCAACAGTGGAAATCCTAGTGAGTATAAGTTTGTTGTGTCCTTTCAAACGCGGAACATGTTTTCTTAGTGAATCATGCATGACTATTTTACTAGACGTCATAAATTTTGCGAAGTCTTTCAAGACAACATGGCTGACTCGGTAATTAATAGACCTACAGCTCCTTTAGTTGGAGACAATCAATCTCCAGCAGTACCAGTCGAACCTGACAGGCCGACCGACCGTACCAACGTGACAAATTGCACTCCTAACCATGCTAATGGAAGGCCACAGGAGATGCCGCGAGATAATTCCCCTAGTATCACTTCTCCCCCAGAACATTTTGCCAATAATCCAACTTTTATGCGCATGATAGCGGAATGTGTCTCCCAATGCATGTTACTTTTGGGTTTAGAGACCATGAGAGAGCACAAGTTTCTGATAGACCCTAGTCGTTGGGGTGTCTTTTACAAGAGCAACTTTTGCGTTTTCTTGGTGAGCCGTACATGGTCCCTAGAGTTGTGGTGCAAATGCTGTATGATACGAGAGACGATGAGGTTAATGGTAGCGGTAATAGCGTTGCCGAGCGGTCTAAGGCTTTACCTACAGAGATAATTCCTCAGTCTAGATTTATGAACAACAAGGACGTTTCTATTTTGCTTGCAGACAGTGTGATACGGAGTGGTTCGGTAATAAAGTCGTCAATATTGCCAGGCCATAAAATGTCAAGTCTCAGTGAAACTAAAGAATGTTCCTCATGAAACGGTTGTGATGGCTTTACCTGAAAGTTCTCGTGCACAGAACCTTGATGTTGAGTCCGCCTTATACACCGTAAATAGAGAGACTGTAGAAATGTTTGTGTTTAACCCTTATTTAGCGGCGAGCAACATAAGTCGAGTTAAATAAAGCTGGACTATGTGGCGGCGCTCGACATAACTCGAGTGGCAATTTCAGCACGTAATGTGGCTGAGAGAGAGAGACAAGTGGTGGCAGGAGACTAGCGAGCGTATGACTGCTCCAGACCACCGCGGCGAACCTACTGACACAAATCTCAGCTCCCTCCTCCCTCTCTCACTCGCTACATACTCAATTATGTACTGAAAGTACCGAATTACCTGCTTTTTGCACTCGCGTTGCACGGTTATTGCAAGAAAACTATCCATCATACAAGGATCGTTATGGTGTCATTCGAAAACTCTGTTTATGCCCTTTCAGGGATAGGTACTTGTTTTACGTTCTGGGTCTTATTTAGGCATGAAAATGATCACGTAAACAGCCCTATTTTGGCTAAAAACACCCCGCTGTGCGGTACACATAAATAAACCGCATAGGCCGCTCGTAAGGTGTTAATAAGAAAGGTTACTCTATTCCACTAGATGAAGGATTTCACTTACTGGATTTCTTAACTTACACCCACCCGGTTAAGGTAGTTGAGTCGTCTGGTGATGGTAATCATGAGTTTCGTGGGCGTGTGTTTCAAACCACAGTGCATGAAAATGTTGAGAGAGAGGGAGAGATTTGGATGCGCACCTCAACCCGGTAGATTATGATAATTATCCCGGTAATCTTGTAGAATTTCTGAGTCGCTACAACAACATTGTTGCTTTGCCAGATGATCCCTTGGGTAAAACAGATTTAATTGAGCATGATATCCGGTTAGAGCCAGGTGCGAAACCGAAATATATTCCTGCATATCGTCTTCCTCATAAGCAGAGAGCGGAGGTGGACAAGTATATTACTGAGATGTTAGCCCAAGATGTTATTGAAGAGTCAATTTCCCCGTGGAATTATCCGATGTTTCTAGTTGCAAAGAAAGATGGATCATGGAGGCCCGTAATTGACTTTAGAAAGTTGAATGAAATGACAATACCGGACCAACAGCCTATCCCCGTGCTGCAGGACCTTCTGCAGAACATTGGAGAAGGCAATACGATATTTTCTACGATTGATCTTTTAAGTGGCTTTTTGCAAGTACCGTTAAACCGAAAGACTTAATTTTGCAGGATGGCCTTTTGCATAGAGTAGCTCATGTCAATTTTAAATCAATGCCTTCCAGGCCAGTGCATCAGATCATTATACCTTGCACAAGTGTCAAGGATGTAATGAAACTGATACACGATTCATACCCGTTTTGTAAATAGTAACACTTTCCACAGTAGAGTAAGACTAGTGATGGATGCGAGTTCCATAAACATGTAGATACTATCTTTACGAATTTAGATATTAATGTTAACTCTTTTTGTAGTTAATTAGTTTCCATATGTATATAGTACTTAAAAAAAAAATAAAAATAAAAATAATAAAAATAATCATAATAATATTAATAATTTTCACTTCTGCATTGGCACAGGAGTTTATTGCACTGGACTTTCCATAATTTACTCTGTATTGGTCTCAATTCCTAAGCGATGGGGCATGATATAGATTGTTCTGGGAGTCTAGTAGTGGTATATGGTTAGGTAATATTTGTGATTTTGAGGAGTTTGTAATAACTGATATTCCGTAATGAGTTCTTAAACACAATATAATTTTCCTCGATATTCTTGGCTAATTGTTTGACCTACGAGTACCTCCGGATTATGCGGCACTGTCCCTCTCGGAGAATTACTTGTAGGCCTACAGTATTTCCCTTCAGAATGTTGGTTTGCTACCAAACATACCGGTAATTGAATTTTGAACTTTGCACTCATACAGTTCCTTCCTTACTTATTATCATGTCGTGTCAGGCCCAATGGTACGATACTGCTGATATCTGTAGACTTACATTGAAAGTCAAACTTACCGTCTTAAGAAATATTACTTTTCTTTACAGTACTGTATTTATTGACCAATTATCATTGTATGCATGTGTTTGGAAAGTGATTTTATCTTTCTTGTTCCGTGTTTGGATTTAAACAACATGCTACTTGTACTCACAAGTGAAGACCTCTGTTGAAAGTACATGTCCTAGACATTATTTATGGTTAAGAGAGATAACTGGACTTCATGCTAATTTTTGTCCAATACAGTAACCTTCAATGTTTATGTGTCCCTTGGTGCTCTGTTTGTTAATTGTTTTCATGAGCTTTATCCTCAATTTAATTTCCTTGTTAAAGGATAAATTGAACTAGTTACTGATCTCATATATCAGGAGTTTCTGCTAATTATGTTCCCATTATAATCATTGGTCTCTTCGTTAGTTATTTGTATATGAGAAAGGTGTGCCAGAGCTGGTGACACCGCTGTGGACCCTGCCAGGATCCCTATACAGGCCAGGACAACACTTCAAGCTTCCGGTGATCATCGCCGTGTAAAGAATCCACTGGACGATACCTGGAATTTTAGCAATTATTTTTAAAGTTCAAATACCCCAATTATGGACATTTGTTTGGGTGTTTTTATTAAGAAAATTAATTAATTTGTCACTTATATGACAATAAAATAAAATACAAATATATATACCCGGTATATAAAAAAAAAAAAAAAATCATATATAAAAATTAGAAAAACAAATAATAATTATTATACTGAACAAACTTTTGTGACTTCCTGTGAAGTGATTCATCCAAAAACATTATCCAGTGACCTTGGCGAACTGTGTGGAATACTTCTTAACACGAACTATGCAAGTCGTTGCAGTGTTTCAAATGTATATATTTATTTCTTATGTCTATTTTTAAGTATGAATTTTGGCCAATTTTTCATGTTTATCCAATTTTCATGTTTATCCAATTTTTCATGTTTATCTTTATGTGTGATATTTCCTCAGGGATGATATACTTTACTTATTGCATTGGATTCTATGCCTCACCTAAATTGCCTTTCACCTCATACCAGTCGAGACGCCTGGAGTAGCGTGATCGAGCATTGTAATAGTGAACTTATGGAGATTTAGTGACTTTGGAGTTATGGAGATTAGAGACTCTGGAAGTCTATGAGGTTAGGTTAAGGGGACCGACCGGTTAATTTAGGCTTAAATAACTCGAAATCCTGAAAATACCAATAGGTGTTTACTCAACAAGAGCCAACATCCCTTCATATGCCAGTGAAATGTTATTAGTGAAAACCCATTGGAAATCGTTTTTTTTTTATGTTTTCCAAACTTCACCTGTAATTCTAAAATGGTTATATAGTGAACTTTGAAATTAACATGCTCAGTAACTACTGGTCATACGAGGAGCATACCTATATAAATCGAAAGAGCGTAAGCTACTCTACAACCTCCCATACGCTTTATCTTCTACTTTGCCATGTTCCTGCGTAAAATATTGTAAACCTAAAATACAAAAGTAAAAATGTTCACCTAATTACCTTAGACTTTCACCTGTTTTTCTCAGAACCTATATTGCCGCAATATCGGATGTTATTCTACAGTTATTATTGGACCTATAGGAATGGTGTATATCCCATTGGAAAAGTAATTAAAAACACTAAAAGGCCTATAAAGCCAATTTATTCTAGTAATTTAATTTTTTTCACAATATGTCGTCAAAGTTGACATTTTCTATAAATATATTCGCCTGAATCCGTAATCACCTAAATCGAACAAATACACAAAATATATAAAATGTGTTTTATAGAAACTACAGATACACCTTTTGTGAGTTGTTTGATCACATAAAACATGTGCTATGGGGATTTCTGTAGGAGTTTATCATTTTCTGCAGTGCTATGATTTTCAACGTTTTTTTACCTAAATTGCAAGAAAAAAGCAAAAAATAAATAAAATAAATTTGTTTTTGATCTAGTTTTATGGTCATATACACCTGTGCCAAATTTCATTTAAATTGAAAGTAAGACCTGGAAGTTTGTAATTAACCGGTCGGTCCCCTTATGAGTGAGAGTGAACTTTGGGTAGAAATCCTGGTTCCCCTCCTACAAACGTTAAACCACAAAACAAGGGCCCTCTGTAGTGTAGGCCTTTATGTACGTACGCACACGTGAGTGTGCGTGTACAGTCATGTGCGAATTAGCGCGTTTGAATCTGAGGGCTGCTTGGGGCACCCTATGGTACCCCTCAGCTAGCCAGTCTTACCCCAGTCACAGCAGACGATAGACCTACACATTACAGGTCTAGTCGTAAGGGTGTGTGTGTGTGTGTTATAACTATTGTTGTAAGCAAGTAACAATAAGGACATCAATAAACCTACGAACAGAGAAAGAATTTGGGAGTTTAACTAATACCGATGTGTGTATATATATAACTAAAAAGTGTATTAAGCAGAACGTTACAATTAATATATGAGGGCATAAACACCCATATGACATCCCTAGCCCCCCCCCCTCCGGAGGCCCCAATATCATGGATTTTGTTAAAAATATTTTTTATATAGGTTTGTCTAGTCAAATTACTCAAGATGTTTTAATTTAGTTTGCCATAAAACTCCGCTCTCTACGACAGCTTGGTCATAGAAAACGTTTCCAAGGATGCCAAACTTATTCATTCTCCCCCAACTTTGATCTGAATGGTTGATTATCTAAGAATTTAATTTGCCAGAGATCATATATTGGCACTTCCATGTCAAACTACATTTTTTTGTATTGCTCAAATTCGTTCCCTTTCTACACACTATAAATATGGCTATATAGCAACGCTTGTACGTTGAATTAATGGCCGTTTCCTCAAACATTTCCGAGATTCGACCTGTTTCATGTCGAAATTTGCTATATCCAAAAAATATATATTATTTTGATTAATCTCACCACCACACCCCCAATGAAATTAATTAAAGTATATATGATCCACTGGGATTCGAACCCGGGTTATCACACACATATTTTTGCCACCTTAACCATTACACCACCAGGACGGTTAAAGGTTTATGCACACGCCTACGACTTATTATCCATTCTCGAATACTGGATATTAATCTAATCATGTTCATATTCCCAACCGCACTATGGTAGCCTACTGTTTAAGTGAGAGGAAAGAATATTCATGGGGCACAGATCATATAGACCGGCCTCTCGAAGAAATATCCCTAAACCTACTAATAATATTATTTTGATTAATCTCACCACCACACCCCCAATGAAATTAATTAAAGTATATATGATCCACTGGGATTCGAACCCGGGTTATCACACACATATTTTTGCCACCTTAACCATTACACCACCAGGACGGTTAAAGGTTTATGCACACGCCTACGACTTATTATCCATTCTCGAATACTGGATATTAATCTAATCATGTTCATATTCCCAACCGCACTATGGTAGCCTACTGTTTAAGTGAGAGGAAAGAATATTCATGGGGCACAGATCATATAGACCAGCCTCTCGAAGAAATATCCCTAAACCTACTAATAATATTATTTTGATTAATCTCACCACCACACCCCCAATGAAATTAATTAAAGTATATATGATCCACTGGGATTCGAACCCGGGTTATCACACACATATTTTTGCCACCTTAACCATTACACCACCAGGACGGTTAAAGGTTTATGCACACGCCTACGACTTATTATCCATTCTCGAATACTGGATATTAATCTAATCATGTTCATATTCCCAACCGCACTATGGTAGCCTACTGTTTAAGTGAGAGGAAAGAATATTCATGGGGCACAGATCATATAGACCGGCCTCTCGAAGAAATATCCCTAAACCTACTAATAATATTATTTTGATTAATCTCACCACCACACCCCCAATGAAATTAATTAAAGTATATATGATCCACTGGGATTCGAACCCGGGTTATCACACACATATTTTTGCCACCTTAACCATTACACCACCAGGACGGTTAAAGGTTTATGCACACGCCTACGACTTATTATCCATTCTCGAATACTGGATATTAATCTAATCATGTTCATATTCCCAACCGCACTATGGTAGCCTACTGTTTAAGTGAGAGGAAAGAATATTCATGGGGCACAGATCATATAGACCGGCCTCTCGAAGAAATATCCCTAAACCTACTAATAATATTATTTTGATTAATCTCACCACCACACCCCCAATTAAATTAATTAAAGTATATATGATCCACTGAGATTCGAACCCGGGTTATCACACACATATTTTTGCCACCTTAACCATTACACCACCAGGACGGTTAAAGGTTTATGCACACGCCTACGACTTATTATCCATTCTCGAATACTGGATATTAATCTAATCATGTTCATATTCCCAACCGCACTATGGTAGCCTACTGTTTAAGTGAGAGGAAAGAATATTCATGGGGCACAGATCATATAGACCGGCCTCTCGAAGAAATATCCCTAAACCTACTAATAATATTATTTTGATTAATCTCACCACCACACCCCCAATGAAATTAATTAAAGTATATATGATCCACTGGGATTCGAACCCGGGTTATCACACACATATTTTTGCCACCTTAACCATTACACCACCAGGACGATTAAAGGTTTATGCACACGCCTACGACTTATTATCCATTCTCGAATACTGGATATTAATCTAATCATGTTCATATTCCCAACCGCACTATGGTAGCCTACTGTTTAAGTGAGAGGAAAGAATATTCATGGGGCACAGATCATATAGACCGGCCTCTCGAAGAAATATCCCTAAACCTACTAATAATATTATTTTGATTAATCTCACCACCACACCCCCAATGAAATTAATTAAAGTATATATTATATGAGAGTATATATTATTATGGACTTAGAGAAGGCCTATGACAGAGTGGATAGAGAAGGTTTGTGGAAAGTACTTAGAATATACGGAGTAGAGGGCAAGTTGCTGAAAGCAGTGAAGAGCATGTATGAGGGTGCAAAGGCGGCAGTACGTGTGGAGAGTGAGCAGAGCGAGTTCTTTGACCTGAATGTTGGTTTGAAACAGGGGTGTGTGATGTCCCCGTGGTTGTTTACTGTATATATGGATGGAGTTATGAAAGAAATACTATCAAGAGCAGTGGATGTTGGTGTATCGCTGAAAAGGGAGGGAATTGAGTGGAAGCTACCTATACTGCTGTTTGCGGATGATACAGTTCTGATGAGTGATAATGAATGGGAGTTGCAGGGTCTGGTAAATGAGTTTGGAACAGTGTGCGAAAAACGGAATTTGAAGGTAAATACGGGGAAGAGCAAGGTTATGGTCTTCGAAAGGGGTGAAGTCACAGAGTGTGAGGTGAAGCTGAACGGTCAGGCTATGGAGATCGTCAACTCTTTTAAGTATCTGGGCAGTGTGTTGAGTAAAGATGGGACTATGGATGAAGAGGTGCGGGAGAGGGTACAACAGGGGAAGAGGGTTGTAGGAACGCTAAAAGCAGTAACAAGAAATAGGGTGGTCAGTATGGAAGTGAAGAAGTCCTTGCATGACAGTGTGGTAATCCCGACACTGACTTACGGAAGCGAAGCATGGACGTTGGTTGAGAGACTCAGACCAAGAGTGAGAGCAGTGGAAATGAATTACTTAAGGAGAGCGTGCGGAGTTACATGGAGGGATAGACAGACTAATGAGGAAGTAAGAAGGAGGTGTGGTGTGGAGGTAGATGTGCTGGAAAGTGTGAAAAGGAACAACTTGAGATGGTTCGGCCATATGGAACGTATGGAAAGCGAGAGAATGACTAAGAGGGTGTACGAGAGCGAGGTGGAGGGACAGAGGGGGAGAGGTAGACCGAATATGAGGTGGAAGGATGGAGTGAGGAACTACATGAACGAAGGCGGTGCTGGTTGGGGGGAGGGGCGTCGACTGACTGGGGACAGAGGTGCATGGGGCGGTTCGTTCGTGGCCACCCCTTCGGGGATCACGGCGTCAGGCAATAGATAGATAGATAGATAGATATATTATATATTTTTGTTCAGCACCTTCTGTTATTCAATATGAGAAAACGAGCACGCTACGTTGTAGGGGATGCATGTAGGATGCGCCATAAAAAAGTTGCGGGAAATTTGAAAATATTTCAATGTGTAGAATTATTTTTGCTATAGTGTAATGAAATTCTTGTGCGCCCGTATGCGCACGCACATAAATAGCTGATTTTTTTCAGCGAGTCCTAGAACTTCCATTGGTATTAAGATGGCATAATGCCAGAAACAAACTCTCTTATACAGAGTGAATTGGGGGTGTAAGGTTCAGCCTACCCTTGCGTAGTAGGGAAGGTGTATAGTAGGGTAGTGATTGAGAGAGTGAGAGTGAGAACGGAGAAATGGATAGGCGACAAGCAGGGAGGTCTTAGGAGGGGAAGAGGATGTGTAGATCAGATTTTTACCCTGAATTGTGTTGTGGAGAGATATCTGGAGAAGAAACAAAAGGTTGCCTTTATGGACTTGGAGAAGGCCTATGACAGAGTGGATAGAGAAGGCATGTGGAAAGTACTTAGAATATACGGAGTAGATGTCAAGTTGCTGAAAGCAACATGCTGTATGAGGGTGCAAAGGCAGCTGTATGTGTGGAGAATGAGCAGAGTGAGTTCTTTGACCTCAGTGTTGGGTTAAAACAGGGGTGTGTGATGTTCCCGTGGTTTTTTACTGTATATATGGATGGAGTCATGAAAGAAATACTAGGAAAAGCAGTGGATGTTGATGTATCGTTGAAAAGGGACGGAAATGAGTGGAAGCTGCCTATAATGCTGTTTGGGGATGATACAGTTCTGATGAGTGATAATGAATGGGAGTTGCAGGGTCTGGTAAATGAGTTTGGAACAGTGTGCGAAAAACGGAATTTGAAGGGAAATGCGGGGAAGAGCAAGGTTATGGTCTTCGAAAGGGGTGAAGTCACAGAGTGTGAGGTGAAGTTGAATGGTCAGGATATGGAGATCGTCAGCTCTTTTAAGTATCTGGGCAGTGTGTTGAGTAAAGATGGGACTATGGATGAAGAAGTGCGGGAGAGGGTGCAACACGGGAAGAGGGTTGTAGGAACGTTGAAAGCAGTAACAAGAAATAGAGTGGTCAGTATGAAAGTGAAGGAGTCCTTGCATGACAGTGTGGTAAGAGACTCAGACCAAGAGTGAGAGCGGTGGAAATGAGTTACTTGAGAAGTGCGTGCGGAGTTACATGGAGGGATAGACAGACAAATGAGGAAGTAAGAAGGAGGTGTGGTGTGGAGGTAGATGTGCTGGAAAGTGTGAAATGGAACAACTTGAGATGGTTCGGCCATATGGAACGTATGGAAAGCGAGAGATTGACTAGGAGGGTGTACAAGAGCGAGGTGGAAGGACAGAGAGGGAGAGGTAGACCGAAGGAGAGGTGGAAGGATGGAGTGAGGAAGTATATGAATGAAGGCGGTGCTGGTTGGGAGGAGGGGCGTCAACTGACTGGGGACAGAGGTGCATGGGGGCGGTTCGTTCGTGGCCAGCCCTTCGGGGATCATGGCGTCAGGCAATAGATAGATAGATAGATATATGAAACAGCTGCAAGTACATTAATGAGTAAGTGATTGAGTCAATTAATTATAATCCTACAAAATATTTGGACAAAATATAAGTTAAGGTACTGTAGAACTAGTAAATCAAAATAAACAAGTGTGTGTGTGTGTGGGGGGGGGGGGGGGAGTAGAAAAATACGGAACAAGGGAAATATAATAATTTATATGGATCGATTAACCTTTAAGAAACAGATGCCAACAAAAAACATAAGTAGTTACGATGGAAAACAAATGTAACGAATAATAAAGCTAGGTGTGGGAGTCGATGAGAATTATGAACACAATAATATTTAGACAAAATAATATTTTACGAGCGTATAACCGAAGGGAGGTAGGCCTATTGCATTTTCTTTCAGAACTGTATTAAACCATGTTTAAATAATATGTATAATATCAGCTAGAAAGGGTAATAGAATGGTGGTAAAATGGAGCAATATAATGATTACAATGATACTCCTCGAGGATCAACTTATGAAGCAAAATCTCATAAAATAATACAAAAATCCTAGAAATAAATAATACACTATATGGTACCTCTAATGAATATTTATAAAATCATTCTAAATACAAAAGTATTGTAATGCAATCGGTAGATATATGAGTAAAATACACAAGAGAGAGAGAGAGAGAGAGAGAGAGAGAGAGAGTCAACAGGGGGTCGAGGGGGTCAGTAACTAAAGGGCTACCATCAACGTACTGTATATCATTTCTTTAAACTCTCCCAGTGTTTCCAACCATAACCTATATTTTCACATTTCATATTTCCCTCCCTCGTATAAATACATTTGGTTTATGTTAGAATCGGCTATTTTCCTCTTCATGCCCTATCTCTAGCTCTATCTCTCTCTCTCTCTCCTCTCCTCTCCCCAAGATCGACGCACCTGACAAATTCTACGACAAGGCCTTCAGCACAAATAGCCGACTAAAATATTTGTGTCTGAGGGAAGAAGTTGAATTCATCAACCTCTGGGACAACTTCTACAACCAGCCTACTCTGTTCCGCAAGGATGGCACTCATCTAAACCCTGTGGGTTCAGCACGCATGGGTCGTCTCCTACACGAAGCACTCCGCAGCCATGGATCAAAAAACGCCATCCGAGAAGAAGCAGCAGTGACATAAATCATCCAACGCCAAGAAAAAAACAGAGGCAACCGAGGACCACCAGCGATAAGGACCGAAGACAGCGAGGACCGAGGACAGCCATGAACATAAATGTAGATCCGACAAGAACCAAAAATATTATTAAAGAGCGTTCCGTGAGTTCTAAAATAACAAATTTAAAGGTTTTCTATGCAAACGCTCGTAGCATACGCAATAAATTTTCAGATTTAGAGGAGCTAGTGTTTACAGAAAATTATGATGTGATTGGCATAACAGAATCTTGGCTCAATACAGAAGATAGAGACTTTTTAGCAGAGTATTCACTTCCCGGTTATGTAATGTTTGAGAAAAGCCGAATAAATCGAAATGGAGGTGGTGTTTTACTTTATATCAAAGAAAGTCTTAACCCTACCCTCTTGTCAAAACCTCAAATTGTGAACGACGACGCATCTTTTGTGCTAATAAAGAATAATAAAGGTACAAAAATAATACTTGCATTAATATACAGACCTCCAGCTCAATCAGTGCAAACTGACCGAGAAATTTACGAACAAATTGCAGATGTAAGTAACTCACAAGATACCGTAATTTTTGGCGACTTTAATTTACCAGTGACCAAGTGGGGCGATACTCTTACTTCACACTCCGGACATGACTTGTATACGAACTTGCAAGAGAGTTCGCTTTATCAATTTGTTCGAACGCCGACCCGTGGTAATAACGTTCTTGACATTGTACTTGCAACAAAAGAAGAATTAATAGAGAATTTGAATGTTGGTGATGAATTCAGTAACAGCGACCATCGTACGATAACTTTCACTTAAAAGTTTACTAGTAACGAACCAAATAGTAGCATCGAAAAAGTCCCTAATTTCAAGAAAGCAAACTTCCATAAACTTAGAGCTATGTTTAAAGAAACTGACTGGAGCTTTTTTATTAACAATAACGACATAAATACATCTTGGAAGTTATTCGAAACCACTTACCTAAAAGCAGTGCAAGACTGTATACCATCGAAAATACGGCGTCCAGGCCATAATAATAAGCCCAAATGGTGGAATAAAGATATTTCAAACTGCCTGCTTGCTAAAAAATTTGCTAATGATAGATTAAAATCCTCACAAAATGACGAAGAACGGGTGAAATTTGTAGAGCTACGACGCAAAGCCAAAAAGTTAATTAAGCAAAGTAAAAAGACCCTAGAGTTACATATTGCGAATCAAAGTAAAAAAAAAACGAAAGAATTCTATAGTTATATCAGAAAGAAAAAAGTAGTTACTTCAACTGTTGGACCGTTAGTCGATGAAAACGGAGAATACACCAAAGACGAAGTACAAATGAGTAATGCCCTCAATACCTTCTTTGCATCAGTTTTTACAACAGAAGACCTCAGTGATATCCCTACACCATCGCCGATTCAGATTGATAATTCAGATGTTCTAAGCAATATCACCATTACAGAGAGAGAAGTATTGAATTGGACAGATGAGAAGGGATGTTATCAGATGGTAGAGAGAAGGAAACAAGTGTAGAAATAAGGTGGCAGAGGGACAGAAGGTGACGATCTTGGAAACCATGATAACAAAAATGATGAAAAATGATGACACAAAATTAAGTAAGATAGTAAACACACAAGAGGACACGGGCCGACTGCAGGAAGACATGAATGTAGTGTTCCAGTGGACCAGGGAAAACAACATGCAATTCAATGAGGAAAAATTCCAATTAATACGGTACGGAGATAATAATGGTGTTAAAGAAATTACAAATTACTTAACAGAATCTAACCACATAATAGAACGGAAAGACAGTGTGAAAGACCTTGGGGTATTAATGTCTGAAAATATGGGTTTCAAAGTACATAACCAGGTCAAAGTGGCGGCTACGAAACGTCTAACGGGTTGGATTCTGCGTACTTTTAAAACACGCGGTGAATTGCCTATGATAACGCTCTTCAAATCTCTAGTGCTACCGCGGCTTGAATACTGTAGCGTATTAACATCCCCATACAAAGCAGGTGAAATAAATGACGTAGAGAGTGTACAAAGAAATTTCACTTCGCATATAAGTTCGATAAAACATCTACACTATTGGGAGCGTTTAAGAGCACTGAATCTGTACTCACTGGAACGTAGAAGCGAACGTTACCTAATAATATACACATGGAAAATCGCAGAGGGTTTAGTACCAAACCTACATACTCCGATAGTCATGAAATTCAGTGATAGGAGAGGCTGGGAATGCGAAATCCCCCGGATGAATAACAGGGGTGCTATGGGCTCTCTGCGAGAGGGCTGGTTATCACACAGAGGCCCACGTCTCTTCAACAAACTCCCACGGCGAGTAAGAGACATGAGGGACATCTCGTTAGACAACTTCAAGAGAGCCCTAGATGTCGAACTGCAAAAAGTGCCAGACGAGCCCATCCTCGCAAGGGAGCGAGCTGTCGCTTCAAACAGTCTACTGCACCAAATCACCACCCATAACGAGGGGCGTCGCGCTCCTTGGTGCCGCTAGAGGAGCGGCGAACACATCCAAAGGTATCCAAAGGTAATAGGTTTACCATATTGCTGAAATATATCATTAATATTTCGCGTATACAATAGACAAAACTCATGGGATGAATTATATTTACATAATATACTGAATGGCACAATAATATGGGCCGCCTGCTTGGTGATACGGAACTAATGTGTGAGTCAAATGCTGATTGAACTCAATCAAGACCTTTCGTGCCAATTTAGGTGTCGATATTTCCTGGCGAGCGATAGCAGGCAAATTTTAATTTAGCAGAAACCGGTATTCGGTCGAGACATTTTTCTATCGAAAAATGTACAAGTCTCGAAGGGGTGGTCTTTGAGGTGTTTCTTAAGCTTGATAGAGATCTAGGGAGCAAATAAAAATATATATATACCGAATAATACCGGTAATTTTAGAAATAATTTACTATAGAAATGACACTTTCTGTGAGAATTATGTCTGTTTTTTCACGAACTACTCTCGCAGTTTTCAAGATGGAGTGCCCATACTTGGCATGCATACTAAGGGGGCGCTGGAATATGTCTAAGCCGGGTTGGGACCCTCTCCCCACTCCCTCAGTTTACAAGATGCAGAGCCCATACTTGGCATGTATCCTAAAGGGTTCCATAATAGATTTTAAGCGGGGGGGGGGGGGGGGGGATAGATGGGGCTGGGGCCCTCAGTTTTACAGATGGAAAGCCCATACTTGGCATACATGCTAAGGTGGTGCCACAATAAGTGCTATGGGGGGAGGGAGCCCCCACTCCCTCAATTTTCAAGATGGAGAGCCCACACTTGGCATGCATACTAAGGGGGTGCCATAGTAGGTCTTAGTATGCATGCCAAGTGTGGGCTCTCCATTTTGAAAATTGAGGGAGTGGGGCTCCCTCCCCTATAAACAATATTCTGGCACCCCCTTAGTATGTATGTGAAGTATGGGCTTTCCATCTGTAAAACTGAGCCCCCCCCCCCATCTTAAAATCTATTATGGCACCCCCTTAGTATGCATGCCAAGTATGGGCTCTGCATGTTGAAAACTGAGGGAGTGGGGAGAGGGCCCCAACCCGGCTTAGACCTATTCCAGCGCCCCCCATAGCTTTTGGGGAAGAACGAGCCGGAGTCCTCCAAGTTTATACCCCCAGGTATGCTGGGAATATTTAACCCCAGACGCCTTCCTTAATCGCAACCAGGATTAGGGCCTCTGTATGAGAATTCCAGCCCCTTTTTGCCATGAAAGAAGTTAAAAAAATTATATTTATTTAAGCTTACTGCACAGTGCACGAGTAATAGTATTTTTTGTTTTTGAGGATAAAGCCACTGGTAACAATCTGTATACTCGTGTTATTCCTAGTTCTGTAAGTAGGGTGGCCTAGCGGTGGTCCAATGAATACATCATCTCGGTAAATAAAACAAAATATCTATACAAGGATTTGAGTTACAATAATTAATGTAGTGCCAAAATATACGTTACAAATCATACATTTTGAAACTAAATTGATTAAACTTAAATATATGTAATGTTATTGATTAGACCACCACATACGAATTGACTAACCTATTATCTCCTTTATTAATAAATATGAATGCAACCTTGTGTATGGCAACCTTCAATATATTAGAAAGCCATATACAGTACTTATATGGAACTAGTATAAGCAAGTTACCAAGGGACTGGAGTTCTCGAAAAGAGGCTCCAGTCCTGTCGCGATTCTTGACTTACAGTGTGCTGGCTTAATAATCCAATAGGGTTGATAGTCTCTGAAGTCCTATTTTAACTACCTAAAAAGCAAGTTACCTCCAAAATTTAATTCCGTCGTTTTAGTTCTATACTGATATATATAAAAGGTGCTTGCAATTTTATAACTTAATGTACAGTCAGAAATAATAGTCTGTAGAGACCTTGATGATAGCCAACTTTGCAGGAAATCTAGAGAGTGTGATGTGTTACTATGTTAAGGGGACAGTGGCTGTTTGTTTGGTCTATTAATTCATTTATTCATATATTTTCTTGAGTTTCCTCCCTAGACCTCCATCAAGCTTTGACAAAAAAAACCTAGACCCCCCTTCAAGATAGATTTGTAAATTTGTCGGTAAAAAAAAAATCCGACCAAAGGCCGATTCCTCCCAAAATTACAGGCTCGCTGTCGCTCGCCAGGAAAAAATCGACACCTAAATGGCACGACGGGTCATAATATTGACAAAGAAATAGGGCGAAAGGTCATAAAATCCCCAAACTAATGGAACCAACGTCTTAAAATCTCAAAACTAGTGGGGCTAAACATTAGGGAGAAGGGGGTCCAGAAAAACGGTATGTCTCCCCTTAAACAAATAGTACAAGTCACGGGTTATTTAATGGCATATGGAGACTGTCAAAGGAGAAATATAGTGTTTTAAAGTTACAGTTTATGAACAAGACTGTCAGAAAACTATTGATTTTGATCGACAATCACTCATGCAAGTGCGTTCACCACTTTATTTACTTTACTTGTGCACATACAACCAGTGAGATTGATTTATGCAAAGATTATGTTTTGTAATAAATAATATATACCTGTATGGTTTTATTTTGTTATGCTGAATTATAATAATTAACTTACACAAAATATATGCTAGCATAATGATACCTATGAGAATTCCACGAACTGTTTTGAGTCACTCTAGGTTATTTATGTTCAGGTTGAGATACCTTGCAATAATTCTCACTCACTCTCTCTTCTGCATTGCTCTCCTTTTTTTGCACTTTCCTAGATTATAAATTATGTTATCACTACTAGAATTCACACCTGACCACCTCCCAAGAACCGTAAGGGCTAAGCTTAGTCTCTCTCTCTCTCTCTCTCTCTCTCTCTCTCTCTCTCTCTCTCTCTCTCTCTCTCTCTCTCTCGACCATCAAATTGTCTGGGTGTATACGACTTGGCTAAATCCCAAATCAATCACGAACTAAAGATGCCCCAGGGGGAGAAGGGAGCGGACGAAGAAGAGGGTTGGAAGGACGTCTGAGGGGGTTGAAGAGGGTGTTAATTAAGGGGGTACTGCCTGGTTTTTGGTATATATATTTATTATTTTATTCGCTATACCTCCATCAAACTTAGAAAAACACCCCTAAACCCCCTTTTTAAAGATAAATTTGTAATTTTTTCTGTAGAAAAATGTCCCCTAAAATTAGAGGCTCGCTCACGCTCTCCAGGAAAAAAATCAACACCTAAAGGGCACGAAAAGGTCTTAGTATTGTTACAACAATGAGGCGAAAGGTCTCAAAATCGCCAAACTAACCGAACGAACGTCTTAAAACCTCAACACTAAAATGCTAAACATGAGGGAGAAGGGAGTCCAGAAATAGCGAGTACTACCCCGTTAGAGGTGTTTGAGAGCATGTAATGAGCGTTCCTAAGTGATATGATTCTTATCATTCCTAAATTATTCTTGATAAGATAAAGGATGAACTATAATGTCAGTTGGGTTAAATGAGGTATTGGCCTATTAAAAACAAAAACATCTGGTAAACACACATAATTATGTAAGCGACAATGTGTTTATCAGTATAAGCGGAAAATTGCATATATTTACTAGTACATTTAAGTCTGCAAAGCAATTGGGATTAATCTTAACCTAGCCTATATAACCTAGTCTACTTAATCTAACCTAATACACTTGGTTACTAAATATCTAAAAGATGTGTGTTCACATAAGTAGTTGGGTCAATAAACATATATATTCATACATTTGTACCTATGTCTGTAGAGAGAGAGAGAGAGTGTGTGTGTGTGTATCGGAGCAAGAAGGCACTACAGAGAGGCTAAATTGAGTTCTGACCTCTGAAATAAGTGAGTGGAAAACTGAAGATAACAGAAGAGGATGAAGACGACTATTGCGGGAAATTGAGGGTGAAAGGGAAGATGACAGAAGAGAAAAGGTTAATACGAAGCTAAGGAATTGTTATTTGGGCTAAATTCAAGCTTTGCATGAAGCTAATTTCTCCTCGATAATCACCAATAATGGATAAAAAACAAAAACAGGGAAAACAAATATAACGAAAGACTAGTTAGAGTACAAACAACAACAACAACAACAACAACCACTACTACTACTACTCTCTCTCATAGATAATACTACCATCGATATTTATGTACACCCGACAGGAAGCCTCGTCCTTGTTTAATTAATGAAACTAATTTATTAAACATTTCAATTAAAATGCCTATGTTTTTTACCATAATGGCTAGATTATTCACAAACAAGTAACTCAATAAAACTGGTTGAATTACATTTTAGCCGAATCCAGACGACTTGTTTTATTCTTTAGTCGATGATTTTCCCTGTATCCTTTAACCCTTTCGCTGCGGGTGACGTTCTGGAATGTTTTGGCAAGTTACAGCAATTTCCAGTCTTTAAAAGCCTGTAAAAAATGTAAGAATCGAGTGTCAGTGGGTGGGAGCGTGAGGGGCCCACCTCCGACCCTCAGAGCACCGAGCGGCTCACTGAGCTAGGCTGTGTCTCGGGCGAGTCTCTCTCTGTCTCTCTCATCAGTGTAGCCAAGCGAGCGAGTGTTACATAATAGCGGGGTTCCCGCGTTTCACTGGGATCACTGCGGGTGAACCAGACCACGTATACGGTCCATTCTGGTGTCATTTTGAAGCTATTTTCGCCTAGTTTTCGGCAGAATACACTTCATTTAATGCAGATGCTTGATTTATCATTCAGGAGTGCCTGAATATGCCCTAAATAGCCCAAAATAGGCCGAAGCCAAAGGGTTAATGTTAAAATAGGACTTCAGAGGCTATCAACCCTATTGGATTATGAAGCCAGCACACTGTAAGTCAAGATTAACATCCTAACTGGAGCCTCTCTGCGAGAACTCCTGTCCCTTAATTCTGCCTTTATCGTAGTTTCCATTGGTCAATATTATTAATGATTAACCCGTTCAGCAACATGACTCCTTTTTACCTTTGATACTGGCTAAATTTAGATGATTTTATGCAGTTTAAGTAGGACCTATGTTACTAAGAGGGTAGCCTATATTGAGACAGTATTTACCCATTCCAGTCGTTTAATGATAACCAGAATATGATAACAATTACGTAATGATGGTGAAGGGGTTATGGAAGGCCTATATAGATCATCCATTATAAGTAGGCGAGATATCTTAACTTCTATCCTCTGTAACTTAAAAAGGGCTAGAACAAATGGGCCGTAAACTCCCACACCTATTCCCTGGCTGATTCTTCCGAACTGGTTGAACTATTATTTCGATTACACTAGTAGTTTGTGAGTTATGGAGGATAAAAAATAAGATCTTTCGCCTACTTATATGAATGGAATATAGTGATAGACCAAAGGGTTAACACTTTTAATCCCATCGAATCATAAGTTGTATTAATCTCAGTATAATCATCTAGTGATAGCCAGAATGAAATTAATAATTGCTGAAAGGTTTATTGTATTGAAAAGGCTTAAGGAAGGATATTTTTTTGGCCATTTAAATTACAGTTCCAATGTTTTCAGTAATATAGGCGGGACAGCTCATACACTCGTAACCCAATAAAACACCCCTCCCGCCTGGCTATTATCAAACACCCCTCCCGCCTGGCTATTATCAAACACCCCTCCCGCCTGGCTATTATCAAACACCCCTCCCGCCTGGCTATTATCAAACACCCCTCCCGCCTGGCTATTATCAAACACCCCTCCCGCCTGGCTATTATCAAACACCCCTCCCGCCTGGCTATTATCAAACACCCCTCCCGCCTGGCTATTATCAAACGATTGTATTCACTTGCTGAAGACAAACAGTTAATTGCGAGAGTTGTCAACCCCTCTGAATAATAGAGGTATCTCCTTTGCTGAATAAAATCTCCTTACGATATCCAGAATAAAGGCAGCATCGTATTGAACACGTTAATACAACTAGTTTATCTGTTATCTAAACACTAGTTTACTATAGAGCAGTTGGGGGTATGCACATCCATAGATTAATATGCAGTATTCAAGAATGCACAATACATCGTAGGCTTGTGCATAATCCTTTTACACAAATAACTGTCTTGATAGCCTAGTGCATAGTGTGTGGAATTTCGGTGTGAGTATCTTAGGTTTGAGTCCTTGGAGTACCACATTTATTCATTGCCTTCATTGATTTCATTAGTTAGGTTTATTTGTAAATTAATTGGTGGTTGGTAAAAACAAATATGAAGCAATCATTAAAGTTACCGGGGGTTTCTGTGATACTGACTATACTGCCTATAACCAACTCTTTCAGTATTTGAGGATACCATTCTTCCTACTATTTTGGCTCTCATGAGACAATTGATTTGTTAATGGGAGTCAGAGGGTTAATTGGAAAATGTTTTACCCTTTTGAGTGTCACAGGTCCCTTCTAATGATAAAATAATCGTCCAATAACAGACATAATCAAATTAAGCAATTCGTCCAAACTCGATTTGCGGTCCTGAACGCCACATAATAAAAAGCACAACAAACTCTAATTAAAATGCAATCCAAGGTCACATACTGTATGTCCAATAAAGAACAGGTTTTCATTCATTGTTATTGTTACAAGCAGTGAACAGTTTTATGAGGGACAACAGCTGTCAGGAACGAGACAGGTAGTTAGATTAAGGGGGGTCACCGGCTATTTTTGTTTATCTTTCTCGCCTTTTCTCTCTTTCCCTGGAGTGTATCCATTCGGCCCCATTCAGCCAACTGTTTTAAGACGTTTATCCCCATCCAGGTGTTGAATTCTTCATGGCGAGCGATAGCGAGCCAGCATTGTATGGAGAAATCCTGCTCGCCGGAAACATTTTTCTATCGAAAAATGTACACACTTAGCTTGCTGTCAAAAACAAATATATATATATATATGCTGGCTCGCTACCGCTCGCCAGAAAAATATTGACACCTGGATGGGGGTAAACGTCTTAAACCAGTAGGCTGAATGGGGCCGAATTAATACAAGCCAAAGAGGGAGGGAGAGAAAGAGAAAAACGCGAGGTGGGCTCCCTTAATATGGAAACACATTGTATTGGTGTCTGGCCAACGGCATTATTTTATTGCTTTATTAAATAATTATATATCACGCATTCATAAAGAGTGTTTGTATAACTATATGTATCATTATTTTAGTTAAAATAGGACTTCAGAGGCTATCAACCCTATTGGATTATTAAGCCAGCACACTGTAAGTCAAGAATAACGTCAGAACTGGAGCCTCTCTGCGAAAACTCATGTCCCTTGTATCATTATGCTTTACATCAAGGTAAGTTATTTTTTTAATAAAATAGGGAAATTAAAGATAATACTACTACAATTATTATTATTATTATTATTAATATTATTATAATTATTATTATTATTATTATTAGTAGTAGTAGTAGTAGTAGTAGTAGTAGAGTTTTATCATTTGTATCATTATTATTACTATAGTATTTATAGCTGTCAGGCACGGTATCGGTCTCTAGTTAAATATGGGAGATAAAAACAATATATATTGGTGCCAGGCCAACGAACTTATTTTATTGCATTAATAAAATACCTTCCAACCATGTGTTATTGAAGAGTGTGGATGGTTTAATATCCATAATCAATGGTATGAAAACATGTTACGTAATATAATAATTAATTGTCAATACAGTTAGAAGGGAAAGACAAAATTTTAAATTTGAATTAGAAGCAAGAGAAATGAAGACAAGAGAGATCAGGCATAAAGAAAGGAGGAATATAAAGGAGTACAAATGAGTACACAGGAAATCAAGCAACAACAGTCCAGCGACCCCTTAAGACTGTTTGCCCTCCAATACACTGATGGTCAAATGTCCAGACAGTGGTTTAGAGTGGATAAGGGACAAATGGAAAGGAAAGACTGCCCTGTGACAAATGTCTGTGCCAGGATTAGGAGATGTTAGTAAACATTAATTAAATATTGGTAGAAACAGTAGAAAAATAATGGAGTACAAAAACACAATAAGAACAAACAAAGGGAAGAAACAAGAAACGAGAAAATATGAAATATGAAAATACGAAGAAATACGAAAATAGAAATGAATGAAACAACGAACGAACAAGAAAGAAGCAAAACAAGGCATTCCTCACATAATTACACGATATTTTCACACTCTACTTGATTACCTGTAGAAATAATTTGTTAGGCACGATTTCCTGGTAATTTAATTAGCCTCCCCATTGTAAGATATATTACATAATCCTTTACTAGTGCCAGAAAATGTAATTACAACACCAGTGATAATAAAGCCATATCTCCTTGATAAATTACCTTGACACTATGGAATCCGGAGGCTATGCTGATCATTATTGCTTAACCCCTTCTGTACCGGCGACGTCCTTTAAGCTTTGTTCTGGATACTATTAAAAGACTTTATTCAGTTTCAAAAGGTCCTGCAGCAATTAAAAAGCTTCTAACTATCTCGCTTAACCCCTTTCAGTAACACATACTGTATGCTACTTAGACTGCACAACATCGTCTAAATATAGCTAGAATGAAATTAAAAGGAGGTGACCGGTACAGAAGGGGTTCACATATAAAAGGAGGTGACCGGTACAGAAGGGGTTCACATATAAAAGGAGGTGACCGGTACAGAAGGGGTTCACATATAAAAGGAGGTGACCGGTACAGAAGGGGTTCACATATAAAAGGAGGTGACCGGTACAGAAGGGGTTCACATATAAAAGGAGGTAACCGGTACAGAAGGGGTTCACATATAAAAGGAGGTGACCGGTACCGAAGGGGTTCACATATAAAAGGAGGTCACCGGTACAGAAAGGGTTCACATATAAAAGGAGGTGACCGGTACAGAAGGGGTTAACATATAAAAGGAGGTCACCGGTACAGAAGGGGTTCACATATAAAAGGAGGTGACCGGTACAGATGGGGTTCACATATAAAAGGAGGTGACCGGTACAGAAGGGGTTAACATATAAAAGGAGGTCACCGGTACAGAAGGGGTTCACATATAAAAGGAGGTGACCGGTACAGAAGGGGTTAACATATAAAAGGAGGTGACCGGTACAGAAGGGGTTAACATATAAAAGGAGGTGACCGGTACAGAAGGGGTTCACATATAAAAGGAGGTGACCGGTACAGAAGGGGTTCACATATAAAAGGAGGTGACCGGTACAGAAGGGGTTCACATATAAAAGGAGGTAACCGGTACAGAAGGGGTTCACATATAAAAGGAGGTGACCGGTACAGAAAGGGTTCACATATAAAATTGGTATTGTTGTAGTCGCTATTATTCCAGCTGATGGTAATTGAATCCCTGAACAACTGATTTATCGATAATTAAAACGTCAAAATATCTAACTACTCTGTCTCTGTATATATGTTTTCTCTCTCATGTTGTGTTCCCTTGTATAACTGAAGTATTGCATCATTAAAACTGTTTGTATCTAAATATATCATTATTGGTCCCCATTCACACTGTTTGGCGGTAAATTAAGGTTGCTAAGTCTCTCTCTCTCTCTCTCTCGCTCTCCCTCAGTTATTTTAAATATGGGAAACAAATTTGGGTAATTCTGCATAACTACTACTCCTGTTATTTTAAGTTTTATTTATTTTATTTGTGTATTTTAATGGTTAGTAAGTGTGAATTATATTGTTAGAAAGTGAGGAAAGCACTATTTATCAGCATTTGCATTGTTAATTGAAATTCAGATACCCAAACAATCTAAGAGTTTACTCGATTTAGTCAACTTTAAAAAGACATTAGCCTAACATAACAACCTTACCTAACCTATCCTAGTATTATGGGTGGGGGCTGCCGCCCCCACACCCCCGCTAATTGTGTATTAAAACTATAAAAACATTGATGGAATAAAGTCTATGGTGTTTACTCTGCAATCTTCAGCTTTGGCTGTCGATAAAAGGAAAGTAGCAATAAAAATGTACTGACTTTTTGTAGGTGAAGCTCCACTAATTGGCTACTAAACATAAGGGAGGAGCCTCCAAGGAGGCTAGAATGTAAACATAGTGTCCTGGACTGGCAGTACAAAAATAACTGATAATGTTATAGGAGAGTGAAAATCAAATTGACAAAATAAGAAAAGCACATCACTAAGGTCCCCTGAGTAAGGTAAGAGCGAAAAAAATAATTCCACGAGACAGGAATCTCGTAATCGAGGAGTAGTTGTTCTGCAGAATACCCCAAATGAATAACGAATACAAATTGAGAAACTGTTTAGTTCATACGTTCAATAATAAATATGTAAACCTTGTATTTAGGATGATTCGTTTACCAGATAGATTGCTCATTATAATACAGTTAATGGACTGTTATGAAAGAATAAACCTTATTATCCGGACATCTCAAACATGACATTCACCATCCATCTCTTCTTGAACTCCATTGAGGCACGCAAACCAACAATATTACAACCATGATTACAACGGGCCAAGGCACGCGGGTCAGATGCGGCGTATTTCTTTTGCTCGAAAATGTGGTTGGTTATTCTCACATTAGGATGACAGCTGTGTTTTTTCGGTCCCGTCGCAAGACCATCGTCGCAACTGAGCCGTCGCAAGATCATCACAGGACGGGAAAAACAACACAAGTTTGCTCCAAGCTATAGATCCTATTGTATCTCTACTCCAAGCCAGCGACCGACAGCGTGCCATGTTTATACAAATATATACGACTTGCATTTGATCGGAATAACATTCACCGCCAAGTTAATAATCATAAGGATTGTATAAATGCAATTCTGATGTGCAAACACAATCAGTAAATAGCATAGTCACAGTTCATTACAGCTGGGGTTTGTTGTTGTTTCCTGAACAAAATCTACCCAAGCGTACTTTCCGACATTGATTTATAATCAACAATTGGATATTCGTTACTATCATCTCTTATTACTCTACTTCCTAAAAATAGGCAAGTAAATTATAAGATCATGTTTGGATAAACAAATATACCGAAATATATTAGAATGAAGAAACAGTAAGTTGAGTGAGATGTTTCAGCTTGCTGTCAACCCAGCTACGGAGCTCTCTTGCCATCGCAAGATAATATTGGTGTCTCGCTTGCTAAAGGTGGACTTGCAACGGGACCCGAAAAACAGTTTTCCGGGTAGATCTTGCCACGATGGTCTTGCATATTGCTACTTAGGGTATCTAACCAGTTTAATTAGGCAAGGAACTGGAGTTCTTGAAAAGGGGCTCCAGTCCCGACGCTATTCTTGACTTACAGTGTACTGGCTTAATAATCCAGAAGGGTTGATACCCTCTGAAGTCTTATTTTAACTAACTAAATTAATTATAATACGAGTACATCTCTCATTAACATTCTTTGGCTGGGGAAGGTGACGGAGAGAGAGAGAGAGAGAGAGAGAGAGAGAGAGAGAGAGAGAGAGAGAGAGAGAGAGAGAGAGAGAGAGAGAGAGAGAGAGAGAGAGAGAGAGAGAGAGAGAGAGAGAGAGAGAGAGAGAGAGAGAGAGAGAGAGAGAGAGAGAGAGAACACTTATTTGAATATCTTATATTTGTATAGCCTAGTTCTGAAGTATCTGGAATATACTGCATAATACAGACTAGCTTTGGTTTTAGTTATCGATATGAATAAATTGCCTCCTCCATCTTCGCTTCCATAAACACTCATAAAAACATGGATCCTCATTATATTCAGCACAGAGGAAGCCGAGCCCTCATTAGTCTAGCTTATTGTATGAACAAACAACATTATTTTGAGTTCGTGGAATTCGCGTCAAATTTTATTTGTTTTTCTCATAAAGAAGTAGCTAAATATATTGAACAGAATATGCAAAAAAATACCTCCGCATTATCCAAAGTTTCCATATATACTGTATATTTTACTTTATCACACGAGTGTTTAGCGTCAGCTATGTGTTAAATTATATAATGCTTCTGTCCCGTTAACACTAACCCTCGGTGTTATTTCCCATAAATGTAAATAACTTAAACATTACATTTAAAATAGAAGGAAACTATGATATGATTAAGTTAATAGCTGCATACGATATCATAGTCATCTTATCCCTGTGATATGTTCATAGCATTTATGTAATGAACCATGATACTGTCACTATGTAGATAAGTTTGTAGAAAATAATGATAGATAATTTTGTGATCAATGACACTACCTAAGTTGCATTAAGCCCTAGTGACTGGAAGTATTAAGCATGTTGAGAGATTGAGTGATTACTAGTGAACTCTCTACTTACACTATGCTAAATGCTGTGGATTATATAAACCAATATAAAAACTCTCTCCCAACTTTTGCTCCCATACTAATTAATTCCCAGCTTTCTATAGCCCAGAGTTTGCTCATTTGGTCGCTAAAAGTTACTTCAATTAGACAAATTTGAAAACTGTCTTTCGGAAGTTGAGGCACTTAATTTATTTGTACATAAATGAGAGCCAATCTGGAGCTCTGTATTTTTGTAAATGACATTTTCGTAGTTTAATGAATTCACTAGGAGAGAGTCCTTCCCTGTGCTTGATGAAATCGTCTAATGTTTGCCAGAATAAAATGTAATGATGCTGTTTTGTTCTAGGATTGTTTTATCCACGGTAGGTAGGGACAAAGAACAAATATTAACATATACTTCCTGCATAGGAAAGTTTACTTAGTCAGAAATAAATGCAAACATTTAAACATTTCATGCTTTTAATGTTGCACTCGGAAACAAAACATATAAGAAAGGAATGCACGAAAATTACTTATCTCATTTCCTATAATATTCATGTCATATCATTGGTTACAAATGATGGACATTACATAGGGTCTAAGGAAACAAAAAAACGCATTAGCCAAAATCAGTCGAGACGTGTTACAAGAACTACGAGTGAGGATAAGAGGGGGGAGAAAAGTGGAAAGACTCGGATAAAATATAAAGCTGTCGAAGAAAAAAGCGAGCGAGAGAGAGAGAGAGATTGATTTTGATTTTGCCCCGAGGGGCGAGTTTATTGAGCAGCGCCCCCCATCCTGTGAGGGGACAACCAATGGTGTATGTTCAGAGAGCCATTATTATACTGAAACAACAGCATCGTCGTCTGGTTACATTCATATTTGTGTTCATAAATCAGGTAGACATTATTCAGGTGTGTTATAATAGTTTCCTCTATTGATTGGCATATGTGCTATATATATGAAGCTCGTGATTATTAGCTTGGAAACAAACAATTGAGTCCTGAGAGAGAGAGAGAGAGAGAGAGAGAGAGAGAGAGAGAGAGAGGAGCGAACAAGTTGGAAGCTGCTTTTAAGTGATTGAAGTAATGTTATGCAAAGACGCAAGGATCTGGAAATATAGTATTGGGGTTTTGTAAGAGGACAAAAGGCAATGTCTTCAGCTTTTTTCTTTCTGAGGGGGAACAATATTAACTTTATAACAATGTGAGACTATTCTTGAGCTGAATAAAATCACCTCTTGTTAACTAAAGCACTAGATATGTTTGCATTAGCTGGTGGAAGAAATTGACAAGAAAATATTATTTTTCTCTTGAACTATTTAAACTTTTGACTACGACGAAGCACTTCAAGGGTTAATTAATACTGTTCAAAAGTATCAGGAATAAACACGAAAGACCTTTTAGACTGTCTACGTGTGTGTGTGTGTGTGTGTGTGTAACTAACTTACGTTCTTGAGGATCCCTTTGGGAGGATCTCTCGCCCGCCATCACCCTCCTGGAAGAGAGCGTAGAATTCGTATTGTCCGACCACTGGGTAAGACTGTGTGTGTGTGTGTTTTTTTTTTGTTTTTTCTTCTATATTCCAACTACTCCCTCTCGGGCATCGGCTGAGAGCCTGCACATCCAAACGCTCAACACGTTGCAGCCCGTGAGGTCTTGTTCCAGTCTAGGGAGTGAGACACGTGAAGCATTAGAGTTCAACTCATGGCTCGAAGCAGCCCCATCTTTAAAGCTGCTCTGCCTTCGTGCTTCACTGTCTCACCACCTAGTCTAGAACCCTCACTCTCAGAATGCCACTTATTGAGCAATGAACTCACTAGGCATTGCCCCCCTGTAGCATATTTTGAATATGGGAATATTCATACAGTGCTATTTTATCAGGGAACAATGAGGGTATTTTTTTGGCGTTTCGGTGGGCTTTGTGGTAATGCACTGATACTAGGTACAGCACAGTGTGTGTGTGTGTGTGTGTGTGTGTACAGCAATATCTAGGCTATGACGAATCCAGTATACAAGAAATACTTCCCCCAACATTTAAGTCAATATCAGCCTCAAGTTTCCGCTGTTGTCACTTTGCATGGCTGTGGATGTAGATAATGTTAGGCGTACGTTCATGAGGAAAGTTTAAGGCATCTGTTCTTGTTTTATTGAAACAGTAAACATACACAGACACACTTACCACAGGTACAGGTATATCTTATCACAAACAAAATAAAATATATATTTATATACTGTAAATACAGTATATATATATATACTGTATATATATATATATATATATATATATATATATATATATATATATAATACTGTTGTATCCAGTTCGCCTACCGGATGTTCGGCTTAGTTGGGAATATCGCAAATACATTAAAAGGCCGCTGGTTTAATGTCACAGTTAATTAATTTTACGGTTAAAAGTTTGAACGCTGGTGGCCCGATGAATGTTAGTTTACTTTGGCTAAAAAAGGACAAAATTAAATATTGGAAGGCTGAAAATATTTATTTAATTAAAGAGTAGAGTTATGCAAGTGGTGGCGGGGAGGGTAATGATGCTGCTATATGTTTGTGTGATATATTTAGTTACTGATGAACATCATATGAAATTATCAACATATGTAATTAAACTACCATAACTCTGAGCGCTCTCCTTATTTCGATGTATACTCACATGTATGATACACATATTTAAATCAAACAAAAACAATTGCAAAACTAAAAATAAAGACGTATATGTTGACAATATTTCGACCAGAGTTCATATGATACCATTACTAATAGCAACCTATCACGACTGCCACTAATACCCTTATCTTCTCCTTCACCTCCTCTACATTAGCTCTGAGGCAGATCCTAGATCTGAAGCAGATCCTATTAAATTATTTCCTATTATAAATGTTGAGAACAGCATTTGTGTCTATGTGTATCAAGGAGACTAAAGGCAAAGCTACATGTAGCAGGTGACCCCCCCCCCCCAATTAGCATTACAGAATTATTGGAGCCGGATTCAACGTGCGTTAGGGTCAAATATCTGGACACACGGAGCTTGAAGCAGTCTAAGTCACAGAATGAGGGAAAGACAAATTAGGGGAGCGAGTTCCACACTTTACATGTTAAGGCCATGGTTGACTTGTGGAATAAGTTGCCAAATGAGCTAGTCAATTCAGCTAATATCTCCATTTTTAAGTCTAGAGTTAATCCTTTTTTGCAGCATTAATTCTAATTTTTAAACTGATTTTATTCTATTTTATTGTATTATATTTATACTTGATATCCTCCACTGCATAATATGTTATCTGTGTTTAATATGTGTATATGTACAGTATACAGTATATGTTTTTATTTTTTCCTAAGTTGCCGTAGTCTCTCTCCAGTGCCTCCGGGTGTTTTGTGTGGATTCATCTTGATGGTGTTTCTGCACCCTGGTTGGAGACTTCGGCATCTCATATAATAATAATAATAATAATAATTAAAGTTGCAAGCAACGTTGTGCGGGGTTCGAGCGGGGTTGCACGCAGGGTATTGTATTGGATACAAGGGCTGTGCCACATATATCAAAATATCATGCATCTCATCGGGCATGGAGAAAGTACAGAAGGAATATAGTGTAGCCATTTTGGCTATGGCCACTTAGACCATTAAGGAGTGTGACCATTTTGGTTAAAGCTATTAATCCTGTACGAGTTGTTGTTTTTGTTGTTGTTCCCTAAGCTGCCTGGCCGAACAGCCCCGAGTCCCTGAGGAAGGCCATGGCCACAATCGGGCTTTCCCACAGAGCTCTCATTGAGTGTAGATTGTGTTGTTGGCATAAGTGGTTGTGTGAAATGCAGTCTTCCATTATGTGTTTAATGGTATGGGGTGCTGTGTTACATCCCGGGAAGGCATCGACAACGGAGTCATCCAGTCTCTTCTGATAGCTCAGGAGAGCTGGATGGTGTCCGCATCTCAGCCTGGCCAGGTGGACCCTGTCCTCGCAAGGAAGGGAGGATTCGGAAGGATGGATTTCGGGAGGTCGTGCTTGCAGCTGCGTGTTGTCTGTGAGTGAGTGGATGGATCGGCGAGAGATATGAGTATGGATGTGCTTCTGGAAGGTGGTTCGGGATGGGAGAGAGGACAGTAATTGTGTGTGATACCGTGTGCTGTTTGTTGTTTTGATATTTCTTGGTGTCTGTGCGTGTGTTGCCATGTAGTTTAGTGGGTGGTCTTGGTTCATGGAGGCTACTGCCAGGAATTGATTGCCTCTCATGATCACTGATCTTATGTATTGTTTATATACTGTGGTGGTAGTTTCTTTGTTGTGTCCAAATTCTGTGTGAGCAAGTGACCTGAGGGCATTAAGTCTGGGTGTCATTTCTTTTTAATGTTTGTGGTGTGCTGTTTGAATGTCATATGAGTATCATATGTTACTCCTAGGATTTTGTGTGTGTGTGTATGTGTTAGGGGTGTGTTGTTTATGGTGAGTTGAGGGATGTATTTGTGTTCTCCTGTCCAGCTTGTGAGCAGGGTTGCGGTGGATTTGGCTGGGGGTAGATTAAGTCTGTTTGTAGTGCACCAGCCATGTAGTGTGTTGAGATAGGGTTGAAGGAGATCTGTTGCTCTTTTTGGGTCATGGTGTGTGCATGTGAGTGTTATGAATTCTGCATAGGAGGCTAAGTTTATTTGGGGCATATTGGGTGTAGTTATATCGTGCATGTACAGATTGAAGAGTGCGGGCGATAGGACGGATCCTTGTGGGACTCCGTTTGGAAAGTTTCTGATTTTAGATGACTGACCGGCAAAAGATACGTGTGCACATCTGCCTGCTAGGAAGTTGGCCAGCCACCTTTTTGTGTTGTTGTGCATGTTTGTGTTGTAGATTTTGTTTGTTAGGTTGTGGCGGGGGATGGCATCGAAGGCTTTACTAATGTCGAGTGTGGCTAATAGTGATCTGTGTGGTGGTCTAGCTGAGTTGATGCCGTCAAAAGCTCTTTGTGTAAGGTCTGTGAGAAGAGTGTTTGTGGAGTGCAGTGGCCTAAAGCCATGTTGTGTTGGAGCTAGGGGTAGGTCGGGTGTAATTAGTTGTAACACTAGGCGTTCCATGACTTTGGAGGGGGAGCAAAGGAGTGTGATGGGGCGGTGCGAGGAGGGTAGCGTGGGGTCTTTGTTGGGTTTGGGGAATGTGGTGATGAGACCATGCTTCCAAATGTCTGGTATTGTGTTGTGTGAATAACTGTAGTTTGATATGTTAGTGAGTGCTTGTATGCCTTGTGGTCCCAGGTGTCTGAGGTGTATCTTGCTTATGTTGTCTAGGCCACAAGCGGGTGAGTGCTTGAGATTGTTGATGATATGCTTTGTCTGGTGATTGGTGAAGGGTGTATAGTCAGGGTCTGTGGGGAATTGTCTCTTACGTCGGATGACACGTCGGTCGTCTTTGTGAGGTTTTAGGTGACTGACATGTGAGAAGTGATTGATGAGAGTGTTTGCTTGTTGTTTACATGAAGGAGTAGAGTCTGTTGTTGTGATTGCAGCATGTGATTGTGTTGTGTTGCTGTTGGAAAGTGTGATGCTGTTTAGTGTTTTGTAGAGTTTTTGGGGTTTGTTTTGTGATCAAGTGTTTGTAGGAAGTTATTCCAATTTAGTTTTTGTTCTTGTATTTTGTTGTTAGTTTGGGTGTTGAGTGCTTGGATTTGTTGTGTGATGTCTTGTGTGTGGGGTGCTGGGGAGTGTTTCAGTATGTTACGTTGTCTGATGAGGGTTTGAATTTCTGGTGTGAAGTTGGGGTTGTGTCTTTTTCTGTTACCTCTTGGAATGTGTTTCTTGTCAGTGTTTTGGATAGTTTTATTGAGTATGGTGTACAGCATTGTTGATGTTAGTGATGGGTGTACTGTTTAGAGTTGTGAAGTGTTGTTCTGTCTCATTTGTGAATGCTTCCCAGTTAGGTCTTTTATAATTGGTGTATGTGTGTTTGTGGTTAGCTGGGGTGAGTCTGGTTTTGGTGGTGATAATGATCGGGAGGTGGTCAGAGCCTAAGGTTCTGACCACCCTCCAGGATGTTGTGGGGGCGAGTTCTGGGGAGCAAAAGGTGATGTCTGGAGATGATGGGTTATAGAGGGCTTGGTGAGGAATATGGGTATGTTGATGGATGTCGTTAAGGATGATGAGGTTAACAGTTTGGTTTTGTAGTACCAGCCCTCTGTCTGTGTCGGGGTTGTCGACAAACCAGGCCGACGTCTTGGCGTTGAAGTCACCACCCAGGATGATGTGTGGGGTGTTTGTGATGTGTTGTAAGTGTGGTCTGTATTCATTTGGTACTGTAGGGGATGTATGTGTTTATGATGGTTATGTTGGAGTTGTTGCCAGTGCGTATTTTAATTGATTGTATTTCTGTTGTGTTATCATTTGGGGGGAGGAGGGATTTGGTTTGTACACTGGTAACTATGTATGATATTTCTTTGTGTACCAGGGTGATGAGTCCACCGCCTCCGCCGACAGCCCGGTCTTGTCTGATGGTGGTGAAATCATGAAATGTGGGTGTTTTTTGTGTTGTGCAGAGTTTTGTTTCTTGTAAGATGGCAATGTGTATGTTGTGTTGTTTGATGAAGTGTGAGAGTTTCTTTGTGTTGATGCCATCTATGTTCAATTGGAGAATGTTAATGTTATGTGCACGATGTATGTTGGGTGCTGCTGCACGAGGATGGGGTGGGGGTGAGGGAGGGGGTGGGGGTGGGGGTGAGGGAGGGGCTGGGGGTTGGGATGGGTGAGGTGGGGGTGGGGATTGGGGAGCAGATGGGGATTGGAATGGATTAGGATGGGGTGTGGTATGTTGAGTTGAGGATGTGGATGGTATGGGAAGGTTAGGTGGGTTAGGGAGGAGAGGTGGACAGGTTTTAGGGGGGGGGGGGAGTGGATGATATGGGAAGGTTAGGTGGGTTGGGGAGGAGAGGTGGACGGGTTTTAGGCGAGGGATTTGACTGGGAGAGGGAGGGGCATGAGGAACAGGTCCAGGTGTTCGTGTAGTGTTTCTTGGAGGCAAGTGTTGTGCAGGTGAAGTGGGTCCAGTTCCTGCATGAATTGCAGTGAACTGAACCATTAGTGTGGCGACTCGAAGCGATGGGTTTTGAGCAAGTTGGACATATGTATGTGTAGGTGGGTCCTGGGTTGCTCTCAAT
This sequence comes from Paralithodes platypus, assembly GCA_032716605.1. Lineage (NCBI taxonomy): Eukaryota > Metazoa > Arthropoda > Malacostraca > Decapoda > Lithodidae > Paralithodes > Paralithodes platypus. The sequence goes on along the minus strand of CM064510.1, from coordinate 2,758,610 downwards.
GTCTCCGGCTAGAAGAAGTCTTCGAGAAATGACAGCCGGAGAGTCATTTCTCGGTGTAGGAAAAACTGTGTGATGTGTGTGTGTTGTGTGAGGTGTGGAAATTCCTGGCGCGACCGAAGCCGCTCCAAGGACTCCTGTACGAGTAGGCATAATTGCCCGAAATTGCCTTCATTCCCTGCTCATTTTCATGCATAAGCAAAAGCCAGAGCGTAATACAATTATGTATTCGTGAAAGTACGGTAATAGCTTTCAAATTACTCCTGAATCATCCCTGTACGACGTCTGGTTTTCTTGTAAGGATCTTGCAAACGAAGGGCAAAATTGCTAAAAATTACCAAATCCGATAGGCCTAGGCGAAATCGCTAATAATTACCAATTATTTTCTGTTTTCGCTATGTGTGACGCTGCACATAAGTGAACTCTCTCTCACACAAACCTCAGTGTCGTGGCGGGGCCTGTAGGCTCCGGCTGACGTCCATCCGTGCTGCTTGCAAAAGCTGGCCTGGCTCACAGGCTACAAAATAGCCGGAAAATCGTCTCCGTCATATGAGGGGCCCCGCGGGAATTGGGTTAAGAAGTGTGGTTGTTTTCATTATTTGATAGGGTCACCATAAGGGTAATGGTGTGGCATTTGTTCTGTACAGAAGCTTGGCCTTTTTGGTTGGGGCTTCTTAGGAATGTGACCTTTTTCGTTAGCCATGGAGAAACTGCAGAGGTACAAATTATTATAAGCAACCTCATGTTAAAAATATTGTATTGATTGTATGCGTGTATGCCCCGACAGAGGATATACTTGAAAGAAAGAAAGAGGAGTTCTGGATGAATGTGGAGGCGTGCCTGGAGAAGTTTGACAAGAACGAACGAAAGAATATTTCTGATTGGGGATATGAATGGTAAGGTGGGTGATAGGAAAGTTGAGGGAGTGGTGGGAGGGTGGGGGGTACCATCAGAGGTGAATGGGAATGGTAGTGCACTTGTGGACATATGTGTGGGGAGGAGGCTGTGGATAGCCAACACCTTCTTCCGACACAGAATGATCCACAGGTACACGTGGAAACGGATGTTGACGATGAAGGATAAGACAGTGGTGGAACGAAAGTCATTGATTGATTACAGTATGTATGTGTGGATGAACGAATGAAGAAATCTGTGATGGATGCTAGGGTGTATAGGGGTATTGGAGGGGGTCTGTCTGATCATTATATTGTGGTAGCTAAGGTTAGGATACAAAAGAAGTGGGTGAGGAGAGCTGGAGGGAGGCGAGAGGAGGGTGGAATGGTGAGGAGGGTGGAGAGGTTGCAGGAGGAGGAAGTCAGGGAGGAGTACAGGAGAGCAGTGGAAAGACGGCTAGGTGGGTTCGACCTGGAAGTTATGGAGGAAGTGGAGGAGATGAGCAAGGTGTTTAAGGATGAGATCTGTGCAGCATGTGAGGAGGTGTGTGGAGTGAGGAGAAGAGGGAGGGGAGTGAAAGGTACAGCATGGTGGACAGAAGAGGTAAGAATAGCTGTGGAAGAAAAGAAGAAAGCATATAGAGAGTGGTTGGGTAGTAGAGGGAATGAAGATTCCGAGAGACAGAAACGAGCACCTTTTTTTTTTTTTTTTTTTTCTATGTGATTGAGGGAGGCAAAAGGCATAACTGCCTATAGCGAGTGCTTCCCGATAGTTGAAAGAGTGACAGGGCCAAAATCAAGGGACGTTCGAGCCAAAATGCCTGGACACACGGAGTTTGAAGCAATTTAAGTCATAGGAAGAGGGAAAGACTGATTCTGGGAGAGAGTTCCAGAGCTCAGATGTTGAGTAGAAGAAAGTTTGAGAGTAATGTTTCACTCTTGGGTTGGAGAGTTGCACAGAGTAGGGGTGGGATTGAGTTGCAAGACGGGTACCACGTGCCCTACGTAAAGGAGGTGGTATGCACTGGGATAGCTCTGAGGAACACTGATTATTATAGTAGCGATAGAATAGCGAGAGAGATGCAACATTGCGGCGGAGAGAGAGAGATTGCAGAGAGTTGGTGAGTGGACGGGAGTTAATGATACGAAAGGCCTGAGTGTAATATGGAGGGAGAGTAAGAAACTGTTCTGGGAAGAAGTCAAGAAAGTTAGGGAAGGTAGCAAGGGAAACAGTAAGGGTGTGAAAGATAAGAATGGGAGAATGCTAGCCGAGAAGCAAGAGAGAGTCGAAAGATGGAGGGAGTACTTCAGTGAGTTGCTAAATGTAAGGAAGAAGAGCCAGCAAACATAGCTGGATATGGTATGGGAGGGAGAAGAAGAGAAGTAGTGGAGGAGGAGGTGGGGATCAGGAGGTCAGAAGTGTGGGAAGCCATGAAAAGAGTGAAGTTGGGGAAAGCACCAGGAACAGATGGAGTGTGTGGGGAAATGTTGAGGTATGGTGGTGAGATAGTGATAGAATGGGTATGGAAAATGTGCAAACTAGCATGGGAGAAGGGGAGTGCACCCGATGACTGGAAGACTGGCATAATAGTCCCCCTATATAAGGGCAAAGGGGAAAGAGGAGTGTGTGGTAACCACCGAGGAATATGTCTTCTAAGCGTAGTAGGGAAGGTATACAGTAGGGTACCGGTAGTGATTGAGAGAGTGAGAGTGAGAACGGAGAAATGGATAGGCGACGAGCAGGGAGGATTTTAGGAAGGGAAGAGGATGTGTAGATCAGATTTTTACCCTGAATTGTGTTGTGGAGAAGTATCTGGAGAAGAAACAAAAGGTGTATGTTGCCTTTATGGACTTGGAGAAGGCCTATGACAGAGTGGATAGAGAAGGTTTGTGGAAAGTACTTAGAATATACGGAGTAGAGGGCAAGTTGCTGAAAGCAGTGAAGAGCATGTATGAGGGTGTAAAGGCGGCAGTACGTGTGGAGAGTGAGCAGAGCGAGTTCTTTGACCTGAATGTTGGTTTGAAGCAGGGGTGTGTGATGTCCCCGTGGTTGTTTACTGTATATATGGATGGAGTCATAAAAGAAATACTATCAAGAGCAGTGGATGTTGGTGTATCGCTGAAAAGGGAGGGAATTGAGTGGAAGCTACCTATACTGCTGTTTGCGGATGATACAGTTCTGATGAGTGATAATGAATGGGAGTTGCAGGGTCTGGTAAATGAGTTTGGAACAGTGTGCGAAAAACGGAATTTGAAGGTAAATGCGGGGGAGAGCAAGGTTATGGTCTTCGAAAGGGGTGAAGTCACAGAGTGTGAGGTGAAGCTGAACGGTCAGGCTATGGAGATCGTCAACTCTTTTAAGTATCTGGGCAGTGTGTTGAGTAAAGATGGGACTCTGGATGAAGAAGTGCGGGAGAGAGGGTACAACAGGGGAAGAGGGTTGTAGGAACGCTAAAAGCAGTAACAAGAAATAGGGTGGTCAGTATGGAAGTGAAGAAGTCCTTGCATGACAGTGTGGTAATCCCGACACTGACTTACGGAAGCGAAGCATGGACGTTGGTTGAGAGACTCAGACCAAGAGTGAGAGCAGTGGAAATGAATTACTTAAGGAGTGCGTGCGGAGTTACATGGAGGGATAGACAGACTAATGAGGGAGTAAGAAGGAGGTGTGGTGTGGAGGTAGATGTGCTGGAAAGTGTGAAAAGGAACAACTTGAGATGGTTCGGCCATATGGAACATATGGAAAGCGAGAGAATGACTAAGTGGGTGTATGAGAGCGAGGTGGAGGGACAGAGAGGGAGAGATAGACCGAATGAGAGGTGGAAGGATGGAGTGAGGAAGTACATGAACGAAGGCGGTGCTGGTTGGGGGGAGAGGCGTCGACTGACTGGGGACAGAGGTGCATGGGGGCGGTTCGTTCTTGGCCACCCCTTCGGGGATCACGGCGTCAGGCAATAGATGATAGATAGATGTTAAAAATATCTTATATTTTTGTTTAGCTTTACTTGGCATTCCTCTTCCTCTATGTATCTAGCAATTTAACCCCCTCAAACTCCTTATGACGCAATGGTGTGGTAATTACCCCGGGCCAAAAAGCTCTAAAAGACGATAGAGTGATAACTCAAGCCAGCTTGAAATACGCAGGCGTTTCGTTCATCGTCACCCCTTCGGGGATCAAGGTGTCCGGCAATATATACCGGTAGGCTATAGATAAATTCATTTTTGGGCTATTTCTTCCATTTTATTTATCCTGTTAAAGTGCTTGATTGATTTTTGTGCTAATGTAGTTAGTATTTGGTGTAATTTCACATATTTCAGCTAAATCTGGAGAGCACATGCAATTTATTTGTGCATGTTCAGTAAGTATTGCTGGGGAAAGGGTTAACGTATTCATCTTTTGGGGTATTTATTCTATGTTTGTATCCTGTTTCTGTGATTGATTGAGTTTTGTGCTAATGTAGTTGGTATTTGGTATAATTTTACATATTTTAGATACATCAGAAGAGCACATGCAATATATTTGGGCATTTTCAGTTAGTATTGCTGGGGAAACGGTTAACATACAGTATTCATCATAGGAAGGGAATAGGATGTGTAGCTCAGATCTTTGCCCTGAAATATGTTGTGGAGAAATATCTTGAGAAGGGACAAAAGTTGTATGCTGCCTTCATGGACTTGGAGAAGGCCTATGACAGAGTTGATAGAGAAGGTACCGGTATGTAGAAAGTACTTGGAATATACGGAGAAGATAGCAAGTTGCTGAAAGCAGTGAAAAGCATGTATGAGGGTGCAAAGGTGTCAGTATGTGTTGAGAATGAACAGAGCGAGTTCTTTGATCTGAATTTTGGGTTAAAGAAAGGGTGTGTGATGTCCCCGTGGTTGTTCAATATATACTGAACTGTATATGGATGGAGTCATAAAAGAAATGCAAGGATGAGCAGTGGATGTTGGTGTACCACTAATAAGGGAAGGCAACGAGTGGAATGACAGAGTTGATAGAGAAGGTATGTGGAAAGTACTGTACTGAGAATATATGGAGTAGATGGCAAGTTGCTGAAAGCAGTGAAGAGTATGTATGAGAGTGCAAAGGTATCAGTACGTGTGAAGAATGAACAGAGGGAGTTCTTTGATCTGAATGTTTGGTAAAGCAAGGGTGTGTGATGTCCAGATGGTTGTTCTATATATACAGTATATGGATGGAGTCATAAAAGAAATACAAGGAAGAGCAGTGGATGTTTGTGTACTGCTGTTTGCTGATGATATGAATGGGAGTTGTAGGGTCTGGTAAATATTTTTGGAACAGTGTGCGAAAAATGGAATCTGAAGGTAAATGCGGGGAAGAGCAAGGTTATGGTCTTCGAAAGGGGTGAAGCCTCAGAGTGTGAGGTGAAGTTGAACGGTCAGGCTATGGAGATTGTCAGCTCATTTAAGTATTTTGGCAGTGTACAGAGTAAAGATGGGAGTATGGATGAAGAAGTGTGGGAGAGGGTGCAACAGGGGAAGAGGGTTGTAGGAATGCTGAAAGCAGTAACATGAAATAGGGTGGTCAGCATGGAACTGAAGAAGTCATTGCATGACAGTGTGGTAATCCCGACGCTGACTTACGGAAGCGAAGCATGGACGTTGTTGGAGAGATTCAAACCAAGAGTGAAAGGGATGGAAATGAGTTACTTGAGAAGTGTGTGCAGAGTTACATGGAGGGATAGACAGACGAATGAGGAAGTACGAGAGAGGTGTGGTGTGAATGTACTGGAAAGTGCGAAAAAGAACACCTTGAGATGGTTCGGCCATGTGGAACGTATGGGAAGCAAGAGAATGACTAAGAGCGTGTACGAGTGAGGTGGAAGGACAGAGGGAGAAATAAACCGAGAGAGAGGTGGAAGGATGGAGTTAAGAAGTATATGCGTGAAAGCGGTGCTGGATGGGAGGAGGGGCGTCGACTGACTGGGGACAGAGGTGCATAGGGGTGTTTCGTTCGTGGCCAATCCTTCGGGGATCAAGGCGTCCGTCAATAGATAGATAGATAAATTCATCTTTAGGGCTATTTCTTACATTTTCTTTATCCTGTTAGTGTACTTTATTAAATTTCTTGGTAATGTAGTTGGTAATTGGTGTAATTTTACATATTTCAGATAAAGGATGTCAACAGAATAACAAATGATGAGCTGAAGAGACGTTTAGGTATAAAGAGTATTAGCGAGGAGATGCGTACAAGTAAACTGGGATGGTATGGACATGTGGAGAGAATGGATGAACAAAATTGGGTGAAAAGATGCAGGTCTGCGATTGTGGAGGGAGCTGCACCAAGGGGTGGACCGAGTAAGACGTGGGATCGGACTATACGTGCCGATCTCAAATCCAAAAACTTGACAAGTAAAGCATCCCTTAACAGGGTTGCCTGGAACGCCGCCATTAGGAAAAGAGACTGAAACTGCACATCTGTGTGGAGCACTCAGTCTTAAAATGTTATGTACGTATGTATGTATAAATCTGAAGAGCACATGCAATCTATTTAGGCATTTTCAGTCAGTATTGCTGGGTAAAGGGTTAACATATTAATCTTTTGGAGTATTTCTTCCATTTATTTATCCTGTTAGTGAGTTTTATTGATTTCAGTGCTACTGTAGTGGTATTTGGTGTAATTTTAATATTTTAGATAAATCTGAAGAGGACATGCAATATATTTGGGCATTTTCAGTCAGTATTGCTGGGGAAACGGTTAGCATACTGTAGTCATCTTAGGAAGGGAAGAGGATGTGTAGCTCAGATTTTTGCCCGGAAATGTGTTGTGGAGAAATATCTGGAGAAGCGACAAAAGTTGTATGCTGCATTTATGGAGTTGGAGAAGGCCTATGACAGAATTGATAGAGAAGGTATGTGGAAAGTACCGGTACCGGTACTGAAAATATACGGAGTAGATGGCAAGTTGCTGAAAGCAATTAAGAGCATGTATGAGGGTGCAAAGGTGTCAGTATGTGTGGATAATTAACAGAGCGAGTTCTTTAATCGGAATGTTGGGTTAAAGCAAGGGTGTATGTGATGTCCCGATGGTTGTTCAATATATACCAGTACAGTATATGGATGGAGTCATGAAAGAAATACAAGGAAGAGCAGCGGATGTTGGTGTACCACTGATAAGGGAAGGAAACGAGTGGAAGTTGCCTCAACAGTACAGTACCGGTACTACTGTTGCTGACAACACAATTCTGATGAGCGATAGTGAATGGGAGTTGCAGGGTCAGGTAAATATGTTTGGAACAGTGTGTGAAAAACGGAATCTGGAGGTAAATGCTAGGAAGAGCAATATTATGGTCATTGAAAGGGGTACAACCATAGAGTGTGAAGTGAGGTTGAACGGCTATGAAGAATGTCAGCTCATTTAAGTATTTGGGCAGTGTGTTGAGTAAAGATGTGAGTAGGCCTATGGATGAAGAAGTGTGGGAAAAAGTGTAACAGGGGAAGAGCGTTGTAGGAACTCTGAAAGCAGTAAGAAGAAATAGGGTGATCAGCATGGAAGTAAAGAAGTCCTTGCATGACAGTGTGGTAATCCCGACATTGACTTATGGGAGGGAAGCATGGACGTTTCTGACTGGGATTGATCATTGATAATCATCGGTTATGCTAGTTGGAAAATTAGTGGGGTAGAATGTAGAGTTCGGGTGTACCGCCAGCCTTGTTTACACTACGCGGAGCGGCGGCGGATGCTGGCCATCATGTTCCCGTCTATTTGACTGCTTATGGATACAATAATAGGTTGAGGGGGGTCACCCCCCCATGACATATTGTCATCATCATATATATTGCCAGCAGGAGGCAAATAACCGAAAAAAAACGCCTTCAAAATAGACGCGAACTAAAGGCTGGTTCACACATAGCCGAGTCGGTGCGCGAGTCCAACACGAGTGATGAAATTTTGCTATTCAGCAATGACTCGTCGATACTCCTCAACACTCGTATAGACTCGTGCTACGCTCGTGTATACTCGACACACTCGTGGGTACTCGCCACGGGGTCCAAAAATTTCATGCATGCATGAAATTTTTGGGTCCCGTGGCGAGTACCCATGAGTGTGGCCTAAATACGTGTAGACTCGTGTACATACGTGTTAACTCGTGTTTGACTCTGAATAACTCTTCATTATTCGTGTTAACTCATGTTGACTCGTGTAAACCCGTGTAACACTCTTTGGTGATTCGTCGCTTTTCGTCATCATTTCGACGTTGACGAAGCAACACGTGTCTACACGCAACAACACTTATGTAACACACATGCAACACGTATCAACAAGAGTAGAAAGCACGAATGTGAGTGCCAAAATTTGGTGCCCCCATGATGCCAGAGTTTACACGATTCAAACACAAGTGAAAACACGAGTAAACAAGAGTAAACACGATCCAATGAGGAAAAAAACACGAGTGGAACACGAAAAAGCAAGTGTCATTTGAAATACCGTTATTTCAAAAATGTAGGAAGAATCAACGAGAGTTTACACGGATGTAACACGAGTCAACACGTGTGCAACAGAGATCCAGCGAGAGTCAACGCGTTGTCTTTCGTGTTGATCCGTATAAAAATCGTGTTGATCCGTGTAACAATCGCGTTGACTCGTCCATACTCTTTGTTTACGTGCCCTGGAATGTGGCCATTATTTTTCAAATTTTTGACACTCGTGTTGGGTTCGTGTTACACTCGTTTTGACTCTCAGTTACTCGTACAGACTCTTGCATGAACACGTGTTGACTCGTATTGAATCGAGTTAACTCGTGTTACACTCTCCTTGACTCGGGAACAATTGCTACTCGCGGCCGACTCAGCCTCCAGCGACGGCGATAATCGACGAGTGTGACTCGTGTTGGACTCGCGCACCGACTGGGCTATGTGTGAACCAGCCTTTAACCACGGTGATCGACATATGTAAACATTACGGCGGCGGTGTCGGCGTCGGACACTTGCGATAATGTTCCTGTCTATTTTGAATGCCATTGGATACAATAATATGTTGAGGGGGGGCTTTGCCCCCATGACGTGTTGTCATCATCATATATATTGCCAGTAGGGGGCAAACAACCAAAAAAATTGCCGCAAAGCCCTCCCCTCAACATATTATTGTATCCAATGGCAGTCAAAATAGACGGGAATATGATGGCAAGCTTCCGTCGCCGCTCTGCGCAGTGTAAACAATGGTGGCGGTACGCCCGAACTCTACATTCTACCCGGCTAGGCCTATATTATAGGCTACAATAAATAAGTAGGCTAGGCTATTTTTTCTATAGGCTATGCCTAGTCTAATATTACAATTTAAGGTAGCATTCAAGTTGACTACAGCAGGACTTACCTTTGACCAGGTATAGGCTATCCTAGTGTTTAATAGGCCTATACCCCTTTGAAAGGACATTAGCCTAGTCTAACCTAACAACCTTACCTAACCTATTATAGTAGGCTATTATGGGTGGGGGCTGCTGCCCCCACACCCCAATTTTTGGTGTATTTGTCTATTTTGTCTGTGAAGTGGGAATTTTTTCAATTTGTCGATAACGAAAATCCTCCATGCGGACTATAGCTTATGGAGAAAAATATGGCGAATCTATTGTTGCCTATTATCTCTAATAAATTGTTTCTCATAATGCTGCAGTAGTGTCGTTTAAAATACCAACCATTTAATTGTGTGCCTTTAAAAATGACCTAAATTAGGCTATAGGCTACTGGAAGATTAGAAGAATCTTTAAGAAAGACTAGGTTAGGGTTATTGTCGTGCCAAAGCTAGATTATAGCCTAAATATAAAAGGAAGTGAATAAAATGAAATATGCCGAAAAAAATCAACGTCAAAATAGACGCGAAGTTAACCGCGACGATCGCCCTATGTAAACATGACGACCGTACACCCGGTAACTACATCCATCCCATTAAAAGTTACTGTGGGACACCAAATATGTTGAGGGGGTCTCTGCGGCTCTGCCCCCCCACGTCGGCCCGTCACGTATTATGATGTACGGTAAGTCATCATCATCTGTGCTAATTCATAGGATCCCCAATTAAGGACAAAGTTACACGTCATTTTAAATGTTACTTTCCTGCCCTGGTCTAGGCCTAATAGATTTTTCCAAAGAATCAAACTTAAATTAAAAGGAAGTAGCCTAGCCTACAGTTTATAGGAAGGCTATTCCAACATGCATTCCAGAACTTAGGCTAGCCTAGGCCTAGGCTATATGAAAATTTGTGGGTGGTCTGCCAAAAAAGAATCACTAGGCCTATTAGGCTATGGGTAGGCTAGTATGAGGTGCATTTGCAAATTTTCTGAACTCTTAGGCCTAGGCTAGGCTAAATTAAAACACAAAATCTGAGTAAAACCAGCACTAGAATTTTGTCTTGTCTTGTCTTGGGGCAACCTCAGGCGAATACTCGCCCACTCGGCCCTACCGTAGTCGCGGAGATCCTATGTCACAATTAAATTAGTTTATAGTTAAGGTTAAAATTCACCACCGTGTCACTTTCATTCTAGGTCATTCGTAGAACCGTAACACTGTAAAGGCAACAACCCAATAGCAGGTCATCAGGTGGTGAACCAGAGACCTACAAACCACGGTACTAGGGCCAGAGCAATGTCTTGAAGCGAGGTGCCCTTATCAACCAACCCAAGACAATCCAGTAGGAGCTGTCGGAAGGAATCCATCTTTGAAGACAGAAAGGGACGCCCATCCACATGCTCAGTGACGGGACGAGGCGAGGCTTAGGAGGCATATGTAGGACGACCAGATGTAGGATGTGGAGGGGAAGAGGTACCGTACGACGATACATGGGATGCGGAGACTGCGGAGGGAAGAGCTTGTCAAAGTCATACGGTTCCTCAGGACCTCAACAATAACCGGGGGACGGCCGGTGCGGGCAATGGTCGATCGCCGTAGTTAATATAAGTTCGCGGTCGCGGAGATCCTATGTCACAATTAAATTAGTGTATAGTTAAGGTTAAAATTCACCACCGTGTCACTTTCATTCTAGGTCATTCGTAGAACCGTAACACTGTAAAGGCAACAACCCAATAGCAGGTCATCAGGTGGTGAACCAGAGACCTACAAACCACGGTACTAGGGCCAGAGCAATGTCTTGAAGCGAGGTACCCTTATCAACCAACCCCAGACAATCCAGTAGGAGCTGTCGGAAGGAATCCATCTTTGAAGCCAGAAAGGGACGCCCATCCACATGCTCAGTGACGGGACGAGGCGAGGCTTAGGAGGCATATGTAGAACGACCAGATGTAGGATGTGGAGGGGAAGGGGTACCGTACGACGATACATGGGATGCGGAGACAGCGGAGGGAAGAGCTCGTCAAAGTCATACGGTTCCTCAGGACCTCAACAATAACCGGGGGACGGCCGGTGCGGGCAATGGTCGATCGCCGTAGTTAATATAAGTTCGCGTCTATTTTGACGGCGATTTTTGTTGTAGTTAGGCTAGGCCTAGGCTATTTGCCCCCTGCTGGCAATATATATGATGATGACAATATGTCATGGGGGGCGATTGACCCCCTCAACATATTATTGTATCCAACGATCTCTAACCTCTGTATCTCAAAAAGGGCTAGAGCAAATTGGCTGTAAATTTCCACATCTAGGCTATTCCTTGACAGATTTGCTCCCTCCAATTAATATTTATTAGCATAATTTCAGCCTAGTTTAGCCTATAAAACAAAAACTAACATTTGTTTAGCCTAGGCCTACATATAAAAAGAAAAAACCCACTCGTACTGCAAATATAAGCATAAATATGAGTATCTAAGTTACAAAGCAAATGTTTTTGTATAGCCTAAAATAAACCATAAAATTGTCATCTTTCAACTGTTGAGGTCATAAATATAAAAACATCTAATACATTAGGAAAAAATGCGTTAAGAGTTGTGTTAGCGGGTCTATCGTCCCCTTTATTTACGTAGTCGCACGCTCGCAGTTACATTCGCGTCTAATTTGACTGTGGTTATTTGCCCCTGCTGGTGATATAGATGATGATGACAATAAGTCATAGGGGGATAAAGCCCCTTCAACCCATTATTGTATCTCACGGCCAGGCGTTGGGTAAATTGTTTTGTTACCGGCCGGCGGATTGAGGGTGGCTTTACCAAGTTTACCCCAGCAGTTAAATTAGAAGCGAATGTAGGCCTAACTGCGAGCGTGCGACTAGGCTATATAAACAAAGCTTTTGGTATGCCCACAACTACAACTCTTACCAAAACTGCAATTAGCCTATTTTTGTTTTGTTTTTCAGTCTAGGCTAAATTGGTGAGGCTAGGCTAAATTATTTAGCTGCAATTAGCCTAGCCTATTTTTGTTTGTTCTTTCAGTCTAGGCTAAATTGCGGTAGGCTAGGTTAAATTCTTTAACATGTGTACTATTGTGTAGGCCTGTGCTTTCCAATAGAAGTAAAAATATGTAGCATAGCCTAATGCAATTTTACTAAAACCCAAGCCTACCTGAATATAGCCCTATGCAGAGCTCAAAAGCAAAAAAAAAAAAAAAATATGTTGAGCAGTGAAATAAAATTAAGCTAGGCCTAGGCCTGGTTTCTCATAGGCCTAATAACCTAATGAAGTATACTATAGCCTAACCTAATTTAAGTTATTTCACAAAATACTAATAGGCCTACCCAGCCCTCCTCATGCATTATTTTCCATTGTAAAATAAGTTTGTGATACACTACGAAAGATTATTCAACATGGAATTTGAATGGAATAGAGAAGCTTAGCAACGAAAAGCCAATACTCCCCCCTCCCTGTGATTGTGCCAGCTTTTGTAAGCAGTGCAATAACTTAATGAAGGACAGAAAAGCTGCAGGATGCTCTGGCATTCTAGCCGAGATGATTAAGGCCTCAGGTGAGAAAGGAGTAGGTGTGTTCAATGAGCTAATTAACTTCATCATCAGAGAGGAAGTAATCTCTGATGAATAGCACAAAAGTACATTATATACTGTATAAGAGCAAAGGGGACTCATTGGATAGGGAAAATTATAGGGGCCTGAAAATACTTGATCAAGTCATGAAGGTCTGTGAGAAAGTCTTTGAAGGTATGATATTGACGATATGCAGTTTGGTTTCATGCTAGGACACGGCACAATCCAAGTCATGAAGGTATTTGTGTGATAATGAAGATGTATGAGGACTCACAAACGGCAGTGAGGGTGAAAGATGTACCGGTACTGAGTGATGAGTTTTCAGTTCGCGTCGGAGTCCACCAGGGCTCTGTGTTAATGAAGCCCTTTCCTCTTTTTTTTTTATGGTTCTGGAGGCACTATCTGGTGATTTCAGAGTTGGGCTCCCCTGGGAACTGCTATAAGGGTCCTGAAAATGCTTGACTAAGTCATGAAGGTCTGTGAGAGAGTCTTAGAAGGTATGATAAGGGAAAGATACTGTATGTACTGTATGTACTTAAAAGATAGGGATCTGATGTTGTGTTTGCAGACCGGGGAGAAGGCCTTTGATAAGGTGGCCAGAGAAGTTGTGCAGTAGGCTAGGAGAAAACTTGGCATTGAGGAGTGGCTGGTGCATGTGATAATGAAGATGTACGAGGACTCACGAACGGTAGTGAGGGTGAAAGGTGTACAGCTGAGTGAGGGACATATACAGTACTTCTTGTTGAGGATATAGGGTAGTGAAGCTGTGAAGCTTATGTCACCCTATCCGGGCGGAAAGGACCCCAGGGTGGAGAGGTTTCACAGGGAGGATGGGGACATCGTAGATTTCAGGGGAGGGCACCCATGCCCCGCAGTCGACGGAGACGCCCCGCCAACCTCAGGAACTTCTTCGTTAGCAGGAGGACCTTGGATTGACATATACAGTACGGTACTAGATATTTGGTAAGGGTTAGCTTTATATCCCATGTACTAGTTACTAGGGACATATACTAGGTGTTAGGTGGAGGTTAATTTTGTATCCAAAGTACTGGGTACTAGGGACATATACTAGGTGTTACGTGAGGGTACTGAGTGATGAGTTTTCAGTTCGCGTCGGAGTCCAACAGGGAAGTGTGTTAATTAAGCCCTCTCTTCTTTTTTATGGTTCTGGAGGCACTATCTAGTGATTTCAGAGTTAGGCTCCCCTTCCAACTGCTATAAGAGGCCTGAAAATGCTTGGCCAAGTCATGAAGGTCTGTGAGTGTGAGAGAGTCTTTGAAGGTATGATAACTTCATAGTCAGGCAGCTACAGGAAAAGATATCTAAGAGGTGTTTTTCCGGTCCCGTCTCAAGACCACCGTCGCAAGATCTACCCGAAAAACTGTTTTTCTGGTCCCGTCGCAAGCCCACCTTTAGCAAGCGAGACACCAATATTCTCTTGCGACGGCAAGAGAGCTCCGGAGCTGGGTTGACGGCAAGCTGAAACATCTCACTCAACTTACTGTTTCTCCATTCTAATTTATTTCGGTATATTTGTTTATCCAAACATTATGTTATAATTTACTTGCCTATTATTAGGAAGTAGAGTAATAAGAGCCCACAGTAACGTATATCCAATTGTTGATAATAAATTAATGTGGGACAGTACGCTTGGTTAAATTTTGTCCACGAAACAACAACAAATCCCAGCTTTGACTAGGCCTAGGCTATGCTATTTACCGATTGTTTTTTCATATCAGAATTGCATTTATATAATCCTTATGATAATTAAATTGGCGGTGAATGTTATTCCGATGAAATGGAAGTTGTATAGCCTAGCCTATATATTTGTAAGATGTGTGCTGGCTTGGAGCAAGCCTGTGTTGTTTTTCCTGTCCTGTGATGATCTTGCGACGGCTCGGTTGAGACGGTGGTCTTGCGACGGGCCCGGAAAATCACGTCTCTACTGAAAGTAAGAAGTTGTGCAGTAGGCTAGGAGAAAATTTGGCGTAGAGGAGTGGCTGGTGCGTGTGATAATGAAGATGTATGAAGACTCACGACTCACGAACGGTAGTGAGGGTGAAAGGTGTACTGAGTGAGGGACATATGCTAGGTGAAGGTTAGTTTTGTATCCCACGTACTGGGTACTAGGGACATATACTAGGTGTTATGTAAGGGTTAGTATTGTATCCCAAATACTAGGTACTAGGGACATATACTAGGTGTTACGTGAGGGTTAGCTTGGTATCCCACGTACTGGGTACTAGGGACATATACTAGGTGTTACGTGAGGGTTAGTTTTGTATCCAACGTACTGGGTATAGGGGGCGGCAGCCTCCACCCATAATACTAGGATAGGTTAGGCAAGGTTGTTAGGTTAGGCTAATGGGGATGGATGTAGTTTCCGAGTGTACGGTCGTCATGTTTACATTTGTCGATCGCCGTTGTTAACCTGCCCTTCCCTACCTATCATGTGTTGATTGGTTGTCCATCTTGATCTAATTCTTCAGGCCAGCCCTATTAGAGTATTTTGGGGGAACTCAGTGGTGTGGTTAAACTATTTTTAACACCTTACGAGGGGCCTATGCGGTTTATTTATATGTACCGCACAGCGGGGTGTTTTTAGCCAAAATAGGGCTGTTTACGTGATCATTTTCATGCCTAAATAAGACCCAGAACGTAAAACAAGTACCTATCCCTGAAAGGGCATAAACAGAGCTTTCGAATGACACCATAACGATCCTTTTATGATGGCTAGTTTTCTTGCAATAACCGTGCAACGCGAGTGCAAAAAGCATGTAATTCGGTACTCCTATATAATTCAGTATGTAGCGAGTGAGAGAGGGAGGAGGGAGCTGAGATTCATGTCAGTAGGTTCGCCGCGGTGGTCTGGAGCAGTCATACGCTCGCTAGTCTCCTCACCCACAATTGTCTCTCCTTCAGCAACATTACGTGCTGAAATTGCCACTCGAGTTATGTCGAGCGCCGCCACATAGTCCAGCTTTATTTAACTAGACTTAAGTGGTGAGCCGCTTTTTAAGGGTTAATATATTTGTTTAAATATGTAAGATATGCAATAAATTATGTAAATATATTGTTTTTACTTTATACCTATACACTATAAGGGTATTATTCTATAATTGCACCTAGACGAGCTAAACAAATTATTATTGTTTAACAGGAAGGTACGGCGAGGTAAGTAATGTGGTATAGGTGGCAATATGCGGAAATGGCTTATAAAGGCATTCTGCCCCCCTCTTACCCCCTTACGAAATCTACGGTTATTACAAACTGGATTACCGTTTTACCCAACCAGCGGGGGTTGGGGGCAGCAGCCCCACCCATAATACTAGGTTAGGTTAGGTAAGGTTGTTAGGTTAGGCTAATGTTCTCTGAAACATTGTAAATCCGTGGTCACATCTAGATTGATAGACTTTTGTCAGAGGGGGGCGGAATGCCCTTATAATCCATTTCCGCATATTGCCACTATACCACATCACTTACCTCGTTGTACCTTCCTGTAAATACAATAATATTTGTTTTAGCTCGTATAGGTGCAATTATAGAAATTTACCCATATAATTGTCATTATTAAGGAAATTCCATTGACTATTTACATCGCTAGGCCTAGCTTCCTTATTTCTATTAATTTCTTCCAGTTCACAATGAAACCTATTGCTAATTTCCTTGTTCTTCAGCAGCCGCGGCGGTGTCGGCGTTGGACGCTTGGGATAATGTTCCTGTCTATTTTGAATGCCATTCGATACAATAATATGTTGAAAGGCCCCCCTCACCCCCACATGACATGGTATCATCATATATGTTGCCAGTAGGGGTCAAACAACCAAAAAAATTGCCGCAAAGCCCTTCCCTCAACATATTATTGTATCCAATGGCAGTCAAAATAGACGGGAACATGATCGCAAGCGTCCACCGCCGCCGCCGCCGTCGTGTTTACATGGTCGATCGCCGCAGTTTGGTTAGGCCTATTTGCCCCCCTCAACATATTATTGTATCCAACGGCATTCAAAATGGACGGGAACATGATGGCAAGCTTTCGTCGCCGCTCCACCGCCATGTTTACATGTGTCGATCGCCGTGGTTAAGTTCGCGTCTATTTTGACGGCGATTTTTTTTCGGTTATTTGCCCCCTGCTGGCAATATATAAGATGATGACAATATGTCATGAGGGGGGGGGGCCTCAACAATGACCTCTAACCTCTGTATATCAAATAGGGCTAGAGCAAATTGGGGTTCAATGTTATTTTAATACCACAAATTTTGTTGATATATTTGAAGATAAATATTGAATCTATATGCTCTAAAGATCATAATAAAATTTGTTTTAACCCTCGGCAAAACCTAATAAAAAAGTATGGTACTAAAATTTCTTTTTCGTAACAAGGTTGTCAATACGGTACTTCCAGGTTATCGATAGCTCTAAAGATCATAACAAAAATGTGTTAAACCCTCGGAAAAACCTAATATAAAAGTATGGTACTAAAATTTAATTTTCGTAACAAGGTTGTCAATCGGTACTTTCCCGTTATCAATGTACAATCAAAGCTGAATATTGCACAGTAAACACAGTAGACTTCATCGACTTTTACCTTCGTATAATAGACATCCAATTTTTTGTTTTTTTTTAACTAAGGGATTAGTACTCATACAGCGGGGATGTGGGGGCGGCAGCCCCCACCCATAATACTAGGTTAGGTTAGGTAAGGTTGTTAGGTTAGGCTAATGTCTTTTCAAATCACTATTGGGGAACATCGATCGATAGGCCTTATGGGGAAAATAGGTTTTCCCGAGATTTCGAATTAATTACAAACTCTATATATTGATGCAAATGAAACATTTTGTTTATAAAAAACACTCGGAAAATTTGTGGTATTAAAATAAAAAAAATCCCAAATTGGCTGCAAATTTCCACATCTAGGCTATTCCTTGACTGACTCTTCCCAAATGGTCGACATATAATGTCACATATTAGCTTGATCACTCTAGGCCTAGTTGTTTTTTAGTTACAGAGGTTATAGCCTAGGTCATGATTTCTTGCCTACTTACAGCGAATAGACTAGGCCTATTGTAGATTGGTAAAATATTTGCTTAATAGGCCTAGGCTATGCAATTGACTCGATTTGACTAATTTTACCTAATTAGGCCTAAAGCAGCCTCAGTGTATTCCCAAAACAGTATCCCATGTTAAGCCCCTAGGCTAGTGCCTAGGCCTAAATCCCACTCTCA
>CM064510.1:2480463-2740516 GCA_032716605.1 Paralithodes platypus | reverse complement strand
ATATTTAAACCTCAGTCGTAACAATATTGTCACAGAGTTCTAAATGTATTGCACGTGAAGTGGCACAAGTAAATAGCAACACATAAACCTTGTCCAGTTCCCTAGTTCTAAGTGCGCCGGTATAGTCTAGTCCTGTAACTCTGAAGGGTTCTAGATGATTAACGCGACACTCTGGCAAAGGTGGAGCAGGTCCAGTCGTAAATGGTCTTCCTTTTAGTCTACGGCACACCACACACCTTTTGACTACTTGTCGAACTACCTGCCGAACTCTGGGTATCCGCCAGTTGAGACGCAATTTAGAAATAACGTGGTGGACCCGGTAGTGCATTACTTCCTCGTGTGTGCGTTGTACCAGTAGATCGGTGGCATGGTGTGTTGCAGGCAACAGGATAGGGTTGTTCGCACAGTCGTCTACACCTGACCACTTTAGACGTCCCTCACATCTAATTAAGTCATTCTTCAGGTGTAGCCTTAGTTGACGCACAATGTTATCCATTTTATTCTTACCAGAACTTCTTATGGATTCTAATTCCTGACTGAAGGATTCCCTTTGAACCCATCTAATTAGTGTTACCTCAGCTGCTTTAATTTCTACTGCATTTAAGCTTTGACCCAGATTGCAGAGTCGTCTTTGTAGCCTGGCCTTTATGTTGGTGATATAACGCAACACCCAAGCTACGACTCTGACTAATTTATTGTACCCACCGATCCTTACCCACACTAACATAGGATTCGGTGTTGATGTCGGTTGAATGACAGCTGTCATCGTTTCTAATGGCAAAGCTAACTCAACCTCGGCATTCCATACAGCCCAATCCCCTTCGTGGAGCAGACATTTTGGGCCTTGCCACCACAGGTCGGACTTAATCAGTTTGGACGTCGTTACTCCCCTACTTATTAGGTCACTGGTGTTTTCTTTGGTTGGTACATAATGATAGAAGGCGTTTGGTAGTAGGGATCATATTTCATCCACCCTATTGCGCACATAGACGGGCAATGTCCTTTGACTATGCACCCAGCTTAGTGCAATTTGGCTATCGCACCATACGTGCACCGCCCTTAGTTGCAGTTCCTTATCGTATGAAATGCGTACATGATTAACCAAACATCCCAGTAGCAGCATGGCAGTTAGTTCCCCCTTTACCGGTGCAACCTTAGCCCGGGCGGTGAGTAAATTAATCCCAAACGAGGTAACACAATAAATAGCTACTCCATACGCTGTAGCACTCGCATCACAGAATGCATGTAAAGACATGGGTCCAAATGCGGCCACTTGGCGCGGTAACTCTAATGTACATAGGGTGTTGTAATCTTCTAGTAAGGACCTACCCTGTTCACTAAGATCATCGGGTAAATTTTCGTCCCACCCTATGTTGCGTCTCCATATTTCTTGTATTAGAATCCTAGCTCTGATGGTACAGGTAATGCTAAACCTAATGGATCAAAAAATTGCGCGACCTTACTCAACAGACTACGTTTTGTGTGCGTCCCTGCCTGTTCAGTATAATCTTTGTTCCGGTACATCAGTATTGTTACGACTGGGGTTTAAATATATCAGGGCTCTTATTCATTGGACTAGTAATGGCATAAATGCTACAACGGAAAGCGCTAGCTCCAACCTCTGATGTATATTCCCAGTGAACAAAGAACACAAATACTCTACAGAGTTCTATATGCAATAATAGGCTATCAAACTCTCAATAAATGTGCGTCTACTCTAGGCTTAATGTTATGTGAACACAGCCTATTACTACCTATAACCGAAGGTGCTTGGTTATGGTATGCAAAGTAAGGTGGTAAGAGAAGTTACAGCTTACGTTACTTTAATCAATAAATGTCAGGCACTCCTGCATGAAAGAAAGTGCACTAAAGTCCTTCAACACTAACAAGGAATCTTCTTTAAATGTTAGATGCTATAAAGATGCTCGTATCGGAAATGGAACCCAAAAAGGCAGGCAGCGGAACAATGCTCATGCAGGCTATGCACACAAAACGGCAGAATATATATAATGCCGTCGGAGCCCAGAATATCCTAAACACTACAACAATAATAATCGCCACGACAATGCAGTATTCCTATCAACAAAAAGAGCCTAAGTCGTTTGTGTCTCCATACATCAAACTAGGCTGCGAAATGCTTGTGTAATCATAAATGGGTATGCATAAAAAGAGTACTTGGTTTAATATACTTAATGTCTACTATGATTGATAAAGTCTAGCTAGAGTCAATGATACGAGATACTGGTGCGCATGGCATGCCGCATAGCCTAGTGCAAATCTCAAGTCTGTGCGTCAAATATTACGTTATAGGGAAGGGTAGGTCTCTTGAGAAACCTTAATACCGAAGTATTAAGCATTCTCCTGGCGTACCTCAAAGACAAATAACGAGCTTAGAACAGTGCAGAATGGTATAGGCAAGAAGCCCTCATTCGTGCATGCTCTACTCTCAATGGTACACAGACTAGAATTTACTCAATCAACTCCAGTTCTCAGGTATGTCGTGCAGCTTTTTCCTAAAGCCAGCACTCATAGGAAACAATACCTTATAATATCAGACTCCTAGTCTAGCATTATCTAACCCAGCAGAACACTAATAATTATAGGAAGCGGCAATATGAAAGCCAACCAATGCTTCGTGATCCACTTATCTTAACAACTAACATACATGGGTTATATCAGACCTTAACGCACAATACAACTGGCCAGCATGAAGCTGATTTTGCAGAGTTAACCAGAGGGGGTATAATATTAATAAAAAGGTGGTGAAAGATATGAAAAAGAGAGAGGTAGGTAGAGGAAAAGATTCTCAGGTGCGGTTCGGGGGACAGGTAGCAAGGGAAAAAGATGGATGCGTTCTAGAAACCAGATCTGAGGGAGAGAGTGGCGAGGAACTGTATATATACTCCGACCATAAACTTATCTCTGTCACCTGTCCTATCTCTCCAGTACAGCCACCCGATCCTCCTAGCCGGCGGCGCTTGTGGCACTTTGGCGCTGCCGACTGGGAGGCTCTTCGGCAGTACTTCTTTGATTTCCCATGGAATGATTTCTGCTTCCATGGCCGGGGACCCTCGGAGAGTGCTGAACGCATTACCGAGGTAATCCTATCGGGCATGGAAGCATACATTCCATTCTCTTTCTCTCAGACTAATGCTAAAAAATCTTGGTTTACTCACGCCTGTTCTACTGCTGTCCGCAATAAGGAGGAAGCATTCAAACGGTACCGACGCCTTAAAACTCAAGACTCTCATTCTTCATATGTTTCTGCCCGGAATCAAGCCAAATCTGTTCTTCGACTTGCCAAACACTCTTTCATCAATAATAAATTCACTGAACTATCCAACTCTAGCTCTTCCCAAGCTTTCTGGCATCTAGCCAAAAACCTCTCCAACAATTTCTCTTCCTCGTCTTTCCCTCCCCTTTCCCACTCTGATAGCACAACCATCACTTCTTCCTCTGACAAAGCTAAACTCTTCGCTCAAACTTTTGCTAGAAACTCCACCTTGGATGATTCCGGTGCTATTCCTCCCTCTCCGCCCTCCTCTCTCTTACTTATGCCTGATATCCTAATCTCTTCTAAAGATGTACTTTCTACCCTCTCTGGGCTTAACACTAATAAGGCGTACGGTCCGGACGGTGTTCCTCCTGTTTTTTCTCAAAAACTGTGCTTCCGTGCTGACTCCCTGCCTAGGCAAACTCTTTCGTCTCTGTCTATCCTCTAACGTCTTCCCTTCATGCTGGAAGTTTGCTCACATTCAACCTGTCCCAAAGAAGGGTGACCGCTCTCAACCCTCCAACTATCGTCCAATTGCTCTTATCTCTTGTCTTTCTAAAGTTTTTGAAACTATTCTTGCTTCCAAATTTCTTAAGCATTTCTCTTCTCATAATCTGCTCTCAGATCGCCAGTATGGCTTCCTTAAGGGTCGCTCTACTGGTGATCTTCTTTCATATCTTACTAACTCTTGGTCATCCTCCTTTCGGGACTTCGGTGAGACTTTTTCTATTGCACTAGACATATCGAAAGCCTTCGATAGAGTCTGGCATAAATCTTTAATTTCTAAACTACCCTCCTTCGGTTTCTATCCCTCCATCTGTGCCTTTGTCTCTAATTTCCTTTCTGGCCGTTCCATAGCTGCGGTTGTGGACGGCCATTGTTCACTTCCTCACCCTATAAACTCCGGTGTTCCTCAGGGCTCTGTCCTATCTCCTATTCTCTTTCTAATTTTTATAAATGATCTCCTTAACTGTACCTTAATTCCCATCCATTCATACGCAGACGACTCAACCTTACACTACTCCATTAGTTTTTTAGAACGCCCCAGCCAGCAATCCCTCAACGACAAACGTAATGAAGCCATAGAACTCTTAAATTCTGATCTAAATACTATTTCCAATTGGGGCAGAGAAAACCTTGTTAACTTTAATGCTTCCAAAACCCAATTTTCTCCATCTATCTACCCGTCAGGATCTCCCAGCGGACTATCCCTTATTCTTCAACAATACAACAATCAACCCTTCATCTTCTCTCAATATTTTGGTGTCTCTTTTTCTTCTGCTCTCATTTGGAAGGACCATATTACCAGTCTTGCTAAGGCAGCCTCCCAGAAGCTGGGTGTGCTCAACCGCCTTAGGGGGTTCTTTTCCCCTGCACAGCTTCTTGCTCTGTACAGGGGCATAGTGCGCCCTTGTATTGAGTATTGTTCACATGTGTGGGGAGGTTCCTCTCACACCGCTCTCCTAGACAAAGTTGAAAGGAAGGCCTTTCGTATCATTAACTCCCGTCCACTCACCAACTCTCTGCAATCTCTCTCTCTCCGCCGCAATGTTGCATCTCTCTCGCTATTCTATCGCTACTATAATAATCAGTGTTCCTCAGAGCTATCCCAGTGCATACCACCTCCTTTACGTAGGGCACGTGGTACCCGTCTTGCAACTCAATCCCACCCCTACTCTGTGCAACTCTCCAACCCAAGAGTGAAACGTTACTCTCAAACTTTCTTCTACTCAACATCTGAGCTCTGGAACTCTCTCCCAGAATCAGTCTTTCCCTCTTCCTATGACTTAAATTGCTTCAAACTCCGTGTGTCCAGGCATTTTTGGCTCGAACGTCCCTTGATTTTGGCCCTGTCACTCTTTCAACTATGGGGGAGGCACTCGCTATAGGCAGTTATGCCTTTTGCCTCCCTCAATCACATAGAAAAAAAAAAAAAAAAAAAAAAACTAGCTCGAGGCGCGTGGGAAAAAAGCGGTTACAAGTCCTCTAGCCACTAGCAAGGGAGCTAGCAGCATGGCAAGGACCTCTCTCCACCAACCCCCACGAGGCAGCCAGCCGTGACATCATCGAGCGGGACAAAAACACTGCGCGCTCCCTCTCACTCTGTTCTACTCTCTCTCTCTCTCCCAGATCCCATCATTACTAGTTAATGATAAAACATATACTTTACAATTAAATATATAAAGCCTTGACATGGGTGAAAACAAAGAGCCTTTCTGGACTGCCCATGACACGAGCTTTCATATGAAATAAAGCACACTAATACATAAACTGTAGCCCCATCCACTGCCCTGGCGATCCTAGCGAGTCACTGTAGGACAAGCCATGCGGTTCTAACGGAGTGGTTAACGTCACACCCCCCCAAGATTTTTCTCAGAGGCCCCAAGGCTCACAAAAAATCTGATTGTTAGAACCCATGCTATATCTCCACTTCCCATCACCCAGCGGCAGTAAAATATCTGGCACAGTTCTTCAACAAAACATTTTTCAAAATTATAACCCTCCCCAACACAATAGGTTAAATTATATGTAGTTATGCTCCTCAAGAGCGAGCTTCTCTAGCCCAGCATTCTGAGAGGAGTGCAACTCAGAATTACTGCTATAACATACTGAAAAATTCAACTATCAAAGAAAGAGTTTTTATTTGATTTTTAAGTTTTTTAATTTGTTTATTTCGGCTGCACTATAGGGGCAAGCCTAGTTTTTTCTTCTATACCAAACGCTCAACTCCTGCTTTACGACCCAATACGCTGGGCTACAACCGCGAGCCAACAAGCACCAAGCGCAAAATACTATTCAAACTAAAGCAGGAGGCTACCCGTGTGTCAATCTACCCAGGATCATATACCCTTGAACGACCATCTGCAACCACGTTGTCACAACCGGCAATATGGCGTATGTCCAGGTTATATACCAATAACCTTAGTGACCACCTGGTCAGCCTCATATTCCGATTGTGAAACTGGTCCAAGAACTTGAGAGGGTGATGATCTGGGTAAACTACAACGACCGGACCATAGGCTGGAACATAGACCTCGAAATGCCCCAGCGCAAGCACAACCGCCAGCAGCTCCTCCTCGACAACAGAGCAGCTCCCCTGGGCCGAATTGTACTTCTCCGAGCAGAAACTAACAGGATGCTCCAGCCCATCATCGTCCTTTTCCACAAGGACGGCACCAGCCCCCACACCACTAGCATCCGTTGCTAGTTGGAAAGGTAGGCTAAAGTCAGGGGCCCTGAGGATCGGGTGAGTGCACAACAGGTGTTTTACTTCTCTAAACACCTTCTCACACTCAGGTGCCCATTTGAACTTCTTATCCTTCCAGTTATCCTCCACCTGAGCTTGACTGTCCCGTTCTCTCCTTCTCCACCTTGACTGCCTAAACGTCATCACAGGCACAGTGAGAGGCTCAGGGGGGTGCCTCCCATACTCCTTCATGGGATTAACATGACATAACTGATTGCGCTTCCGTCTGTCTGGAGTGGCTACCAAGTAATCCAGGTCTGATAGCTCCTCCACCACCCTATAAGGACCAGCGTACTTCGCGGATAAGGGGTGACCTACAAGGGGCAGTAGAATCAACACCTCCTGACCCACGTGAAACTCCCTGAGTTCAACCTTGAGGTCGTACCTGTCCTTCCTGAGGGCCTGAGAGCTAGTCAAATTACGGCCAGCCAACTCCAGACTGCGCAACATCCGTTCTCGACTGTTGAGGACACACTTGAGCATAGAACAAGGTTTTTCTGCGCCCTCCCATACTTCTTCAACCATATGGAGAGGCCCTCTAACACGGTGTCCAAAGACGAGCTCATTAGGGCTGAATCCCAAACTCTCCCCAGGCACCTCCCGCACAGCAAACAAAACACATGGCAGGCCAAGATCCCAATCCTTCCCACTCTCAAAGCAACAACAACGAAGGACAGATTTGAAGGCCGAGTGCCATCGCTCCAACACACCCTGGCTCTCCGGATGATACGCAGATGACACAACCCCAACAATCTCATGCTGCGGCATTGCTTGAACAAAGAGGCTAGAAGTGAAGTTGGGTCCCTGGACTGACTGAATCCCCTGCGGGTAACCATACCGGGAAAAATACACTAGCAAGCTTCTGACCACCGTCTTCGCCGACCCATTTCTCATAGGGTACGCGTCAGGGTACCTTGTTGCTACATCTCCCGACTGTGCATCACTGTCCTCCTTCAACTCTTTCGTCTTTTTAAGCCCATCCTCTGCCCCTTCAGGAACAGTTACTGGGTCTTCTCCAGACTCGAAATGTGGTCCTAATAATGAGTCCCCGAGAAGGTCCGTTGACACTAAACTCTCAACTGCATCAACTTTCAACCCCTTCTCGGTACCCTTCCTCCGCTGATCTAAAGATTGCTGACCAGAATGTGACTCCCTGGATGCAGGATCTCCGGTGACAACACACGCCATAGGTTGCACCGGACATTTCTCAACCCACTCCTGCTCCTCCCTACTCACGTCGGCCGGCTTCTCGGCAACGACCAAGGGTGGAGCCTCAGAAGTAGGTCCCGCAAAGTCGTTGCCGAGAAGGAGGTCGACGCCCCCAACAGGTAACTTCTCCACAATTCCTACATCCAGGTCTCGAGTCACACCATCAACTTCCACCTTCATTCTTACAAGCGGGTATGACCTTGTCGCATTAACTCCCTGAACCACAACCACCCGCGCCGTATTGACAGGCTTACCAGTGAAATTTCTCAACAGTGTTTGCGATGCCCCAGTGTCACGCAAAATTCTCACCTCATGTCTTCTACCCCCCCACTCCACACAACCGAGTCCCCTGTGGTCACTAAAGGCATCACGGACAGGGAATAAGCCTTCCGGATCCTTCTGCACTGGCAGAAGGCTTTAGCATCGCCAACAGCTCCGCATCGCCACTGAGAAAACTCGATCCTAATTTGAGTATTTCATATCCCAATTCCCTTTATTCATTGCATGAACAGTAGTTAAGTGCTTGTTTAACCTCCACATAGTTCTGTAGTTGCCGTGCATGTTATTTTATTGCTTTTCTGACTGATAAACATTGTTGTTTACATTTGTTATCCTAGCTTGTAGCAGACGACGCACGCGCACCTCTAATCGACCTAGCTTTGTGTTTTCTTATTAACTCTAGTAGTTATCGTATTCAGTATCCTACTGTATCTATATATATCTTTAATTTTAGTTGTTGCTTGCATGATTTTGTAGTAACCTTTGACTGATAACTTTGTTTATCTAAATATAATCCTGCTTGACTAGCCTACAGTGACACCAGTGCCATCTGTTGATACAGTATATTAACCCCTTGTGTGCAGTTACACTTTATTTTTATATAATCTCTATTTGGTGAATTGTATATTTAGTTACATATTCTATTATATATATATATATATATATATTTGTTTAGCTTTTATAGGTAGGTTATCACCCCTGGTAGCCTACTTCTGCATATTTCATACTTTATTGTTTTTGGTTATTTTTGTTTTCGGTTAGTCTAGGCCATCATCCCTGGTGGCCTATTTCTGCGTACGGTACTTCAATTTTTAAATTTTCAGTTAGGCTATCACCGCTGGTGGCCTATTTCTGCGTACCGGAATTTCATAATTTTTGTTTTCGGTTAGTCTAAGCTATCATCCCTGGTGGCCTATTTCTGCGTACTTCAATTTTTAAATTTTCAGTTAGGCTATCACCGCTGGTGGCCTATTTCTGCGTACCGGTATTTCATAATTTTTGTTTTCGGTTATTTTTGTTTTCGGTTATTCTAGGCTATCACCGCTGGTGGCCTATTTCTGCGTACCGGGATTTCATTATTTTTGTTTTCGGTTATTTTTGTTTTCGGTTAGGATAGGCTATAACCCCTGGTGGCCTATTTCTGTTTAAATAAACATAAAATTGTTTTCGGTTCGGCTATCACTATCTATCTATCTATCTATTGCCTGACGCCGTGATCCCCGAAGGGGTGGCCACGAACGAACCGCCCCCATGCACCTCTGTCCCCAGTCAGTCGACGCCCCTCCCCCCAACCAGCACCACCTTCGTTCATGTACTTCCTCACTCCATCCTTCCACCTCATATTCGGTCTACCTCTCCCCCTCTGTCCCTCCACCTCGCTCTCGTACACCCTCTTAGTCATTCTCTCGCTTTCCATACGTTCCATATGGCCGAACCATCTCAAGTTGTTCCTTTTCACACTTTCCAGCACATCTACCTCCACACCACACCTCCTTCTTACTTCCTCATTAGTCTGTCTATCCCTCCATGTAACTCCGCACGCACTCCTTAAGTAATTCATTTCCACTGCTCTCACTCTTGGTCTGAGTCTCTCAACCAACGTCCATGCTTCGCTTCCGTAAGTCAGTGTCGGGATTATCACACTGTCATGCAAGGACTTCTTCACTTCCATACTGACCACCCTATTTCTTGTTACTGCTTTTAGCGTTCCTACAACCCTCTTCCCCTGTTGTACCCTCTCCCGCACCTCTTCATCCATAGTCCCATCGGCTATCACTGCGTATTCAAATTTAATTTTGTTTTGTTTTAATTTTCGGTTAGGCTATCACCGCTGATAACCTATTTGTGTGTATTTCAAAATGTTTGTTTTCGGTTAGGCCTATTTAAGTAAGTGAAGTGTTTTTAAGTGAGTGAAGTGATCTGAAGAAAGTGATCGTCACCATGCCTCGTGCCTGTACGAACTGCGCCGGTAGGTTTGGTGCTTCCATGTTTGCTCCTGTCGATCCACAAGTCTGCCGACTCTGCCAGCAACGAGAGGATTTGACAGCAAAATTGGATGAAGCCCACAACAAGATCAACGCCCTCACCAGGAAGCTGGAATCACTCCAAGAGTTTGTAACACTCAACGTTGGAGTATCACTAACTCCAATTGTTTCAACTCCAGCATCCACCACCGCCCCAACGTCATCTGCCAACAATCCAACACCTGCAGTAGACACTGCAGCAGATGCTTCTGACGGACCTGAGCCGACATCAAACCAGGACAGCCGTCCTGTTCACCTTAGTCTCTCCCCCACTCCTCGTGCAAGAAGCCTGCTAGCACGAACAGTACCAACCCCTCGGCCCCGTTCTAACCACTCCTCTCCCCGACCTGTACGTAGAGTCCCGCCACCACAGGTTTCCGGATTTACACCAGTGAGGAACGGTGCACGGCCAACGCAGAAAAGGTCTCATCTACCAGTCACAATGTCAAACAGATTTGAGATATTGGTAGAGATGGAAGACGAACCAGAAGAGACCATGTTCGTTGGGGATTCCATCCTACGAGGACAGATCGAAGAGTTCTGCGACAGTCCCAAATCAACGAAAACAAATTTGCATCCGAGGAGCTGGACTGGACGACATTGTGGAAGCCTTCGAAGATACCACAAAGGATACAAATGAAAATACCCTTTTTGTCATCCATGCTGGTTCAAATGACGTCATGCGCACCAGATCCGAAGAGTTGATGGAGAAATATCGCAAGATGATCCAGCACTACAAAAACAAGTCAAGGAATATCATCATCTCAGGCATTCTCCCCAAGATCGACGCACCTGATAAATTCTACGACAAGGCCTTCAGCACAAATAGCCGACTAAAATATTTGTGTCTGAGGGAAGAAGTTGAATTCATCAACCTCTGGGACAACTTCTACAACCAGCCTACTCTGTTCCGCAAGGATGGCACTCATCTAAACCCTGTGGGTTCAGCACGCATGGGTCGTCTCCTACACGAAGCAGTCCGCAGCCATGGATCAAAAAACGCCATCGAGAAGAAGCAGCAGTGACATAAATCATCCAACGTCAAGAAAAAAACAGAGGCAACTGAGGACCACCAGCGATAAGGACCAAAGACAGCGAGGACCGAGGACAGCCATGAACATAAATGTAGATCCGACAAGAACCAAAAATATTATTAAAGCGTTCCGTGATTTCTAAAATAACAAATTTAAAGGTTTTCTATGCAAACGCTCGTAGCATACGCAATAAATTTTCAGATTTAGAGGAGCTAGTGTTTACAGAAAATTATGATGTGATTGGCATAACAGAATCTTGGCTCAATACAGAAGATAGAGACTTTTTAGCAGAGTATTCACTTCCCGGTTATGTAATGTTTGAGAAAAGCCGAATAAATCGAAATGGAGGTGGCGTTTTACTTTATATCAAAGAAAGTTTTAACCCTACCCTCTTGTCAAAACCTCAAATTGTGAACGTAGACGCATCTTTTGTGCTAATAAAGAATAATAAAGGTACAAAAATAATACTTGCATTAATATACAGACCTCCAGCTCAATCAGTGCAAACTGACCGAGAAATTTATGAACAAATTGCAGATGTAAGTAACTCACAAGATACCGTAATTTTTGGCGACTTTAATTTACCTGTGACCAAGTGGGGCGATACTCTTACTTCACACTCCGGACATGACTTGTATACGAACTTGCAAGAGAGTTCGCTTTATCAATTTGTTCGAACGCCGACCCGTGGTAATAACGTTCTTGACATTGTACTTGCAACAAAAGAAGAATTAATAGAGAATTTGAATGTTGGTGATGAATTCAGTAACAGCGACCATCGTACGATAACTTTCACTTTAAAGTTTACTAGTAACGAACCAAATAGTAGCATCGAAAAAGTCCCTAATTTCAAGAAAGCAAACTTCCATAAACTTAGAGCTATGTTAAAGAAACTGACTGGAGCTTTTTAATTAACAATAATGACATAAATACATCTTGGAAGTTATTCGAAACCACTTACCTAAAAGCAGTGCAAGACTGCATACCATCGAAAATACGGCGTCCAGGCCATAATAAGCCCAAATGGTGGAATAAAGATATTTCAAACTGCCTGCTTGCTAAAAAATTTGCTAATGATAGATTAAAATCCTCACAAAATGACGAAGAACGGGTGAAATTTGTAGAGCTACGACGCAAAGCCAAAAAGTTAATTAAGCAAAGTAAAAAGACCTTAGAGTTACATATTGCGAATCAAAGTAAAACAAACCCGAAAGAATTCTATAGTTATATCAGAAAGAAAAAAGTAGTTACATCAACTGCTGGACCGTTAGTCGATGAAAATGGAGAATACACCAAAGACGAAGTACAAATGAGTAATGCTCTCAATACCTTCTTTGCATCAGTTTTTACAACAGAAGACCTCAGTGATATCCCTACACCATCGCCGATTCAGATTGATAATTCAGATGTTCTAAGCAATATGACCGTTACAGAGAGAGAAGTATTGAATTGTTTAGATAAACTCAAGGTAAATAAAACGCCTGGACCTGATACAATCTCGCCTAGAGTTCTGAAGGAAGCTAAGGATGAGCTCTCCAAACCACTGACATTACTATTCAATAAATCCTTGCAGTCTGGAACTATGCCTGATCAGTGGAAGCTAGCCAACGTAACACCGATATTCAAAAAAGGCAGCAAATCCCTACCCAGTAACTATCGTCCAATTAGCTTAACCTCAGTTGTATGTAAAATGCTAGAAACGGTCATACGAGACAGACTCGTAAATCACTTAGAGGAAAAACATACTTAAAGATACTCAACACGGCTTTCGTAAAAAACGTTCCTGTTTAACAAACCTCTTAGACTTCTTCCACGATATCCTCAACCTCTACGATGAGAGTAAAGCTGTAGATATTATATACCTTGATTTTCAAAAGGCCTTTGACAAAGTTCCCCCAAAACGTTTACTGCTAAAACTAAAAGCGCATGGAATACAAGACGGTGTGTTGAAATGGATAGAAAATTGGCTCAGCGACAGAAAGCAAAGAGTAGTCATAAACGGTAAGGCATCTAAATGGACCAATGTAAGTAGCGGGGTACCCCAGGGATCGGTACTAGGACCAATTATCTTTCTAATTTACATCAACGACATAGATGAGGGCCTCGCCTGTACAATCTCAAAATTTGCTGACGATACAAAAAATTGCAAATATCGTACTCTCAAAAGAACAAGTTGACGATATGCAACACAATCTAGATAAATTGTCATGTTGGGCCCAAATTTGGCAAATGAGTTTCAATGCGGATAAATGTAAAGTACTACATATCGGATACCTAAATGAGAAAGCAAACTATTCGATGAATGGCAATCAGCTTAAGAATGTAAACAGAGAAACCGATCTGGAGTAAAATATCGAGTAACCTAAAACCGAGTCAACAATGTTCAGAAGTTGTTAAGAAGGCAAACAAAATAATTGGCTTTATAGGCAGGTCATTTGAGCATAAATCCAAAGAAGTTATCCTAACCTTTTACAATTCCTTAGTCCGCCCTCTTCTGGAATACTGCGTTCAATCCTGGTGCCCTTATTACCAAAAAGATATAAACAAGCTAGAACGAGTTCAACGTAGAGTTTCCAAAATGATACCTAGCCTAAAGAACAAACCATACGAAGAGCGTCTTAGAGAATTAAATCTATTTCCTTTAACCCAGCGCAGATTAAGAGGTGACTTAATTCAAGTGTTCAAAATCATCAAAGGCATCGACAATATGAACTGTAGTAAGTACTTCACTATCGACCAATCTAATTACGCGGGGAAACGGTTGCAAAATTATTGGTAAATCTTTTAACTCACACGAATCTAAGAATTTCTTCTTCAATCGAGTTGTCAATTTGTGGAATGGGCTTCCCCGAAACGTTATAGACTGCATCACCGTTGATTCATTTAAACTCCGCCTAGACAAATATCTCGCTTTAAACCCGCGACTGACTGCGTTTGTAAATGAATAACTTTATTTTATCCCCCCCTCAGTTACTATCCCATCTGTCCCCTACTAACTTCCTAATCCTGCCACGGACATTAGTTCCAGGGCAGTAATTCCCTTTCCAATGTTCCCTTACCCACTCTAAACCACTGTTTGGACACTTGATCCTCAGTGTTTTGGAGGACAAGCAACCTAGAAGGGTCACTAGATCTGTTGTTGCTTGATTTCCTTTGTACTCCTTTGTACCTCGGAAGAAATGCCTCTAACAAACTCCGATGTCCTCTTGAACTCTCCAATGCCGTGAGCAAAAGACACGGCTGCCGGAGGAGGTCGACTAGGGCACTCATTTGCCTTATGACCCTCCTGGTGGCACTTAAAACACATAAATTTCGGTTTCGGCTTATACTGTGATGTAAAAGGCCCCTGACTTTTCACATACGGTGTGGTGTAAGGTTTGGATTCAGTTTTAGTTTCATGGCTCTTCTGTTTAAATGTGTCATTGTTACGGGGAGGGGGAGGATAACGGTCCTTAGTACTTACATCGTACTTCTGTGAGGACCCGCAACCCCGAATCAACGACAGCCGTCGATCAGCCATTTCTGCTGCCTCGACTAGAGTTCTTGGGTTTTTCTCCTTTAACCCGTGGAGCCCCGGCTAGTTTTGTAATGTTTGCGCACCAGAACCCGGCCGGTTTTCAAAAAATGGTTTTATTCCAGAAACAATAGCGAATGGGTTAGGAATGAAGGAAAAACCACGAAAAACCGCTCAAAAAACTTAAAAAATGGTCCTACAGAGCCCCCGAAAACGGATTTTATATGAGTAAAAAATTGAAGGCAATTATCCCAAAAAAACAGGTTTTTGCGCGCTCGCGCGCACGCACGTGGACTTTGAGAGTGTTCAACCATCGGCACGGTTGCATGGGATACGTACACAGTTCCCATACAAATCTGAGCCCTCTTGAGTGGCTACACCTGAGGTTACGGTCGGCGCAATTAGGGTGACGCCCCAGGCGCGTCTCTTGGGCTGTGCGTTACATACATCGCCGACGCGTCAGGCGTGTCGCTGGGGCTGTACGGGTTAAGTTCAAAGTTAGATCACCGCCCGTGCTCTTAAAGAACTGCTCCAAATTCATCAACTGCTTAACTCCATCAAACGTTGTTACCTTCTCAGATCGGAGCCAGTTCCCCATAGCATCGGACAAGTCCCGGGCGTGTTCCTAAAAGGTGCTATCTCTTCCCTTAGTTACACCCCGGAACTTCAAACGGTACGTTTCTCGTAAGCCCTCAGGACAGCCTCCTTGAGATCCTCATACACAATACATGACTCCAAAGGTAACGCATCGTAGGCTTTAAGACCCTTGCCTATTAATCTAGAGGATACAAGTGCTGCCCATTTATTCTCTGGCCACTGGTGTTCCTGGCACTTCTTCTCAAAGCGTGTGAAAAATTCTGTTACACCACTCTCATCAAACACCGGAACCAGTTTCAATAAGTGCGAGAGAGACTGCTCATGAACATGGTTACCAGCCCCAAGTCGCTGTCCCGTTGCCTCTACTTGCGACTTCTCTACGTCCATGTCGGCACAGTACCTAGTCGACTCTAAATCCGCTTGGATTTTTGCTAGCTCTATGTGCTGCTGATGCTGAAGCTGAAGCTCACATACCCTGATAGCCTTTCTCTCTTCTATCTTAGCTAATTCGAGCTGAAGCAATAATTCTGGAGATAACCCTTGAGGAGGTGAAGGTGCTACAATGTTTGAAATTACCGGTGGTCCCCCCAGGGGCAACCCACCCTGCCAGTCACCACCCAACTGCGGAAGCGTACCCGGGGTCGGCAAACTACTGGGATGGCTGGGAGTCGAGTGTAGGGGAAGCATGGCCGAAGGGCTCTGAGCACTCAACCCATCTCGCTCACCAGTCACCCTGCCCAGTACACACGTTATCAAGTTATCCCTGGTCATGCTGCTAGTAACCGCATGACCGATAGCTGTGGCCAGGCATTGAAGACCGTACCGATTCACACCCTCCAACCGCTCGACAGTAACAGGCCATTGCAAAAATATCCTAGCATCCTCCTCACAGTTCACCTGATTAACCATTTCATCATGCTGCTGTTCCTCCGTTTCAACATGACGTACTGTGTCTCCATTCTCCTCTTATCCGGTATAAGACATGATGCTCACAAAAATTTCTCACCACAATATTCAGAAAAGAAGCACCCCAAACTCTTATACCTCAATATACACACAAACATTCTCGGAAATACTCAAGGGCTATACTATGTTGCAAAAAAAAATTATTCTTGCTGATCCCCGCAAAATATTCCCCAAAACAACAAATGTTCCCTGCTTAATAAATGTAGGTTCACCAAATCCTAGGTAAGGTCGCCATTTGTTACGACTGGGGTTTAAATATATCAGGGCTCTTATTCATTGGACTAGTAATGGCATAAAATTTAATGCTACAACGGAGAGCGCTAGCTCCAACTTCTGATGTATATTCCCAGTGAACAGAGAACACAAATACTCTACAGAGTTCTATATGCAATAATAGGCTATCAGACTCTCAATAAATGTGCGTCTACTCTAGGCTTAATGTTATGTGAAAACAGCCTATTACTACCTATAACCGAAGGTGCTTGGTTATGGTATGCAAAGTAATGTGGTAAGAGAAGTTACAGCTTACGTTACTTTAATCAATAAATGTCAGGCACTCCTGCATGAAAGAAAGTGCACTAAAGTCCTTCAACACTAACAAGGAATCTTCTTTAAATGTTAGATGCTATAAAGATGCTCGTATCGGAAATGGAACCCAAAAAGGCAGGCAGCGGAACAATGCTCGTGCAGGCCATGCACACAAAACGGCAGAATATATATAATGCTGTCGGAGCCAAGAATATCCTATACACTACAACAATAATAATCGCCACGACAATGCAGTATTCCTATCAACAAAAAGAGCCTAAGTCGTTTGTGTCTCCATACATCAAACTAGGCTGCGAAATGCTTGTGTAATCATAAATGGGTATGCATAAAGAGAGTACTTGGTTTAATATACTTAATGTCTACTATGATTGATAAAGTCTAGCTAGAGTCAATGATACGAGATACTGGTGCGCATGGCATGCCGCATAGCCTAGTGCAAATCTCAAGTCTGTGCGTCAAATATTACGTTATAGGGAAGGGTAGCTCTCTTGAGAAACCTTAATACCGAAGTATTAAGCATTTTCCTGGCGTACCTCAAAGACAAACAACGAGCTTAGAACAGTGCAGAATTGTATAGGAAAAAAGCCCTCATTCGTGCATGCTCTACTCTCAATGGCACACAGACTAGAATTTACTCAATCAACTCCAGTTCTCAGGTATGTCGTGCAGCTTTTTCCTAAAGCCAGCACTCATAGGAAACAATACCTTATAATATCAGACTCCTAGTCTAGCATTATCTAATCCAGCAGAACACTAATAATTATAGGAAGCAGCAATATGAAAGCCAACCAATGCTTCGTGATCCACTTACCTTAACAACTAACATACATGGGTTATATCAGACCTTAACGCACAATACAACTGGCCAGCATGAAGCTGATTTTGCAGAGTTAACCAGAGGGGGTTTAATATTAATAAAAAGGTGGTGAAAGATATGAAAAAGAGAGAGGTTGGCAGAGGAAAAGATTCTCAGGTGCGGGTCGGGGGACAGGTAGCAAGGGAAAAAGATGGATGCGTTCTAGAAACCAGATCTGAGGGAGAGAGTGGCGAGGAACTGTATATATACTCGCACTAGCTCGAGGCGCGTGGGAAAAAAACGGTTACAAGTCCTCTAGCCACTATCAAGGGAGCTAGCAGCATGGTAAGGACCTCTCTCCACCATCCCCCACGAGGCAGCCAGCCGTGACGTCATCGAGCGGGACAAAAACACTGCGCGCTCCCTCTCACTCTGTTCTACTCTCTCTCTCTCTCCCAGATCCCATCATTACTAGTTAATGATAAAATATATACTTTACAATTAAATATATAAAGCCTTGACATGGGTGAAAACAAAGAGCCTTTCTGGACTGCCCATGACACGAGCTTTCATATGAAATAAAGCACACTCTAATACATAAACTGTAGCCCCATCCACTGCCCTGGCGATCCTAGTGAGTCACTGTAGGACAAGCCATGCGGTTCTAACGGAGTGGTTAACGTCACAGTATGTCTTTCCCTGGTTGCCATATCATCCCCAAGATTCTGGCATATTCTTGGTTATCAGAAGCTACCCCATCTATTATGAGACCATCCCGAAGCAACACAGAATTCGAAACCCACTCGCGGAGAAACAGATGAGCCTCAGTGAATAACCTAGTAGCCTGCCTATAGCTTGCAACTAGTTCCTTTTCAATATCACTAGATCCCTGTAAATTGTCTATATATAATCCGCGAGCGAGTTCAGTTGTGTCTTCTTCAGAATCCTCCAGATGTTTCTTAATGGTCGCGTTTAATAGAAACTGTGAACTAGTTGTGCCAAAGAAGACTACCCTAAACCGATAAGTTAGTATGGGACTCTCGGGGTCGTCAATGTCCTTGAACCAGAGGAACCGGGTGACGTCTCTATCTCCCTTCTGTAGTCTCACCATCAAGAAGGCCTTTTCAATATCGCTGGTGAATGCGTATCGGCCGAGTCTAAATCGCAGCAATTGCTGAGATAGATCAGACACCATTGAAGGGCCAGTCAACAAACAGTCATTTAGACTGGGACTATGGCCTAGGTGGGCTGAGCATTCATATACCACACGGATGGGAGTGGTAACACTATCCTTCTTTACCCCATGATGTGCGAGGTAATGGACCTTCCCGGCACTCCCTGGTTCATCCACATCGACGGCCTCGATAAACCCTTGGTCAAGATAATTTTTAAAAACCTCGTCATAAGCCTTGTAGGTGCTAGGTTCTTGGGTTAGTTTACTCTGCAAGGCGCGTAACCTACCCAACGCTAAACCATAATTAGTGGGTAAACTGATATTATCATGTTTCCAGGGTAGACAAACTTCGTATTGCTTTTCCCTGGTCAAGTAACGCACAGATTCCGAGAACTTCTCGATCGCGAAATTTGATTCCCGGTCGTTCTCCACAGGTTGAATTCCTATGTGGTCTAGTTTCCACAGTCTTTCTAGATTGAACTCGGCAGCTAACTTTGGGTCCTCAATGTGAGTATCATCTTCAGTGAACTCTTCTGCCGCGGTCGTGCTCATCCTCAACACGGATACCGTGTCAACCAGAACATTTGACTGGGTAGTTTGGACTGTACCGCTCATGCAGTTGCCAAACTTAGTGGGGATCAAGATCACTCTACTCTCTCTTTTAAAACCCGGGTGTACTACATCATAATAATAATCTGCTCCTAACAGTATGTGCACCTCCTTCAAGTCACCTACGGGGTCAGACAGGTAAATACCTTTCCTACGAAGTGCATGCTCTACTTTGTTAATTCCTACAGATTGATAGTCTGGGAGTTCATCTACCATCTACTGGAAGAAATGTTTGTTCTTACGGTAGCTGTAAGCAACTTCAACAACTTCGTATTCTTTACCGTCGGTCACTCCTGTAAAATCTTGCAACCTAAGGGTCTCACTACCTACTACAAAACCGCTTCCAGATACTCGCAGACTCAGATGACGAAGCGGAAATAGAAGAAGTCCGGCTCGTGGGAGACTCGATGATACGTGGTCGGCTCACAGAGTTTTGCGCCAGAGCACCTAAGACCAGGAAGCGTTTTTGTATCCCTGGTGGTGGTGTGGACGACGTAGTTGCTGCAGTTGATGAAGTATCTAAGCTGGCCCCTGCTAATACAATGTACGTCATCCTCGTTGGATCCAACGATGTACAGCGAACCCGGTCGG
This sequence comes from Paralithodes platypus, assembly GCA_032716605.1. NCBI lineage: Eukaryota > Metazoa > Arthropoda > Malacostraca > Decapoda > Lithodidae > Paralithodes > Paralithodes platypus. The sequence goes on along the minus strand of CM064510.1, from coordinate 2,720,653 downwards.
AAGATTTGCTTTTAAAGTACCAGCAGCTGATCAAGTCGTTTAAGGAGAAGTCATCAGGGATCATCGTCTCAGGAATCGTCCCCCGGCTTGGTGTAGAGAGCCGATTTTACAACATAGCCACCAGCACAAATCGTTGTCTAGCAAACCTCTGCAGGAAGGAAAACGTGGGATTCGTCGACACCTGGGACAATTTCTACTACGATGACTATTTGTTTTCGGACGATGGAGTTCATCTGAACCAGGTGGGAGCAGCACGTTTTGGGCGTCTTCTCAACGATGCGGTGAAGGATTTTCGGAGAAGAAATCGACTCAGCACAGGACAACCAGGAAGGAGGATCGAAGACAGCGAGGTCGGCAACCTGCGAAGGAATTAAATGCTAATCTGTCAAGAACCGCGAATTTGGATAAAGCTCCACCAACACGATCCAAATTCAAAACTGCCAGGGATAACAACTGAGGACCGAGGACAGCCATGAGTGTAAATGTATATCCGATCAGAACCAAAAATTTGATTAATGAACGTTCTGTGAGTTCTAAAACCGCAACTTTAAAGGTTTTCTATGCAAACGCTCGTAGCATACGCAATCAATTTTCAGATTTAGAGGAACTAGTGTTTACTGAAAATTATGATGTGATTGGTATAACAGAATCTTGGCTCAATACAGTAGATAGAGACTTTTTAGCAGAGTATTCACTTCCCGGTTATGTAATGTTTGAGAAAAGCCGAATAAATAAAAATGGAGGTGGCGTTTTATTTTATATCAAAGAAAGTCTTAACCCGACCCTCTTGTCAAAACCTCAAATTGTGAACGTCGACACATCTTTTGTGCTAATAAAGAATAATAAAGGTACAAAAATAATACTTGCATTAATATACAGACCTCCAGCTCAATCAGTGCAAACTGACCGAGAAATTTATGAACAAATTGCAGATGTAAGTAACTCACAAGATACCGTATTTTTTGGCGACTTTAATTTACCTGTGACCAAGTGGGGCGATACTCTTACTTCACACTCCGGACATGACTTGTATACGAACTTGCAAGAGAGTTCGCTTTATCAATTTGTTCGAACACCGACCCATGGTAATAACGTTCTTGACATTGTACTTGCAACAAAAGAAGAATTAATAGAGAATTTGAATGTTGGTGATGAATTCAGTAACAGCGACCATCGTACGATAACTTTCACTTTAAAGTTTACTAGTAACGAACCAAATAGTAGCATCGAAAAAGTCCCTAATTTCAAGAAAGCAAACTTCCATAAACTTATAGCTATGTTTAAAGAATCTGACTGGAGCTTTTTAATTAACAATAACGACATAAATACATCTTGGAAGTTATTCGAAACCACTTACCTAAAAGCAGTGCAAGACTGCATACCATCGAAAATATGGCGTCCAGGCCATAATAATAAGCCCAAATGGTGGAATAAAGATATTTCAAACTGCCTGCTTGCTAAAAAATGTGCTAATGATAGATTAAAATCCTCACAAAATGACGAAGAACGGGTGAAATTTGTAGAGCTACGACGCAAAGCCAAAAAGTTAATTAAGCAAAGTAAAAAGACCATAGAGTTACATATTGTGAATCAAAGTAAAACAAACCCGAAAGAATTCTATAGTTATATCAGAAAGAAAAAAGTAGTTACTTCAACTGTTGGACCGTTAGTCGATGAAAATGGAGAATACACCAAAGACGAAGTACAAATGAGTAATGCCCTCAATACCTTCTTTGCGTCAGTTTTTACAACAGAAGACCTCAGTGATATCCCTACACCATCGCCGATTCTGATTGATAATTCAGATGTTCTAAGCAATATCACCGTTACAGAGAGAGAAGTATTGAATTGTTTAGATAAACTCAAGGTAAATAAAACGCCTGGACCTGATACAATCTCGCCTAGAGTTCTAAAGGAAGCTAAGGATGAGCTCTCCAAACCACTGACATTACTATTCAATAAATCCTTGCAGTCTGGAACTATGCCTGATCAGTGGAATAGCCAACGTAACACCGATATTCAAAAAAGGCAGCAAATCCCTACCCAGTAACTATCGTCCAATTAGCTTAACCTCAGTTGTATGTAAAATGCTAGAAACGGTCATAAGAGACAGACTCGTAAATCACTTAGAGGAAAATAACATACTTAAAGATACTCAACACGGCTTTCGTAAAAAACGTTCCTGTTTAACAAACCTCTTAGACTTCTTCCACGATATCCTCAACCTCTACGATGAGAGTAAAGCTGTAGATATTATATATCTTGATTTTCAAAAGGCCTTTGACAAAGTCCCCCACAAACGTTTACTGCTAAAACTAAAAGCGCATGGAATACAAGACATGAAATGGATAGAAAATTGGCTCAGCGACAGAAAGCAAAGAGTAGTCATAAACGGTAAGGCATCTAAATGGACCAATGTAAGTAGCGGGGTACCCCAGGGATCGGTACTAGGACCAATTATCTTTCTAATTTACGTCAACGACATAGATGAGGGTCTCACCTGTACAATCTCAAAATTTGCTGACGATACAAAAATTGCAAATAGCGTACTCTTAAAAGATCAAGTTGACGATTTGCAACACAATCTAGATAAATTGTCACATTGGGCCCAAATTTGGCAAATGAGTTTCAATGTGGATAAATGTAAAGTACTACATATCGGATACCTAAATGAGAAAGCAAACTATTCGATGAATGGCACTCAGCTTAAGAATGTAAACAGAGAAACCGATCTGGGAGTAACAATATCGAGTAACCTAAAACCGAGTCAACAATGTTCAGAAGTTGTTAAGAAGGCAAACAAAATAATTGGCTTTATAGGCAGATCATTTGAGCATAAATCCAAAGACGTAATCCTAACCCTTTACAATTCCTTAGTCCGCCCTCTTCTGGAATACTGCGTTCAATGCTGGTGCCCTTATTACCAAAAAGACATAAACAAGCTAGAACGAGTTCAACGTAGAGTTACCAAATTGATACCTAGCCTAAAGTACAAACCATACGAAGAGCGTCTTAGAGAATTAAATCTATTTCCTTTAACCCAGCGCAGATTAAGAGGTGACTTAATTCAAGTGTTCAAAATCATCAAAGGCATCGACAATATGAACTGTAGTAAGTACTTCACTATCGACCAATCTAATTAGACGCGGGGAAACGGTTGCAAAATTATTGGTAAATCTTTTAACTCACACGAATCTAAGAATTTCTTCTTCAATCGAGTTGTCAACTTGTGGAATGGGCTTCCCCGAGACGTTATAGACTGCAGCACCGTTGATTCATTTAAATTCCGCCTAGACAAATATCTCGCATCAAACCCGCGACTGACTGCGTTTGTAAATGAATAACTTTATTTTATCCTCCCCTCAGTTACAAACCCATATGTCCCCTACTAACTTCCTAGTCCTGCCACGTTAGTGGCAGGGCAGTAGTTCCCTTTCCAATGTTCCCTTACCCACTCTAAACCACTGTTTGGACACTTGATCCTCAGTGATTGGAGGACAAGCAGCCTAGAAGGGTCACTAGATCTGTTGTTGCTTGATTTCCTTTGTACTCCTTTGTACATGGTATTTTAGACCGTCCAGCACCGATATCTTTATAAAGGATCGTTGTGAGCCCTGGTCTAAGAGTAGCCGACAGACTTGTGTCCTGCCATAACCCTCTATGGGTATCTTGATTGTGGGTAAAATGGTGGTGTCCTTCCTACTGCCTAGCATTAATGTTGCAGTACCCCCTACTTTTTCCTCCCTGACTGGACTACTTGTGGGGCATAACTTGTCAAAGTGATGACCCTCACAGTTGCGACAGGGCCTCAAATAGGAAGCAGTACATTTACCCTGCATACCATGGTCCTTACTTAGACAACCCTTGCATAATTTTAGCTTCCTTGCTTGAGCTAATTTGGCTTCATTGGTTTGATATTTGGTACAGCTTAGCCATTTATGCTTGGGATTGTTGCATAGCCTACATGACATTTGTAGTTTATTTCGTGATTCTTCAACCTTCCCTGTAGAACCTACCATCATATTAATTGAACCCCTTGGTGTTGTCCCTTCTGACCCTCCCACCGTCCTACCATTGTTCAATTGTATGTTGCTAATATCCTTGCTAAATTCCTCTTTGAACTCCTCCAAGTTAACGGTACGAACCTTATCTAGAATAGCTAGAGGTAATTTCTGTCTTAAAATTATGACCAGCATTTCTTGTGAGGTTACCCCCAACGCATCTAATGATCTTGTATGACACTCCATATCTGCCCTGAACTTTGTCAGTTCAGCAACCCTGTACTTAGGCTGTGCTAGGTTCAACAGGGCGTTCACGTGGGCTACTTTGAGCTGGTCAGTGTGTCCATATGTCGCCCGTAATAACCTCACAACACTATCATAATTTTGACCTACAATGGAAAAACCTTCTACAAAATGTAAAGGTTCATCCTCGAGTTGGCCTTTCAGATAATGGAACTTTCGTACATCGTCAAGTTTTGAATCATGCACTGTGGATTTAAAGACGTCCCAAAATGCTAACCACTCGGTCAAGTGTCCCCTGAACTTCGGTAAATTTAATTTGGGCAAGTTGACTTCACGACGGGGGTCTGTCTGCCTGGCAGCGCTGCTAGTCGAGGTTATCTCTACCTTCTTCACCGCCCTTCGCAGTAAATGTATTGCCTCTAAATGGGCGATATCATGGACAGCGCACTGCTCGTACTCCGCCTGAATATCTGACTCTTCCTCCAAACCTGATACTATACTTTCATTCAGGGTAGCTATCCGATCATATGTAGTTTGTAGGTATTCCAACTTAGCCTCTAGCTGTTCAGGAGTTGCACTAGCTACAAAGTCTTCCAAATCGGACGTTAGCCTAGTGATGAGACCCCTCAAACCCCCTCTCTGCTTTTTCAAGACTGCGATAGACATACATAATTATGTTTTTTTTATCTTCTGGTTTACTAGCCATTAAATTAATTACACGAATTAGCCTAACCCTTCGTCAGCCAATACGGACCTCTATAATAAGTCTCAATCGTGAAATATATGCACACCTTTTAGTAATTGTCATATGTACTTACAATTTCAGTCCATATATGCAATATTACATCACATTAGCCTACCCTTTATAGAATAATGTAATTAAAGTAAAGAGGTAGAAATGACTATATAAACCGCTTACCTTACACAATACAGTACCACGAGAGATTGGGATATGAGTAAACAATGAAGGAAATATGAGATGGTAGGTCAGTCTTAAGTCAAAGAAAATAGTAAATAATAATGAAATTAGGGAAACAAATGCAGGGTTAACAAAAAATAAAGAAAAGAAAAAAGAAAAAAGGATAAGTTACTGGGGGAAGGTGATGGGCGGGATACAGAACTTAGGGAGTCGCAGGCTTATTACTCCGGCTTCACGCTCTAGTCACCGTTTAGTCATGACCGTGATCTTGTCATGCAGGATCTTGTTAGTGTCGAGGTCTAGATGGACACCGTCGATGTCAAGATCCTGCAGTTTAGACGAAACCGACAAAAAGCGATGGCGCGTTACGTCTAACCTAGAGCGCAATGACCGGTTAACCGAATTCCTGATTTTATTATACTGCTCTGCTGGCATTCCCCATACTCTAGAGCGGTATTCTAGGGAAATCAGGATGCATTTCCCTCCCGTGTCCCTCTCGACAGCCAGAGCCAGGTCCCCTAATGCCGCAGCCAGAGCACGGGGTTCGGTGTCTGGGGTTATGTCGTTGCCCCCGATGAGTAAATAGGTGTAGAGGGGCCGGTATAATACTAGCATACCCCACTCATCGGAGGACTTAAGACTCGTGATATTAGCCCCCGGCACCCCAAAGTAGCGGAATTGAAATTTCCGATCCCCGGTCGCTCCCCTGCAGTCAACAGGGCCCTGGTCTGCTGCCCTCAATCGGGTTGCGTGTGAGTGGCCAAAGATCGCTATGCGATCTACCTCGGTCACTACTGGCACCGGTTTATATCCCAGGGAATCCTTTGATCTACAACCTCCCTTAACATTGCCCTTGCTCATGCCTAACCTAGGAAATTTAACTGTGGCCAAAGTCCCAGGGTCTGGGCACCAATATGGCGGATTTAAGGAAGATAAGTTTACTCTAGGCTACCTAAGACTGAAAAGGTCCGCTCTATAATGTAAATAAATAATAATGCCGGGAGTGTAACTCACTTATTAAATCACCATAAAATACAGCTAGGCAAGGTGGAAATGCTGATGGAGGTGCTGATAAATGGTAGGCAAATGGCTGTCATTCTAACACCATTGGCTGTTTACATTAAGGTGACCGCATGGATGCACCTGAACTAATAAAGAATGAATGAGGTGAAAGAAAGTTAAATCATGATAATAAGGCTTAGCTGTCAGTCGGTCTGTCTGTAGGATGTAGTTGAGTTTAAGTTTATGATGAGAGCTAGATGAAACCGGAACCAGGATCGCGGCGAACTAATGAGTGGAGGTGTTGCTTGGAGTATAAAAGTGCTCTGACGCGGTGCGCCACAATCCAAAACGTCATCGTCTTACGCTACGAATCTAGCGGCTACTGCTAAGTTAGTAGCGGATATCTAGCGGTAAATATCGCACCGCTTACATAATATTACAGCATGGTTTATATGATAAATCATAATTATATGCATTCCTAAAGCCACTTAAATACTATACTTTCGTATAATAGGCCTTATCTAACTTATTAAGCTTACATACTGTACAAACTGTATCTCGGGTATGATACATAGAAAATGTAGGTTATACCACTGACTATCGTGAATCCACGATACAGCCTATGCCCGAGAGAGAGTAGTTGGAATATAAAAACAAAAAAAAACAAAAAAAAAACAGGTTTTATAATTGATTTATTTTATATCCCACGTCGTAGTCGTACCGTAATACATTTCGTGGTCAGGAATGTGTGGACCCTTTTTGTAAGTGCAATTATGATACACGGGCGAAGTATTTTGATGAACTGCTTGAGGCACAACAATCATATTTGTGATATTCACAGGTTAACGCTCACTGTCTTATCATTAAGAGGTGTTCAGGTACTCATGACCACAACTTTACATTAACAAATCACCTTCCAGATAACATACTTGCACGATAAAAGCAAGATAAATCAAAGAGCTTTTAGGAGTGACGATACCTCACCTGACCACTCAAGTCAAACCAGACCAATATTGCTTAAGACTGGAATATAGTGAGAAGAAATACCGGTACACGAAAACTGACATTAAATGCCCCCTGTTCTGATTTGCTATTATATCACTTCAAAAGACCCAATTTACATAGTTAACATAGGACATCAGAGGCTAGTTAGTTAAAATAGGACTTCAGGGGCTATCAACCTTTCAGTATTAGTAAGCCAACACACTAAGTCAAGGCTTTCGTCAGGACTGAAGCCCCTCATCGAGAACTCCAGTCCCTTGAAAACAGCAAAGCATAAAATTACCTTTATATATTTGGGGAGTGATTTTAAATAGGCTCTCATACACTGCCACTCATAGAAAAATGTACCGGCCGAAGGCCGATTCCTTCTTAAATTAGAGGCTCGCTATCGCTCGCCAGGAACAAATCGACACCTAAAGCTAAAAGGCACGAAAGGTCTTAACATTAACGAAGAAATGGGACGAAAGGTCTCAAAATCGCCAAACTAACGGAACGAAAGTCTTAAAACCACAAAACTAATATGCTTAACATGAGGGAGAAGGGGGGTCCAGAAAAAGCGAGTAGTACCCTCTTAACATGTACTGGTTGAGGAGCTGTGGGGCTTCTGTCAATGAGGGGGGAGCGAGTTCCAGTTTGTACACAGTCGCATACCCTATCCAAGAGCCTGTTTAACATATTACAGCTGATAGACGATTTTGTCAGCTTTGGAAGGAAGCTACCTAGTCGAGAGAAAAGGGGGAGATGGCAGGTGGTGTGTGTATTCACCTATTTCACCTATTTGTAGTTTGTAGCTCGTGTTGTCCTGTCTCCGTTTCTATTGACTATCCTGTTTACTTTTAAAGTCGTGGATATTTCTTGCTTCTACAACCTCCGTACTTAAGTTATTCCACCTATCTATCGTTCTATACGGAGAGCTTTGAGGAGTGTGTGTGTGTGAATGTTTGTGTGTGTGTTTGATGAGAAGATTGGGTCAGAGTAACTATGTGTATATATCTACACAAAGGATATTAGCCTAGATACCGGTACTCTATATCCCGGGTTGTTCGTGATCCTCCTTCCTTTATAAGTAGCCTCCCATCTAGCTCCCTGAAGCATTGTGTGGTGGGGTGATGGATGAGTGTGTATACCGTCATTGTGAGGTGTTGGCGCTGTGAATAGCCGGCCCAGGAGGAGGTATCTGAGTAAAGGAGAGAGAGAGAGAGAGAGAGAGAGTGAGAGTGGAAGTGAGAGTGAGTGAGTGTGTGTGTGTAGGTTTGTGTCACTATGCTATAGTCTATTCGCTGTAAGTAGGCGATAAATCATGACCTCTATCCTCTGTAACTCAAAAGGGGCTAGAACAAATTGGCTGTACATTTCCACATCTATTCCTTGACTGATCCTTACCAAATGGTAGAAATATTTGCTCGATTATTCTAATTTTGTTTTTAGTTACAGAGGTTAGAGATAATGATTTACCGCCTACTTACAGCGAACAGACTATAGTAGGCCTATAGTATAATTATGTAGCCTACAGTATGTGAAGTGATCAATTAATATGTTTCCATATCCAGTACATACATCGATAATAAGGCAATATAAGTTACCTGCATCATGTCTTATAAAGGGAATCCCATGCAAAGTTAATCACATAAATTTAAATACGATACAAGTAAAACAAATAAATAAACACATACATACAGATAACATTATCCACGAACGTGTTATGAGTGACTGTACGCAGACGCATTGGCACTAAACAAACCTTGAGGTAAACACGTGAGAACTTTAACACAAACTGGTAACTGATAAGAAAAAGACGTCGAAAGTTGAAATTAAGTGAAGGGGAGATGGTTCACTTTTTGGGCGATTTTTGCATGTACCGGTATTCATTATTTGTCTTGTTTCCTCCCTAGACCTCCATCAAATTTAAAAAAAAAACGTCCATTAGATCCCCCTTGTAGATTAATTTGCAAATTTTTCGGTAGAAAAATGTCCCGGCCGAAGGCCGATTCTTCCAACATTACAGGCTCACTATCGTTCGCCAGGGAAAACATCGACACCTAAATAGCACTAAAGGTCTAAATATTGACGAAGAAATGGGGCGAAAAGTCTTACAATCGACTAAATAATGGGGCAAACATCTTAAAATCTGAAAACTAAAGGGGCTAAACATGAGAGAAAGGACCAGAAAAACGGCCCATATCCCCTTAAGCCAATAGTAGGAGGGTGTCAAACCGGAATATTGATTTTGCATTAAGATTGGAAAAGGTGTGAGAAAGAATATACACGAATTTCCTGAAGTTACATTGTTTTGGCCATCCAGGACGTAATAAGAACTGTGAAGCAAACATTTATCTCAGACGAGAGTGGAGGTCTAGAAAACGGGGCTCCAGTTCTACGCTATTCTTGACGTACAGTGTGCTAGTTTAATAATACAAAAGGGTTGATTGCCTCTAATGTCCTATTTTAACTAAGCATGTATCTCTGTATATTTAGTAATGATGACTACAAATAAAGGATAGAAGTCTTTGGCTTACACCCTGACGTTACTGTTACTGTAGACTCATAGAGAGATGCATGGCAACACATTAGAAATACCAGCCCAGTAGTAGGTAGGGAAGTAGCCTTCAGTGATGCATGATCAAATGTTGATATGTCAGTAAATTCTAGGATACACATTCTTTTATATACTTTCTGTCGAAGGGACTGGGGTTCTCGCCGAGGCTCCAGTCCTGACGCTATTCTTGACTTACAGTGTGCTGGCTTAATAATCCAATAGGGTTGATAGCCTCTGAAGTCCTATTTTAACTAACTTTCTGTCTTTGTCTCGAATCGGCCACCCCAGCGATTGGGTATGTGCCTGAGTATATAGGCTACATACATAGGCCTACATATATACTTTCAGATTTCTGGAGCTGCTTAAATATTATTACGGTACCCCCGAAAACCAGATAATATACCCTGTTCCAAATAAGTAGGCCAAAAGTCTTGAACATTAACCTCTATAACTACAAACTACAAATCGAGCTAATTGTGTTATCACTTGAGAAGGTGCAGCAAGGGAAAAGGTGTGGAACTTTGCAGCCCATTTACTTTAGCCCTGCTACAATATGAAATGCCCAGCTTTTCATATTAAAGGGACTTGGAGATATGCTAGACCTAACACGAATGGTAGCCCAAAAAACTCTCTAGCTATGCGAGGACGAGACAGAGGAAAAAGGCAAGGAGGGAAAGGGCAGATGAAGATGAAGAGACTGAGGGAGATGGAAGAGCACATAGAACACCTCGAGCACCTCCCGGCCTCCCAAGAGTGGCCAATACATCCCGAAGACTATTAGGTACACATAGTACTTCAAACAATCCCTCCCCAATCTTGTTTGCAAATATCCAAGGCCTAAAAAATAGAACCACGAACAAAGTACCATTTATTAGGGGCCTGCTAGAAGAAGGAAACGCTATATTTGCGGCTCTCACAGAAACTCACATTAAAGATCAGGAAGATAGTGAGGTATGGATTCCTGGTTACAACCTACATAGGGCGGACAGAACGCATAGATCACATGGAGGTGTAGCCTTGTACATACATGACTCACTGATATGTACTGAATTCCTAAATAACAGTAATGAAGTGGTGGAAATACTTGGAGTTAAAATAGAATCCCTAAATTTAGCAGTTATTGTTACATACAGGCCTCCAGACTCATCCCGAGAAGAATTCAAAACCCAGCTCAACAAAATAAAATCAGAAGTGGAAACCCTGGGGAACCCAACACCAAATATTATATGGCTAGGAGACTTTAACCTACCAAACATTAAATGGAGACAACTAGAAAACCAGTTAGTGGCAAATAACACCGGAGAAGCAAATACTAATACGAGACAGCTTTTTGAACTTTGTGATTTTTTTTAGTCTTACCCAACATATTGCTGAACCCACACGGAAAACAATATCTTAGACCTGGTCTTCACTAACAACGACTCTCTAGTACACAGCATTAACATATCGGACACAACATACTCAGATCATAAATTAATTGAGATCAAAACAACCTTAGAAAGTGTACAGACAACCTCAGAATCGAGAACAAAAACCGGCCCCTTCAGTAAATTTAACTTCAATAACAAAAACATTAGGTGGGAAGAGGTAAATCAAGAAATGGAGGAAATAGACTGGGAAGATTTAATGGATAACCTGACACCAGCAGAATGTCTAGTCTTAACCTGACAAGCGCGATATAGACGTAGGTGCTAGGGTAGTTATTTGTGCATTTCTAGCCCTGGATTCTGACAGAATTCGTTATATTTACAATATAAACCATTATTTGTTTTCGGTATGCTTTTATTTTACATATATGATGTATATATGAACCTTCAAGAGTGCTAAAATAAGTGGGAAAAGCATTTGGGTGGTGAAAAACGAAGATATTGGCCACCCGGTCATAATCTCAGGCGAGAGAGAGAGACAGGCAGCCCTCCCCTCTTGCTGTCTGGGAGTCAACTGAGAAGAGCGGGGCGGTGTGTGCCGGTGTCTGGGTGTTGCATAACGATCTTTTATGCAACCCACTTGTGCTACATTATCGCGGGAGAGAAAAATAACCGATAAATGATGATAATAAGAGGAAAAATAGGTGATAATTGAGGTGGGGAGGGAGGGGGGAATAAGGTGGGGAAGGAGGGGAGGGGGGTGGGTGAGATTTACATGGATGAGTACTGGAGGGGAATTATCTCACCTAGAGACAAATTCCTTTGTTTTGATAGGCCCTTTTTTTTTATGGAAGGCTTTTTTTATGGTCCTGCTTCCGTGAGGCCTATCGCGTTCCCTATAGGAAGCCTTCCGTGAGGCCTATCGCGCTTGCCGGGTTAATAACAGAAACCATGACCCAAATCTGTAGCCACCATATACCTGCAAGACAAACAAAACGAAGAAGCAAACAAGATCGGGAAAGGAGGAGGCTGTACAGAAGAAGAAAATTACTCACACAAAGATGCACACATCAAAATCTACAGGATAGCCAAAGGTCGAAATAGATAGAGAAATTGTGGATATTGAACAAAGGTTAAGAAAATCATATGAACTACAACATATGGAAGAGGAGAGGAAAGCTATTGCAGGTATAAAGGAAAATTCCAAATACTTCTTTTCATACGCCAAACAAAAGGCTAAAACAACATCAAACATCGGCCCACTGAGCAAAGGGGACGGTTCTTTCACAGGGGACAAAAAGGAAATGAGCGAACTCTTAAGCAGGCAGTATGAAATGGCATTCAGTGAGCCTGATGAAACAAAAGTCATCAGAGAGCAAAATATATTTTTCATGGAAACCTCCCCCACGGAAACCCCTCAGATGCTGGATATTGATTTCGGTCCAAAAGACATAGAAGAGGCCATTTCCAACATGCCATCCCACTCGGCACCAGGCCCGGACTCATGGAATTCGATCCTAATGAAAAAATGTAAGGAAAACCTCTCAAAACCCCTGGCTATAATGTGGAGAAGGAGTCTAGACACTGGTGACATACCAGATAGCTTGAAAAACGCAATAATTGCCCCACTGCATAAAGGAGGGAGTAAAGCACTACCAAAAAACTACCGCCCGGTAGCTCTAACCTCTCACATCATTAAAGTTTTCGAGCGAGTCCTGCGAAGCAAAATTTCAACATTCATGGAGACAAATGAACTACACAACACCAGTCAACATGGGTTCAGAGCGGGAAGATCATGTCTCTCACAACTTTTGGAACACTATGACAAAATTCTTAAAGCGCTAGAAGAAAAGAAAAACGTGGATGTCATTTACACCGATTTTGCTACGGCATTTGATAAATGTGACCATGGTATAATAGCCCACAAACTGAAAGCAAAAGGTATAACTGGGAAAATCGGACGGTGGATATACAATTTCCTCGTAAACCGAAATCAATCGGTAGCAGTAAACCAAGTCACTTCTGAGCCTTCGGATGTCAAAAGCTCAGTGCCCCAAGGAACAGTGGTAGCGCCCCTTCTGTTCCTCATACTAATTTGCGACATAGATACCAACACCAGACACAGTACGGTGTCGTCTTTTGCTGATGACACAAAATTAAGCAAGATAGTAAACACACAAGAGGACACGGGCCGACAGCAGGAAGACATGAATGTAGTGTTCCAGTGGACCAGGGAAAACAACATGCAATTCAATGAGGAAAAATTCCAATTAATACGGTACGGAGATAATAATGGTGTTAAAGAAATTACAAATTACTTAACAGAATCTAACCACATAATAGAACGGAAAGACAGTGTGAAAGACCTTGGGGTATTAATGTCTGAAAATATGGGTTTCAAAGTACATAACCAGGTCAAAGTGGCGGCTGCGAAACGTCTAACGGGTTGGATTCTGCGTACTTTTAAAACACGCGGTGAATTGCCTATGATAACGCTCTTCAAATCTCTAGTGCTACCGCGGCTTGAATACTGTAGCGTATTAACATCCCCATACAAAGCAGGTGAAATAAATGACGTAGAGAGTGTACAAAGAAATTTCACTTCGCATATAAGTTCGATAAAACATCTACACTATTGGGAGCGTTTAAGAGCACTGCATCTGTACTCACTGGAACGTAGAAGAGAACGTTACCTAATAATATACACATGGAAAATCGCAGAGGGTTTAGTACCAAACCTACATACTCCGATAGTCATGAAATTCAGTGATAGGAGAGGCTGGGAATGCGAAATCCCCCGGATGAATAACAGGGGTGCTATGGGCTCTCTGCGAGAGGGCTGGTTATCACACAGAGGCCCACGTCTCTTCAACAAACTCCCACGGCGAGTAAGAGACATGAGGGACATCTCGTTAGACAACTTCAAGAGCCCTAGATGTCGAACTGCAAAAAGTGCCAGACGAGCCCATCCTCGCAAGGGAGCGAGCTGTCGTTTCAAATAGTCTACTGCACCAAATCACCACCCATAACGAGGGGCGTCGCGCTCCTTGGTGCCGCTAGAGGAGCGGCGAACACATCCAAAGGTATCCAAAGGTAAGGTTGAGTTACAGAGGTTACGGTTCACGATTTATGGCCACCTATTTGGAACAGGGTATAAGGAAACATAAGAAGAGAATGAATTTAATCCGAGATATTTTCTAAACATTAAAGGTATTACTTACTAATTTATGTTTACTATCATAATTACTATTATTATTATTACTGATTGGCGTGTTGACGTGTGCCACCTGCTACCTTTCAGTCTAGTTGTATAAATTAAAATACTGAACGAGCTATACAGAGTCAATCAAAAGTTTCATAATATTTGTTGATGAATGGAAGTTAATTTCAAATCAAGCTTAATAACCGTTACAATAAACATATAACATAATTTGAAGCAAAACTATATATGTACATTTAATAATAACCACTAAACAATAATGCATTCAGCCTGCTGGTACCTTAATACCAAACATAATGGATAATGTGGTAGACCTAAAACCATGTTATGTATAACAAAACAAAAAATATGCACATGCACTAATTAATTTATGCTTTCACTCCAACCCTTCACTCCATCACTCATTCTGACCACCCGATCTCTCTCATTCTCTCTGACTCTCTCTCTCAAGGTACGGTAGAGATAAGGTTTTAATATCACTTGTTATTTAGGTAAAAGTACGTAACTATATAGATAACCTCATGAATAATCCCTCCAACAATGTGCACCGGTACCAGTACCATGATTGCAAATTGGTTACCGGTACATGCGAGTGTCGAGCTTTATGGAAGTTTACGCTGTTAGACGTGCCTCAAGGGACTGAAGTTTTCGAAAAGAGGCTCCAATTCTTACAGTATTCTTGACTGACAGTAGGGTTGATAGCCTCTGAAGTCCTATTTTAACTAAATAGATGTCGCCAACGATAATCAGTGAAATAACGAGCTTAAAATAAGCCTACGCTTCTAATAGTTATAAGAAATGTAGTATCATTTACATCCATCACACATCCACGTACTTGTGGAAGTGCTGCTAAATATCCATACTTATTAAACTTTCTTATATCTCGAAACTCGCAAGTGGTTAATTGCTGAATTTCTCTAAGACCATAATGCCGAACCTGTACGAAACGATTAGCTGCTTATAAAAAGAGCACTATGTACGGTAAGTCATTTATTATGCTTATAATTGAGTTTACGGAGAAAGTTCCAGTTCCTTGATGATGAAATTTGAATACGAGAGAGAGACTGTGTGTGTGTGTGTGTGTGTGTGTTTTCCGGGGAAATCGTTAAAATGGGCAGAAACAGACCTAAATCGACGTTCTTCACCCAAAGTACCCCCAACTAGTGAAATACGTGTTTTGGGAGCGTTTTATCCCATTCTGAGCTCTAATGTCGGAGATAGCTCAAAAACACACATTGTGTGTTAAAAGGAATAAAGCATTTCGAAGAACCTACCGTCCATTCCAGAAGTGATAACCTATCCTACTCTAGATGAACACAGTGTTATTAGCCAGCACTGAACAGAATGCAAAATGGAAAGCTTTGGAAATACGACAGCGTAATTTTGGTTCAATTGTGGGAAAATTGAATCTCTTAGCATATGATGTTTCCATACTTAATGAAAACATATGAAACTACAACGGTACGGTAGTCTACACATAGTTAGCCTATTATTTTGTATCATATACCAAGATTTCAAAATTCATAACATACCGGTATTTCACCTTAAAATCATCACAATAACAAAGGCTTGTGATAACTACTCTCTTTTAAAATTACTGTATTGAAGGCCTATTTACAACCTTCAAGGGAATTTAGTTGCATGTAGAACAGATCTTTCGTGTGATTAAGTTTCCTCATATGACCTACTTGTGCTACACTTTTTTTAGATCTAACTTACAGCCTGAGTTGCGTGATGCCGTGTTCATTTTTTGCCTACAAAACATAAATACAAAATAAATAAAAGTACCGGTATACGAATACGTAAATACACTGGTCAAATAGACCTTGCGATCCAAACAAGGCGATCAGGACTTAATTCGAATGGATAAAGCACAGCCCCAAACACAAACAAAGTTGAAGGAGAGAATAGCACAAAATCCGTGTTTCTGAAAAGAGAGAGAGAGAGAGAGAGAGAAACAAGAAATACAGACAGATGGGGGGGGGGGGGGCATTCGAAGAGCAGGGTAAAGAGAAAATAAAATAAATGTTTCGTTCAGACAGGAAATAGACAGATAACTCACACCTGTATAGCTTACAATCAGTTTGCGCCAATGGCCCTCTCCCCCACATACCTTCTCTCTCTCTCTCTCTCTCTCTCTCTCTCTCTCTCTCTCTCTCTCTCTCTCTCTCTCTCGCTTTGTTCTCGCCTTTCTATAAACGCATATATCAGTTCTTCAATGCCTACCTCTTCCTAGGCTTCTCTCAATCATTCTTGTTCATCTTAGTTTTTCATATTCACTATCCTGTTCTTCATACCAGTAGCGCCAAGTATTGAGGGTGTGGTTCGTGTACCGGTATATAATTTGTAACTCACTCACTCTCTCTCTCTCAACTACTACGGGTGTAGTTCGTGTATCTGCTTTGTAACTATCTCTCTCTCTCTCTCTCTATCTCTCCTGCAAAGGTGAGTTGGAGTCCTTATTGATAAAAATAGACATCGACTGGCTTTGTGGATAAACTTGGTTTAGGCTATTTCAAATTATGTATTTTGGTACCGCATACAATATATAGGCTTACACAGTTAAGCATATTTACCGTACCAGATAGGCCAAAGGATGGAACACAACAAATTAAAATAATTTTTTGTTGTTGCTCCCTAGGCTGTCTGACCGAGCAGCCCCAAGGTCCCGAGCAAGGCCAAGGCCATAACCGAACGCCCCCACAGAACCCTCCCTGCTTACCACTAATAAAGCCCAGGTGACCGAAGCCGCTCCCAGGCGAGGAGCTGGAGAGGATGCGGAAGCGCCCGGGATACCAAGGCCTCACCCAAGGCCCTGTGCCCCTCAACAATTATGAAGGGAAAGTTGAGGAGCAAAAATGAAAATAAGTATTGTCGTATAATATGCATAGAAATACATTCTTTAAATAAGTACGGTACCAATCGCTAACACCAAACACTAGTAACGAAAAATTAAAACAACAAAAAACGCAGCTGAAGAGTCCAGCAATGAGAGCTTGGAAAATAACACACCAGAAAGCATATTTTGACAAAATACAGTAATTTGATAGATAGGAAATAGCAATTATAGAGGTTAACAATTATTGTTCCATTATAATTACGGTGGGGCGCAAACAACGACATACAATGACGAGTGCTAAAGTACAAGCAAAAAATCAAACAGTATGAAGAGAAAGTAAGGAAGGGGTAACTTAGGTACGGCATTATTGCATATATTAGCTATTGAAATGAATGCACATTTATTGGACCAAACGAACAAGAAAATCAAAGTTAAAAGTGCTCCAAATTATGAAAACTTGGGGAAAAAAATCATGAGAGGAAATAACTAGATTTAAGTTTCCAGACCAAAGTTCCTTTCATTCCACTTATGCCTTACAGTACCAGCGACGTCTTTATATTTCATATCAGCTACATTTAGACAATTTTATGAAGCTTTGGAAGGATATATGGTAGCTAAAAGTATTAATTGAGATAGTCTGCACCTTTCTAATGGGTAGACGTCCTTCCTAAGTTGCATACATTCTTCTAATTGTTGCCAGAATATAATGAAAAGGACGTCGCCGGTACAGCACGGGTTAAGCCTCTTCCCTAACCATCGCATTCATTCCTCCTTGTTTATGTCCAGCTCGTTTATTCTTGCCTTGCCCTGTTGCTATCCCTTTATAGTCTCTCTCTCTTTCTCCTCTCTTTCTCCTCTCTCTCTCTCTCTCTCTCTCTCTCTCTCTCTCTCTCTCTCTCTCTCTCTCTCTCTCTCTCTCTGTAACTTCCCCCTTCATCTTATCTCTTCCATCATGGTATTTTTTTATAGTTGTCTGGCCTATATATCCAGTCCAATCCAACTGGCAAGTCTTACTATATTAAACCTAATCTAATAAAAAAAAATAGGAGTACCGGCACCCATGAATATATATGCTGAAGAAACAATTATTGTCAACAAGGGACTGTGGTTCTCGCTGCTTATAATAATCCTAAAGGGTTGGTTGCCTATGAAGTCCCATATCTACAATAATACAAATAATACCAGAATTAGATTAAAGTGATACTTTCGTGTTTAAATTGCTTGCCTTTCCACTGTATTATTTTTCTAAATTAGAGTCTTAATTGCACTTCCCTATCCACATCCGATTAAAATTAAAGGAACAGATGCAAGGTCTAGACACATGTAAGTCATGTTGGTGCCAGTTAACGTGTTTGGATAAGGTGACTGCCTGTTACATACACCAAGCACTACACCCTTAACGTGTTTGGATAAGGTAGTAGACTGCCTGTTACATACACCAAGCACTACACCCTTAACGTGTTTGGAAAAGGTAGTAGACTGCCTGTTACATACACCAAGCACTACACCCTTAACGTGTTTGGATAAGGTAGTAGACTGCCTGTTACATACACCAAGCACTACCCCCTTAACGTGTTTGGATAAGGTAGTAGACTGCCTGTTACATACACCAAGCACTACACCCTTAACGTGTTTGGATAAGGTAGTAGACTGCCTGTTACATACACCAAGCACTACCCCCTTAACGTGTTTGGATAAGGTAGTAGACTGCCTGTTACATACACCAAGCATTACACCCTTAACGTGTTTGGATAAGGTAGTAGACTGCCTGTTACATACATCAAGCACTACACCCTTAACGTGTTTGGATAAGGTAGTAGACTGCCTGTTACATACATCAAGCACTACACCCTTAACGTGTTTGGATAAGGTAGTAGACTGCCTGTTACATACACCAAGCACTACCCCCTTAACATGTTTGGATAAGGTAGTAGACTGCCTGTTACATACACCAAGCACTACCCCCTTAATATGTTTGGATAAGGTAGTAGACTGCCTGTTACATACACCAAGCACTACACCCTTAACGTGGTTGGATAAGGTAGTAGACTGCCTGTTACATACACCAAGCACTACCCCCTTAACATGTTTGGATAAGGTAGTAGACTGCCTGTTACATACACCAAGCACTACCCCCTTAACGTGTTTGGATAAGGTAGTAGACTGCCTGTTACATACACCAAGCACTACACCCTTAACGTGTTTGGATAAGGTAGTAGACTGCCTGTTACACACACCAAGCACTACCCCCTTAACGTGTTTGGATAAGGTAGTAGACTGCCTGTTACATACATCAAGCACTACTCCCTTAACGTGTTTGGATAAGGTAGTAGACTGCCTGTTACATACATCAAGCAAGGAAGGGAAAGTGACGGTGAAAGTGGGCAACCCTTGTTGGTATATAGGCTATCACATAATCACTATAAAGCATCATGCTCCGATTATTAATCTCTGCATACAGTACATTAATAAAAAACACATATTAGAATTATCCCTGGTACAAACATTTATACTACAAGATAATGGTGACCGGACAACTCAACCAGTAGACCATTTCAACCAGTACCAAATCAACTAATACGGCTAGGTTAGTACTATATTTTGGCACTGGTTTTGTAAGAACATGCTGTAAGATACGGTACTGGTAGCTCAAACTAGGTCATACTTAATATACCGGTAATTATGATAAACTAAATTAAACAAACTAATCGAATAGGATTATTCAAGCTTCCAACCTAAAATCCTTTATCAAAATAGTAAAGAGGAGAGCTCTTTCTCTCAACGACAATTCTTCACTCTACCAAGAACTCTCTTAACCCTTTGAGTACCAGCGACGTGTGCTATATTTTATTCTAGCTATATTTCGACGATATGATGCAGCTTAGGAATGATCTGCGGTACCGTAGTTAAAAGGGTTGGTCGAGATAGTTTGAAGCCTTATTATTGCTAGAGGTCCTTCCTAAGCTCCATCAAATCGTCTAATAGTTGCCAGAATAAAAGACAAAGGACGTCACTGGTACTGAATGGGTTAATCTACGTATCCACCCCTATCTACAAGATTCACAATACAGTAATGATGGAGGTGAAACGAACGGTTCAAGATTACGGGCCCAGCTAAAACTCCTCGCATAATGGCTCAATAATCAAGTTATTAGAAGAATTAAAACCGATTACCCGGCCTTCCATCGCAGTCTGCAGACATTCAGAGCTTTTGTTTTGTTTTTGAGGCATGTCGGAATTTGTGCTTAAGGGGAGGCAGACCGTTTGTTTGATCTATTAATTAATGTATTCAAATATTTGTTTAGCTTCCTTGCTAGACCTCCATCAAACTTAGAAAAACACCCCCAAGACCCCCCTTCAAGATACATTTGTACATTTTTCGGTAGAAACATTTCCGGCCGAAGGCCAGTTCCTCTTATAACTGCAGGCTCGCTATCGCTCGCCAGGAAATCATCGATTCCTAAATGGCACGAAAGGTCTTAAAATTGACAACGAAATAGGGCGAAAGTTGTTAAAATCGCCAAACTAATGGGCCGAACGTCTTATATTCTCAAAACTAGTGGGGCTAAACATTAGGGAGAAGGGGGTCCAGAAAAACGGTCTGCCTCCCCTTAATTGCCGACTATAATTTGTTCCTGTCAAACTTAGCCTCTTCTTTGTGACAGCTGGAGGGTACCGGACTACTGGTACTAATAATTAGCACAGCCTTGTATATTTCAATAATAATTACACAGGCTGTCAAACTGGAGTCATTTAGTTATTATGCTCTCTCCACCAACCAACTTTACTCCTAAACTCGATTAATGAATGATTGATTAATGAATGAATAATAAATTATAAGACTGGACTGAATATCAAAGGAATATAATATTATACAGTAGCATTATCATCTAATTGTTTTGTTCTGGCCATTTTATCACTTCAAAAAACATAATGTGAACTGTGAACTACAATGTTCATCTTATATAAACAATAATAAAGATTACAATGAAGGAACTTGGTGTTTTTTGACACCTTTTTAAATCTGAGGTAAGGTACGGTAGTCTAAATTATTTCAAGTTTCCTATAGTCTATTCGCTGTAAATAGGCGAAAAATTATGACCTCTACTCCTCTATCCTCTGTAACTCAAAAAGGGCTAGAGCAAATTGGCTGTAAATTTCCACATCTATTCCCTGACTGACTCTCCCCAAATGGTAGAAATATTAGCTCAATTACTCTAGTCGTTTTCTTGTCGAGGTCATGATTTTTCGCCTACTTACAGCGAATACACTAAAGGAAACTTGAAATTAGATTTAGAGAGGATCAATAGATTTGTTTCTGCTCACCAATCATTGTAGCCTACTCCTTTGCAATGACAACTCAAAGAAGAAGAAAAACCAAAACGTACATGAAAGAAACAAGGCATCAGACCACTTCATAAACTGATAACCTGGTCTCCATCATAATAACCGAAGCGATTGCCACAATGCCATTCTCTACATAATCAAGGTTGGGAAAATAAAAACGGCAGACGATATACTAATTAGAGTCACGTCATTATAATAACATTGGAGAAATTATACCAGCATAACGGATTTTTGTTGTTGTGTGTGTGTGTTTTTTTTTAGTCCCTATTGTACCATAACGAGACAGTTTCCACTGAAGCTATCTCCTCCCGAAGAGAACTCCAATCAAACCTGACGTCCCTACAATAAAATACCCGTTTCCATCATGTGGATACAATTCCTCCATGCAAGTACCGGTACCAGGTGTTTATGGTAGCCTGCTGCGATTCTGTCAACACATCATTAACAGTATTACCGTACTCTGGGGGGCACAGTGGGTATTTAACGTGTGTGTGTGTGGGGGGGTAGAGGGGTAGAGAGAGACTATACCATTACCAATTACCAACTCGGCTAACAAATTTAAAACAACTTTAGTATTACAGGAGTCCGTGATAAAATATAATATGTATATTTGTATACATCATCTTTATACAAAACATTAGTTAGTTTAGGAAGGACCCCTAGCATTCAAACATGGACAGCTAGTAATGTAGTGAGACACTGCTTTTAAAACAACTTTATTATTACAGGAGTCAGATGTAGTTGACTCAACTCATTGTATCATTAATTTTCTTTGAATCCTTTCTTTATCATTGGTGCGCCCACTTATAGGCTATTGACTCAAACCAATAAAGTAATTAATTTAGTGCGTTCCCTTTACCACCACTATCTCCGATAGACTGGAAAAGGTGTCGTATTACACCCTTAAGGGTGTCGAATATCAAACCATCTCAAACCTGCTTTTCCACAGGTTTGAGGAAGTGAAGAACTGGTTTGAAGTCAATCCGATCCGGTCTTAAGGTATATATCTGTAAGCAAGTCATCATATATCATTGGCGAGTGTTAAACAAATCTATCTATCTAAATGTAGTCTTAAATGATAGCCCAAACAAACGCCAAAGTAAAGTAATTCACGATCATTCGAAATTGGGCTTCTGTGTATTTCCTTTTTAACAACCACTAAATTAAGTTTGAATTAATTGTTCAAAACACTATGATTAAAGATTTTCATATAAATACGTTAATCTCTCAAATCATTGTAGCTTATCACTAATTTATGTTTGCACCCTTTCTTTATCATTGGTTCCATTGTCGAATCACTGATTAAAGTTTGTCAACGTTACGTGTTTTGAAAATTAATCTCTTTCAAATCAGTGTATCATTGTATTTGGTGGATCTACTTATGTTAACTCAAACCACTCAGGTTTGAATCCATTGTTCATAACACTGATTTTCAAATAAATGGGCCGAGCTGGTAATGAAAGACGGGCCAAGTTGGCACCGAGTTGGTAATACAAGACGGGCCGAGTTGGTAGTCTTAGATGGGCCGAATTGGCCCTACACCCTTTATAATAGTATACCGTACTTTACAATATTATATAAACATAAGCTATACTCCAACCAGCAAAATATAGACTAGGCTATTATCATATTGGGCAAACAATAAACAACTTGCATCAACATAAGGACGCGGGTATTTGCACCCGACCACGAAAATATCGCGAGCGGTATTTTCACCCGGTTGTGTAAATAACACTGTACGGTATTTGCACCCGATGGTCGTCTTATTTTGCGATACCGACATTAATACATTAAAACAGACCCACTAATATTAGAAGAGCTTTCGACCTTCATAAAGTACCGTGTACCTTATAATTTAATTATTTAAACTTAAATGCTAGTATTAATTTAGAATACACGTTCTCTCGTTGCATTTCCAGACCACCAACGGAGGTATGCAACACTGCCCGTTTTGTTCTGTTCTAGTTTGTTCAGCTGTAGGCCTATAGTCCACTGTCCCAAGATAGACTTGGCTTATCACGGGACATTGTATTGTAACAGCATAACATCTCTTATGAAAATGCACTCGTCAAAAATAGAATCACATCTAGGATACGCACCTAATACTCCCAAAAGGGTGCCAGTGACTTCGGCCCATGGTGACTTCGGCCCAGTGATCTCGGACCACTATCCTCGGTGACCTCGGCCCATTTTGGTGACTTCGGACTAATATATTTTTGGTCCGAAGTCACCGATCTTAAACTACCGCTTTCTTGCGAGATTCGGCAATAGGCAAACAAATGGGAACTTATTATAGCTGTATTATTCCTCCTTCACACCAATTCCTTCTCTATTTATAAATGATGTCGGGATTTATTAATAAAGTTCTAGTGAACTTATACGCTCGGTGCATGCAGCGCATATCCTACTATCGAGTGTGTGTGTTTGTGTGTATGTATAGTCTTAACCATAGACAAATCGTATATAATATATCTTGGTTTATTTTGGAACTGTTCATTATGGATTTGTGTAGGCTATAGTCTTACTTCAGCCTGATTCACAGATCCACTAATATTAAAAGAGCTTTCGACCTTCATAAATTACGGTGTACCTTATTGGTATGCCAGGTTTTTACTGGGGTTATTGGTTTAAATAAGTGGGTTCTTCCTAACTGGAGAAGTCGGTTATACTGATGTTTTGGACAGACAGTTAGCCCATCGATCTGTTTAGGCCTAATAGGTCCGGTAGAGCATATACATCATTGCTATATATGGCATTAAGAGCGGAAATGTATTACAAGGGAGAAAAAAAAACATGCTAAAATACATGTATAGGCCTAGGCTACTGTAAAACAATAAGTTTTTCAGCCAGTACCCAACCAGCGGGGGTGTGGGGGCAGCAGCCCCCACCCATATACTAGGTTAGGTTAGGTTAGGTTGTTAAGTTAGGCTAATGGCAAAAAAAAAAAAAAAAAAAAAGTATCCCAACCAGCGGGGGCGTGGGGGCGGCAGCCCCCACCCATATACTAGGTTAGGTTAGGTAAGGTTGTTAGGTTAGGCTAATAGCGTAGAACATTAAAAAAAAAAAAAAAATCTAATAGGAGCGTGTTTTTAGATTGTTGGATAATGGGTAAATACTCATTTCCGCTCCTCTTCAGTATAAAACAACACTATATCTGAAGGAAAAAATACAAAACACAAAATAAAACTTACTGAAATCGCTGTCGGTCCAAAAAGTCAGGTTTACCGAGAAGTCAAAATAGTTTGAACACTGACACAGAAAGTAATAGCGGATAATTAAAACAAGACTTACATTCATATTACATTTATTGGCACAAAGATATTGCATACGTAAGTCTTGAATAAGCGGTAAAGAACAACAATAACAGGTGCACGTACGAAGCTCCTACGTGACTCGTAAGACTGGGTTATTCTATGCAATATCTAGGTGAGTATTGTGGACCGCCTTCTAATCGAAGTATTACACTTGTCTGGTATTTAGTTTAGAGATAAGAATAGCAATCGAGATAGTCTTGGCTCATCAGGGGATATTGTAATGTAACAGCATAAAATCTCATTAAAACACACTCGTCAAAATTAAAATCGCATACGACACGCACCTATAGGAGTCTAATCCATTATATATACCAAGATAGACTGGCTTATCAGGGGTTATTCGATTATAACCGCATAAAATCTCTTACTAAAATGCATTCGTAAAAAAATTAAATCGCATAGGATATGCACCTAATAGTCTAATCTAATTTATTCCAGTATAGTAGTATAAATAGTAATACTACAGTCGTTAAAACAGTAAAGAAAATAAACCAGCCTGTATGTATTACAGTATATGTATTACAGGCTGTATTCGAACCTGCAACATATTATGGTTTTGGATTCATGATTTCCACAATGCAGCTACTAATCTATATATCAATAAAGATTCATGCATAATGATTCACCATTGTACGATCTCATTCTGTTGCTTCACTGTGTCATATCATATTTTTCCTTTGTTTGATTTATCCTATTGTTTCATTATAATGAGTCCTATTTAGTTAGTTAAAGAAATGCAATATATATTATAAGATGGCTACACCGTACTTTACGAAGGTCGAAAGCTCTTTAATATTAGTGGATCTGTGATAAATGTGAACCAGGCTGAAGTAAGACTATAGCCTACACAAATCCATAATGAACAGTTCCAAAATACACCAAGATATATACGATTTGTCTATGGTTAAGACTATACATACACACAAACACACACACTCGATAGTAGGATATGCGCTGCATGCACCGAGCGTATAAGTTCACTAGAACTTTATCAATAAATCCCGACATCATTTATAAATAGAGAAGGAATTGGTGTGGAGGAGGAATAATACAGCTATAATAAGTTCCCATTTGTTTGCCTATTGCCGAATCTCGCAAGAAAGCGGGGTTTAATGTTATTTTAATACCACGAATTTTGTTGATATATTTGAAGATTAATAATGAATCTATATGCTCTAAAGAGTATAAGAAAATTTGTTTTAACCCTCGGCGAAACCTAATAAAAAAGTATGGTACTAAAATGTGTTTTTCGTAACAAGGTTGTCAATACGGTACTTCCAGTTATCGATAGCTCTAAAGATCATATGAAAATGTGTTAAACCCTCAAAAAAAACTAATATAAATGTATGGTACTAAAATTTTAATTTTCGTAACAAGGTTGTCAATACGGTACTTTCCCATTATCAATGTACAATCAAAGATGAAGATTGCAGAGTAAACACCGTAGACTTTATCGACTATTCTTTCACCTTCGTATAATCGACAGCCAATTTTGTTTGTTTTATTTACTAAGGGATTAGTACTCAACCAGCGGGGGTGTGGGGGCGGCAGCCCCCACCCATAATACTAAGTTAGGTTAGGTAAGGTTGTTAGGTTAGGCTAATGTCTTTTCAAATCACTATCGGGGACGTGTCTCAACATGGATCGATAGGCCTAATGGGGAAAATAGGTTTTCCCGAGATTTCTAATTAATTACAAACACTATATATTGATGTAAATGAACAATTATTTTTATAAAAAACACTCGGAAAATTCGTGGTATTAAAATAAACAAATCCGAAAGCGGTAGTTTAAGATCGGTGACTTCGAACCAAAAATATATTGGTCCGAAGTCACCAAAATGGGCCGAGGTCACCGAGGATAGTGGTCCGAGATCACTGGGCCGAAGTCACCATGGGCCGAAGGCAACTGTATCTCGCTCAAAAACACTCATCACAGTTAGGTGGGTAAATGTCATGGTAACATAGGGGCGGTGAACTTGGTGATATTTTAAATACCAATAAAGGCTGTGATCGATATTTTAAGTTCCTGTAGGAATAGTGAGTTTTACACAAATTAACCAATTCAGTATTGGTACCGGTGACATCCTTTTCATTATATTCTGGCAACTATTAGACAATTTTATTCAAGTTAGGAGGGATGTCGGTCAATACACAGGAGGCGCTACAATATTGGTAAAAAATTAAGCTCAATAGCATGTGATTAACCCGTACAGCTCCAGCGACGCGTCTGACGCGTCGGCGATGTATGTAACGCACAGCCCCAGAGACGCGCGTGACGCGTCACCCTAATTGCGCCAACCGTAACCTCAGGTGTAGCCACTCAAGAGGGCTCAGATTTGTATGGAAACTGTGTACGTATCCCACGCAACCGTGCCAATGGTTGAAAACTCTCAAAGTCCACGTGCGTGCGCGCGAGCGCACAATAACCTGTTTTTTTGGGATAATTGCCTTAAATTTTTTACTCTTGTAAAATCCGTTTTCGGGGGCCCTGTAGGACCATTTTTTAAGCTTTTTGAGCGGTTTTTCGTGGTTTTTCCTTCATTCCTAACCCATTCGCTATTGTTTCTGGAATAAAACCATTTTTTGAAAACCGGCCGGGTTCTGGTGCGCAAACATTACAAAACTAGCCGGGGCTCCACGGGTTAAGCGATTTTTCTCCAAATTGTTGATGTAGGTGTCATTCCCGGGAAACTAACATAATACATATTATATGGATATTTACTTTTTAAGGGTTTGTTTACACTTCTTCTTTTTCGTCTTCATCTGGGAGACTTCTTTTGCGTGACTGTCAGTTAACAACTGAGACATCTGGTGGCGAATGCAATGAACTATACTGGTGGCGTCGTGGCCAAAGTAATCACCCTACCTAATTCATGCCAAGAGTACTCGAGTTCACTGACACGTGATGTCTATCGACCAATCAGGTGATGCTATGATTTGGAAAACAGGTGGCCCAGGATATGAGCTGTCAGTTTGATTCTGGTCAGCTTGTGTAGAGGGTGTGAGCCGATCAAAGCTTTTTCCACCGTCTTTAAAAACACTGAGGCTGCTTAAGACCTTTTCGCCTTCCAATAAGTGTAAACTGTCCAGAGTGCAATAACCAGTGTTCCAAATACAGCTGACGAGGACAGCTGGTTTTGAAATGCACATACACTTGTTTTACATGGAAAAATTTGAAACAAAAATCCACCAGCTGTTGACCAAGATGAGTGGTGATCGAGCCTCCAGCGGCCAGCCAGGTAGCCCAGTACCTCCTCTGTTCATTAAGGTTAGTTGGTTGGTTGGGACAACATAAAGGAGCCGGACCACAGCTAGCTCGGGAATCTTAATGGGTCATCGCAAAGTAACATAAAGTAAAAGATTTTTTCGCATAGGATTAAACTGGCATGCAAGGGCTAGTTAGTTATACTGATGTTTTGGACCGACAGTTAGCCCATCGATCTTTTTAGGCCTAATAGGTCCGGTAGAGCATAGGCTATACATCATTGCTATATATGGCATTAAGAGCTGAAATGTATTATAAGGGAGAACAAAAATAACATAAAATACATAGGTAAAACAATAAGTTTTTCAGCCAGTACCCAACCATCGGGGGTGTGGGGGCGGCAGCCCCCACCAATAATACTAGGTTAGGTTAGGTAAGGTTGTTAGGTTAGGCTAATGTTAACCCCATTCTTACTAGGTTAGGTTAGGTAAGGTTGTTAGGCTAGGCTAATGTTAACCCCATTCTTACTAGGTTAGGTTAGGTAAGGTTGTTAGGTTAGGCTAATGTTAACCCCATTCTTACTAGGTTAGGTTAGGTAAGGTTGTTAGGTTAGGCTAATGTTAACCCCATTCTTACTAGGTTAGGTTAGGTAAGGTTGTTAGGTTAGGCTAATGTTAACCCCATTCTTACTTCGTTAGGTTAGGCTAATGTTAACCTTATGAAAACCCAAACAAAGATTTTATTAGGGTTACTGTGTAATTTTAACATGAACATTAGTAAAATCCAATCCAAGTTTCGTCAAAACTTGGTTCGTGTTTTCGAAATGTCGGGTTATATGGGTATGGAAATTTACAAAACCCGAGCCAACATGTTAATAAGGTTACTGTGTTATTTTCATTTTTAAATTAGTTAAATCCGAGCCAAGTTTCGTCAAAACTTCGCTCGGGTTTTCAAAAAGTCAGGTTTTATGGGTCTGGAAATTGACAAAACCCGAGCCAAATTTTGGTTACAAATGTGTATTATCGTGTTCTATATGCTTTTTACCCCTCAATTTCCCTGATCTTCATAGCCCTCCCCACTATCAGGGGGCGTGTCTTTAGATTGATGGATAATGGGTAAATGCTTAATTCCCATTCAATTTCATCACTAGATTCCACTAAAACACCAAAAACAAAATCAAAATACCAAAAAAATACCTGAAAAACACGTTGTTGCGTCTCCTGTATATTAACCGGGATGTCTACCTATTAAAATTTTACAGACTATCTCCATTAATCCTTGTAGCTACCATATATCCCACCTAAGCTTTATAAAATCGTCTAAACACAGCTGAAATTAAAACAAAAAGACGTCGCCGGTACTGTAAGGGTTAAATGATCCTGACATGTTATTGCGAAGAAAATGTATCACACTCACCTCATGAAGAAATATATCCAGGTAAATCCAAACGCGCAGGTAGGTAGGGAGAGCTATATCCACGCTCTTATCCAGGGATATTGCCGGTTATAAGGTAAAAAGAATCCTAAACAAGAGTTGTCGAAATGTAAACAATCACGAGAGAGAATCCATGTGAAATCCTATTTGGCTGTTTCTTTGCCATATATTATCACTTTGGTCACATGCACTTATAAATCAGAACGTATACAATTATTCAGGTTTTCCAAAACAAATCTCTAAAATGTAAGGTATTTTGCGAAACAACACTCGAAATATAAACTCGTATTCCGGGCCTCAAGAGATATATCACGATGCCCTCCTCCTCTCACAGTTTACAGGCAAATGAAGTCTTAAATCCTAATCAAACATCCAAGTTCAAGGAACCATGGCAGCTCTCATACCGGGATATGACGACATAGAGCAAATAGAGTAAGAATAGGAGAGAGGAGTCTTGGAAAATCAGCCGTGTTAATAGTAGTTGGTCATTATTTACAGATTTGGCTGGAACCCTGCACTAGATGGCGGTAGCGCATAGCTCCTCTCTATCGCGGGAAAATACTTCTGTCGTCTGTTAATTGACAGTTCCTCTCCCTTGCTGCAATGGTGTACACGTGTGTCTCGTGTAAAGTCTGTAGAAACTCATGTAACTTGTTTGCTATCACAATATCAGCCATAGTCATTATGAATACAATGATTTATGAGTACATTGATATGCAAAAGCACTCCAAAGTATTGCCTACACTGAAATGTGAACAATACTCCATTAACCCCTTCTGTACCGTCGTCGTATGTTATATTTTATTCTAGCAATATGTAGACGATTTGATACAGCTTAGAAAGGATCTGTGGTAGTTAAAAGGGTTGATTGAGATAGTTCGAAGCCTTATAATTGCTAAAGATCCTTCCTAAAGTGAATACAATCGATTAGTAGGAGCCAGAATAAAATCAAAAGACGTCGTTGGTATAGAAGGGGTTAATTACATAGCTTACCAAGCTGAACCAAGCCTCCGCGATAATGTAAGGAGGCTGTGGTTGACCTTGAAAATATAGGATGGTTTGTAATGGATCATGAAGGCTGTTCATGATTATTTGATATTGACTAAATTTATTAACAATGAATGTAGCCTATATGAAAAACTAATTTCAATTGAAGACTAGTATTGGTTAAATTCTAGTTTCACGTACACAGCGACAAAAGGGAGGCGCCGTTGTAAAGCATAGCTTCCCGACCAACTATGAAGATCAGGGAAATTGCTGGGTAAAAGACGTAATATAATGATAATAAACTACATTAAAGACATTAGCCTAACCTAACAACCTTACTTAACCTAACCTAGTATTATGTAATAGCTATGGTGCCGCATATGGGGAGATTTTTTTTTTTTTTTTTACAGTAGGTATAATTCCTTATAATGCATTTCCGCCGCTTTGGACATATATAGGAATTAAGTATGGTATATGACAACTCTAAAGTAGCCATATAAATTTATGAGTATGCTGTGAAAGCGAAACTAAAATTAAACCAAAGTATTTACATTGTAATATAAGTAACTAACTTGGAAGTACACACAGCCACACTCAAACTTGGTCAAACATATATATATATATATATATATACAGAGAGAGAGAGAGAGAGAGAGAGAGAGAGAGAGAAAAAAAAGTAGCCTAAATATAATAAACAAAAACAGAATGGAGGGTACATCCGTAGATTTATTCACGTATAGATGGCGCTGAAAAAACATGTCGAAAAAGGGTAACTGGCAACGTTTAGAGGCACCTTTTTATTAATAGAATGCATAGGAAGACTCCTCTCTCCTGTACACACTCTCTGATAGAGAGCAAGCAGTACATTTTCCCAGGGCCTGTTAAGAAATTGTCTTGCATATCACCAGTTGACAATATATCTGAATTGTACGTTCTGAAATGAAATGTTAAGTATGAGAGACGTATTATATTGAGTCGATATGTGACTTTAGCGATGGGTGGAATTTTTGGTCAAACGCCTGGCACCGCGCATCATGTGTATTTGCCAAACAGCAGCGTTCCTCCGGCCAAGGCAAGTCTGTCTCTGTCAGTCGTGTAGCAACTTCGGAAGGGTGTGGTGTGAAGTTCCTGAGCATTGATTGCCTCCGTAGTACCACATTTTAATGAACATTTAAGAATAAAAAGAGTATTGATCCTTGAAGTTCGTGTGTATTTCTACTTCAATTTCATTTTTATACATTTACTAAATGCACTTGCCATCGCTATGTATGTGATTTTGTACAATAGATATACTCTAGGTCATTCTAAGATCATTAACTAACTATTGACAGCAACATTTCCGAAACACAATACTACTTTAAAGCAGTTTCTATATAAATTGCATATAAGTTGGTTATGGTGTAATATTAGTTTGGAAGGAGTATTGGAATTACTACTGCCATATATATATATATATATATATATATATATATATATATATATATATATATATATATTTATATATACTGTATATATACACAAGTGATAAGGTGCGTTAATAATAATATACCGCGATGAAGCTTTAGTGGTCACGTTCCGCTTTGGATTTTGTTTTTGTTTTTGTTTTTGTTTTTTAACTCGCTGACGTATAGCGAAACGTTGTCCACTACATTAAGTTCCGGTATTTTTGCAGGAGGCTACAACATCTAATTACATAAGCTAATATAGCCTAGTTTATGTTTGGGTATGTTGATAAAAGAGTCCTAAAATAATCACGTAACCTACACAAATAGTGGCCAATTAGTGGTTCGATTATTATAAAACAAATCGTATACAAATAGAATATTCGTTAAATTGTTCTATCTAAGGCAGTTGTATAATCTACATATCTATTAAATTACAGCCATGGGTGGCTTTCTTATAGAATATCGATCGCAAACTGGCACCAGTCCCCTGAAATATTGAAGTATTATCATCAACACAGTGTAGGCTACTGTTCTCATTCTGTTAGCGTTCATGCCTTGTCATAAATGTTTAGCTTATCCTCCAAGCTAATCAAGGATACGGCACATCTTTCTAATACAAAAAAAAAATATATATATATATATATATACCGGTATATACTGTATATATATATATATATATATATATATATATATATATATATATATATATATATATATATACTGTAGTACTTGTTATTCACTTTCAAATTTTGGGGAGACATTTATTTACCGACAGCTTTGCCTTTTGTGTCCTTCATACATATACAGGAAATACAAAACAATAATTAAATAGCAACAGAATGAAGCCTGCACATTATAGAGTATATTGGTCTTTTTTTTTTGTTCTTCTCTGCAAGTAATGTGAGGGTGACACAATAAACATTAAGGGAAAAAAAGGGTCAGCCTCGTATTGGCCAATAGGCCTTCTGCAGGTATCCATAATTCTTATGTTCTACCCGACCAACAACTGCACTGAACCGTAATGGCTATCTGGGTTGCACAACATATTAGACTACCGGGATCTAAATGATTATATTTCCTGCATGTAAATTGCCCAATAAACCATAGTAATTTGAAATATTCCTATTAAAGCGCTTTGTTATGAGATTTATACAATTACGGTTTATACGATTCAGTAACGAGTTTCGGCCGCCCAATCCCCATAATTCCGCTTCGATTACCCAGTGTTTACATTTTTGGCCAATTAGTTGATACGCTGAAAATGAGAGTTGGCAGCTCATACAGAGGAACGAGGTTGAATCTCTCTCTCCCTCGAAGTTGTAAATAGTTCTTCAGTAGAACAGCTCAAGAAGAGGTAGATAGTATTGTGTACACTCTTTAAAGAGTGTAATACACTAAACAGTATCTCTCTCATTCCACTTCGAGTATCTCCTCGGAATGAACCGCAAGGTCTCTGAGATACTAACTATTACTTTTAGGCGGGTGCCCGACCCCGAAAGGGGTTGAAATAGGGGAGCTATCCCCCCACCAAAGGCGGCTTTCTAGGGCCTTTCCTAGCTGATGCTGAGAGGATTGGGTTCTAGTCATGTGGTGATGGGCTGGTCTATCAGAGTGAGAACTGAGCGATCTCTGCCATACCCATAGCTTACTCTGACTGTTCCTTTAACTTATATATTTTCTAGATCTCAAGTGACGGCGTCTTTTCCGTGGATTGACCTCCCAATCTACCAAGATTGGAAGCCAAAGCGTCACATTTTTCCCTTGCCCCTCAACTTTCTCTTCATAATTGCTGAGGGGCACTGGGCCCTGGGTGGGGCTTTGGTTTCCCGGGCGTTTCCGCACCCTCCTCAGTGGAAACTAGCCAACGTAACACCGATATTCAAAAAAGGCAGCAAATTCCTACCCAGTAACTATCGTCCAATTAGCTTAACCTCAGTTGTATGTAAAATGCTAGAAACGGTCATACGAGACAGACTCGTAAATCACTTAGAGGAAAATAACATACTTAAAGATACTCAACACGGCTTTCGTAAAAAACGTTCCTGTTTAACAAACCTCTTAGACTTCTTCCACGATATCCTCAACCTCTACGATGAGAGTAAAGCTGTAGATATTATATACCTTGATTTTCAAAAGGCCTTTGACAAAGTTCCCCACAAACGTTTACTGCTAAAACTAAAAGCGCATGGAATACAAGACGGTGTGTTGAAATGGATAGAAAATTGGCTCAGCGACAGAAAGCAAAGAGTAGTCATAAACGGTAAGGCATCTAAATGGACCAATGTAAGTAGCGGGGTACCCCAGGGATCGGTACTAGGACCAATTATCTTTCTAATTTACATCAACGACATAGATGAGGGTCTCACCTGTACAATCTCAAAATTTGCTGACGATACAAAAATTGCAAATAGCGTTCTCTCAAAAGAACAAGTTGACAATATGCAACACAATCTAGATAAATTGTCATGTTGGGCCCAAATTTGGCAAATGAGTTTCAATGCGGATAAATGTAAAGTACTACATATCGGATACCTAAATGAGAAAGCAAACTATTCGATGAATGGCACTCAGCTTAAGAATGTAAACAGAGAAACCGATCTGGGAGTAACAATATCGAGTAACCTAAAACCGAGTCAACAATGTTCAGAAGTTGTTAAGAAGGCAAACAAAATAATTGGCTTTATAGGCAGGTCATTTGAGCATAAATCCAAAGAAGTTATCCTAACCCTTTACAATTCCTTAGTCCGCCCTCTTCTGGAATACTGCGTTCAATCCTGGTGCCCTTATTACCAAAAAGATATAAACAAGCTAGAACGAGTTCAACGTAGAGTTACCAAAATGATACCAAGCCTAAAGAACAAACCATACGAAGAGCGTCTTAGAGAATTAAATCTATTTCCTTTAACCCAGCGCAGATTAAGAGGTGACTTAATTCAAGTGTTCAAAATCATCAAAGGCATCGACAATATGAACTGTAGTAAGTACTTCACTATCGACCAATCTAATTACACGCGGGGAAACGGTTGCAAAATTATTGGTAAATCTTTTAACTCACACGAATCTAAGAATTTCTTCTTCAATCGAGTTGTCAACTTGTGGAATGGGCTTCCCCGAAACGTTATAGACTGCATCACCGTTGATTCATTTAAACTCCGCGTAGACAAATATCTCGCATCAAACCCGCGACTGACTGCGTTTGTAAATGAATAACTTTATTTTATCCCCCCCTCAGTTACTAACCCATCTGTCCCCTACTAACTTCCTAATCCTGCCACGGACATTAGTCCCAGGGCAGTAATTCCCTTTCCAATGTTCCCTTACCCACTCTAAACCACTGTTTGGACACTTGATCCTCAGTGTTTTGGAGGACAAGCAACCTAGAAGGGTCACTAGATGTTGTTGCTTGATTTCCTTTGTACTCCTTTGTACTCCTTTGTACTCCTCAGCTCCCCGCCATGGAGTGGCTTCGGTCACCCAGGCTTTATTGTGGTCGGCAGGGAGGGTTCTGTGGGGGAGCTCGGTTATGGCCTTGGAATTGCTCGGGGCCTTGGGGCTGTTCGGCCAGGCAGCTAGGGGAACAACAACAACAACAACAACTTTTAATTCCTTGTAACTCTCTCTCTCTCTCTCTCTCTCTCTCTCTGCAGCATACCAGCTCTATCTCCCTAATCCCTGATC
This sequence comes from Paralithodes platypus, assembly GCA_032716605.1. NCBI lineage: Eukaryota > Metazoa > Arthropoda > Malacostraca > Decapoda > Lithodidae > Paralithodes > Paralithodes platypus. Next base: position 2,685,112 of record CM064510.1, on the reverse strand, counting down.
TAGTTCATCACTTTTATTTAATCAGGTGTTTTGCCTATTGATTGCGAGAGTTTGGGCAGATACTGTATATATTTGGATTATAATTTATGGCTTCGGAACCTAGAACGCGATCTAGTTGGCATTATCAGATTCTATAAAAGGCTATGCTTCTTTTTTTACGTTTTACGATTTTGGGTCATGAATAGTCTATTGAGATACAGCCTATTAGACAGGAAATGTTTCAGACTTCATCACCAAAGCAATAGGGACCGAGATTTGTTAAGAGAATCAGATTAACACAAAACAATGGTTCGGTTCGGTTGCTGGTTGGGGAGATAGCTTCTTGCAACGCCTCACCTTTTTTTGTTTTTCTTTTCTTATTTCTTTATGTGGCTGTGTTTTTGTGTTTTTCTCTTAACTTTCAAAATTCATAAATTTCAAATTTCACTTCATTGTCTATATACGGTAATATATATTAATAAAATAATTTGCAGTCCAATTATCATTATAAGGTTTCACAAATAGCCTGTTTTTGTTTCTGAATCCCTGATAAAGTGGATAATATATAATATAAAGCAATGTAATGCATGGAATATTGCTACAATGATATTAGTCAGCCTTTTAATTCTAAAAACTACATGTTGACATGACATGACTATAGGAAAAGTGAGACAAGCTATAATTTTGATCACTTAATGCTTCGAAGCGAGGAAGGGAACATCAGGAGGTAGCAGGGGGTGAGGAAGGTAACTGGAGGAGGAGATGAAGGCGTCTGGGCTTGTCCCAACATGCGTGAGTTGTATCTATTTGCGAGAACCTTTGCAGAGGAGGACGGACTGGACACTCACGACATCACATGACTATTAGAAAGGTATTGCAGCTTTCGTATTATAATCATGTCAAGTACAAGTAGTGCATGGGGTCCTCTTCATTGATATTGGTGAGATTAAATAATAGTGGAAATTTCCTGAACAATTCTCGCTATCTTCCAAATGCTTTTTAAATAATTTGCTCACTATTAGCCTCGTTTGGAATACTAAAAATGTATTATTTGTAATTCGCTTTCCTTTTAACCAGTTACGTAAAGTTAATTAAATGCAATTGGTTGCAGATAGCTTAATGTAAATAAGATTTTTTGTTTTTGTTTTTTTGTTTTTTTCTTTTGTTTTGCACATATCCCATTGCTGGGGGTGGCCGACACGAGCCAGAGCCTGAACAGAAACATTTTCAGTTCCTATTCTCATGGACCAGGATAACTTTTGAGTTCTCTCGCCCGTTTCTCTGTCTCGCCAAGTAGGAGAATTAACAAGGGGAAGAGGATTCCTAGCCCCCTGCTCTCAGAAGGAAAAGTGGGACAGTAAAAAAGACAGGTCAGGTCAGGTGAAGGTATTGAGGAATAAGCTTTTACAACGGTACCTCGTAGCTACTTTCTACTTTTCCTATTTTCTGAAGAGTGTAGAGAGGGCAGAAGGACAGACAGAAACAACTACGTTTGGGTAGAGAATGCCAAACCTCACTCTGGATAGGACCAGCCCTCACCAATTACGATATTCTGGTGGAATGAGTGACTAAAATATAACAGGATGGCTCTGCAAGGAACGTAAGTAATGTTCTCGACTCGGATGCGGGAGATGATGATCATAATAATAATCTATCTATCTATCTATTGCCAGACGCCGCGATCCCCGAAGGGGTGGCCACGAACGAACTGCCCCCATGCACCTCTGTCCCCAGTCAGTCGACGCCCCTCCCCCCAACCAGCACCGCCTTCGTTCATATACTTCCTCACTCCATCCTTCCACCTCTCTATCGATCTACATCTCCCTCTCTGTCCTTCCACCTCGCTCTCGTACACCCTCTTTGTCATTCTCTCGCTTTCCATACGTTCCATATGGCCGAACCATCTCAAGTTGTTCCTTTTCACACTTTCCAGCACATCTACCTCCACACCACACCTCCTTCTTACTTCCTTATTAGTCTGTCTATCCCTCCATGTAACTCTGCACGCACTTCTTAAGTAATTCATTTCCACTGCTCTCACTCTTGGTCTGAGTCTCTCAACCAATGTCCATGCTTCGTTTCTGTAAGTCAGTGTCGGGATTACCACACTGTCATGCAAGGACTTCTTCACTTCCATACTGACCACCCTATATCTTGTTACTGCTTTCAGCGTTCCTACAACCCTCTTCCCGTGTTGTACCCTCTCCCGCACTTCTTCATCCATAGTCCCATCTTTATTCAACACACTGCCCAGATATTTAACCCTTTATTGGCGGCGCGCAACTTATGTCGTGTGAAAGAAATTTGGACTAAGTGGCGGTTCACAACTTATGTCGTGTGCCATTTTCAGCACGTAATGTTGCAGAGAGAGAGAGCTGAGCGGTGTGAGGAGCGTAGTAAGGCTATGACCGACGCACACCACCGCGGTGGGCCAACTGAAGTGAAAACCACCCTCCCTTCCCCCCTCACACTCGCCACACAGGAAATTATGTAGGGAAAGTACCTAATTACATGGTTTTTGCACTCGTGTTGCGCGATCGTTGCAAGAAAACTAACGGTCGTACAAGGATGGTTGGGGTGTCATTGGAAAGCTCTGTTTATGCCCTTTCAGGGATATATACTTGTTTTACGCTCTGGGTCTTATTTAGGCATGAACATGATCACGTAAACAACCCTATTTAAGGTAAAAACACCCCGCTGGGCGGTACATATAAATTACCGCCTAGGCCGCTCGTTAGGTGATAAAAAAATTGACAATCTCCATAGCCTGACCGTTCAGCTTCACCTCACACTCCGTGACTTAACCCCTTTCGAAGACCATAACCTTGCTCTTCCCCGCATTTACCTTCAAATTCCGCTTTTCGCACACTGTTCCAAACTCATTTACCAGACCCTGCAACTCCCATTCATTATCACTCATCAGAACTGTATCATCCGCAAACAGCAGTATAGGTAGCTTCCACTCAATTCCCTCCCTTTTCAGCGATACACCAACATCCACTGCTCTTGATAGTATTTCTTTCATGACTCCATCCATATGTAAAGTAAACAACCACGGGGACATCACACACCCCTGTTTCAAACCAACATTCAGGTCAAAGAACTCGCTCTCCTCACTCTCCACACGTACTGCCGCCTTTGCACCCTCATACATGCTCTTCACTGCTTTCAGGAACTTGCCATCTACTCCGTATATTCTAAGTACTTTCCACAAACCTACTCTATCCACTCTGTCATAGGCCTTCTCCCAGTCCATAAAGGCAACATACACCTTTTGTTTCTTCTCCAGATATTTCTCCACAACACAATTCAGGGTAAAAATCTGATCTACACATCCTCTTCCCTTCCTAAAACCTCCCTGCTCGTCGCCTATCCATTTCTCCGTTCTCACTCTCACTCTCTCAATCACTACCCTACTGGACACCTTCCCTACTACGCTTAGAAGACATATTCCTCGGTGGTTACCACACACTCCTCTTTCTCCTTTGCCCTTATATAGGGGGACTGTTATGCCAGTCTTCCAGTCATCGGGTGCACTCCCCTTCTCCCATGCTAGTTTGCACATTTTCCATACCCATTCGATCACTATCTCACCACCATACCTCAACATTTCCCCACACACTCCATCTGTTCCTGGTGCTTTCCCCAACTTCACTCTTTTCATGGCTTCCCACACTTCTGACCTCCTGATCCCCACCTCCTCCTCCACTACTTCTCTTCTTCTCCCTCCCATACCATATCCAACTATGTTTGCTGGCTCTTCATTCCTTACATTTAGCAACTCATTGAAGTACTCCCTCCATCTTTCGATTCTCTCTTGCTTCTCGGCTATCATTCTCCCATTCTTATCGTTCACACCCTTACTGTTTCCCTTGCTACCTTCCATAACTTTCTTGACTTCTTTCCAGAACAGTTTCTTACTTTCCCTCCATTTTACACTCAGATTCCTTCCAAATTCCTCATCTACTCTTCTCTTACTTTCCTTCACTACTCTCTTCACCACCCTCTTACTCTCCAAGTACCTCGCTCGTTTCTGTCTCTCTAAATCTTCATTCCCTCTACTACCCAACCACTCTCTATATGCTTTCTTCTTTTCTTCCACAGCTATTCTTACATCTTCTGTCCACCATGCTGTACCTTTCACTCCCCTCCCTCTTCTCATCACTCCACACACCTCCTCACATGCTTCACAGATCTCATCCTACAGACCTTGCTCATCTCCTCCACTTCCTTATAATAATAATAATAATAATAATAACAATAATAATACTATTCTTTGTTTCGTATAGAAGACATACATACTGTACGGGTTTATACATATTTCAATCTAAAATTTTAAGGAATAGAGTTAATGCAAAATAGGGAGGGAGAGAGATAACAAATATAAAAACAGTGCACATGTAAACGATGACAAAAAATAGCATTATATGATGTCATAGATTGGAAGTGGGAAAGCATGCAGACTGTAATGTAGGCCTATAAAGTTGAGTATAATATTAAGGAGAAAGTGGTGACATTGATGACATAGAAATACACTACATTACAGTAACACCATAATGTGACTTTCAAATAATACTAATACTAATACTAATAATAATGATAATAGTAACAATAATAATGATAATAGTAACGATAATAATGATAATAGTAACAATAATAATAAACGTCTGGTTACTCATATAACTACTGTATCTCCTGTACTGTCCTACTTTTCCTTCTGGGTGCAGGGGCTAGAAATTCTCCTCTCTTTGTAAAATTTCCTACAGTAAAGGGACGTGGGAACGTGAAAGTGGTCCCAGACCCTAAAAATTGAAACTTTATAGGATTCTGTTCGGGCTCCGTCTCGAGTCGGCCACCCCCAGTAATGGGATATGTGCCTGAATATATACATACATAAATACCATCTCCTCCTTTTAGGATTCATAATTATGTACATCATTATGTGGGTAAAAGGTCCCAGTCAGTGTGCAGTAACATTATACTTGACCAAACAAAAAGTAACTGGCATGTTATGATAATTGTCATCAATCTTCAACTATTTTTCATTATTACTGACTGAAAGGAGGGCTAAAATAAATTATACAAGTTTTAGCCGGTATCACACGCACGCTTTTATAGTCAACATTTGATGATCAACATTGTTCTGGCAACATTTCTGAATTATTGTGCTCTGGTATTGGAAACTAGACTGATGATAGATAAATGTAGATAACAGTTCCAGGGAATACATACTATGTTTATTTACTATTTTTACCCCCTTCTCCTTCATGTATATCCCCATTATTTTTGTTAGATTTCGAGACCTTTTGTATTATTTATTCAATTTTAGGACCTTTCGTACCATTTAGGTGGAAGTTATTCCTTGGAGAGCGAAAGCGAGCCTGCAATTAAAGAGGGCCGGGGCACTTTCTACAGTAAAATGAACACAATTATCTCGAAGGGGGTCTTGGGGTTATATCTTAAGGCTCGATGGAGGTCTAGGAAGCTAACTAAATAAATAATAGTTTATAAATACAATGAGATGGATTAAATTCTTATATAATGCGAACCATTAATGTGAACACAAATCATACATTTTCAACCAAGAAGGATAATACAAAGTTGTAACCGTATTGATTGATTCAGAACAGCGTCCTACCACATATACATTGCTTTAACCCATTCAGTACCGGTGACTTTCCTTTTACTTTCATCCTGGCAACTATTCGATTTTTTGTATTCAGCTTAGGAAGGATGTTTACCCATTCAAAGGCTACAGACTATCTCAATGCATCCTTATAGCTACCATATATCCTTCCTAAACGTCATCAAATCGTCTAAATGTAGCTGAAATCAAATAAAAAAGACGTCCCCAGCATCATAAAAGGTTAACCCATTCATTACCGGTGACATCTTTTCATTATATACTTGCAATTTGTAGACGAGTGTATTCAGTTCAGGAAGGACGTCAACCAATTAGAAAGCTGTAGACTATCTCAATTTATCCTTTCATCTACCATATATCCTTCCTAAGCTTCGTAAATTCTCCTAAATGTAGATGAAATCAAATAAACAAAACGTCACCGGTACTGAACTGGTCAACTAACGTGGGGAATCTGAACCAAAGCAAGGGACTGGCGTTCTCGAAAAGGGGCTCCAGTCCTGAAGCTATTCTGGACTTACAGTGTGCTGGCTTAATGATCCAGTAGGGTTGATAGCCTCTGAAGTTCTATTTTAACTGACTAACTGATCCAAACTAAACAATACACATACTTCAGACGTTGCCTCACAATCCCTCATACAAATTATGTGCTCAATTGTAACTGAATTATTTAGTCTCACAGTATCGATGTTATTTAAGTTAATTTAGGAATTCAGAGGCTATCAACCCTATTGGATTATTAAGCCAGCACACTGCAAGTGAAGAAAAGCGTCAGGAATGGAGCCCCTTTTCGAGAACTCCAGTCCCTGCATCTGCTCTCAGATCGCCTGTATGGCTTCCTTAAAAGGGTCGCTCTACTGGTGATCTTCTTTCAGATCTTACTAACTCTTGGTCATCCAACTTTCGGGACTTCGGTGGGACTTTTTCTGTTGCACTAGACATATCGAAGGCCTTCGATAAAGTCTGGCACACATCTTTAATATCCAAACTGCCCTCCTTCGGTTTCTGTCCCTCCATCTGTGCCTTTGTCTCTAATTTCCTTTCCGGCCGTTCCATAGCTGCAGTTGTGGATGGCCATCGCTCAATTCCTCGTCCTATCAACTCCAGTGTTCCTCAGGGTTCTGTCCTATCTTCTATTCTCTTTCTTATTTTCATAAATGATCTTCTCACCTGTACATCTAGTCCCATCCATTCATATGCAGACGACTCTACTTCACACCACTCAATTAGTTTTCCAGAAAGCCCCAGCCAGCAGTCCCTCAAAAGTAAACTTAATGAAGCCATAAAATGCTTATCTTCTGGTCTAGATACTATTTCCAATTGGGGTAGAAAAAACCTTTTTACATTTAATGCTTCCAAAACTCAATTTATCCATCTTCCTACCTGTCAGGAACCTCCAGAAGACTATCCCTTATTCTTCAACAATACAATAATCAACCCTTCATCTTCCCTCAATGTTCTCGGTGTCTCTTTTTCTTTTGCTCTCACTTTGAAAGACCATATTACCAGTCTCGCTAAGGCAGCCTCCCAGAAGCTGGGTGTGCTCAACCACCTCAAGGGGTTCTTTACCCCTGCGCAGCTACTTGCTCTGTACAGGGGCACAGTGCGTCCTTGTATTGAGTATTGTTCACATGTGTGGGGAGGATCCTCTCACACCACACTCCTAGATAGTGTAGAAAGGAAAGCCTTTCGTATCATTAACTCCCGTCCACTCTCCAACTCTCTGCAATCTCTCTCTCTTCGCCGCAATGTTGCATCTCTCTCACTATTCTATCGCTACTACAATAATCAGTGTTCCTCGGAGCTTTCCCAGTGTATACCACCTCCTCTACGTAGGGTACGTAGTACCCGCCTTGCAACACAATCCCACCCCTACTCTGTGCAACTCTCCAACCCAAGAGTGAAATGCTATTCTCAGACTTTCTTCTATTCAACTGTTGAGCTCTGGAACTCTCTCCCAGAATCAGTCTTTCCCTCTTCCTATGACTTAAATTGCTTCAAACTCTGTGTGTCCAGGCATTTTAGCTCGAACGTCCCTTGATTTCGACCCTGTCACTCTTTGAAATCTGGGGGAGGCACTCGCTGCAGGCAGTTATGCCTTTTGTCTCCTTCATTCCCATAGGAAAAAAAAAAAAAAAAATAGCTGGAGTAAAATAGGAAAGAAGAGTAATTGGACAGAGGAAAAACAAGCTGAGAAGTGAGAAGTACAACATTCCTAATAGTAAAATATGCCCATAATGCACATGACTGAGACACTGACATTCTGAGCTCAATTGTAACTCGACTATCGTAGCCTACCACAAACAATGATTGCATCGAAATGTATTGTTGTCTGTCTGTACTCACTCTGTGGGGTAGTAAATAAAGGTTAATAAGTCTCTCTCTCTCTCTCTCTCTCTCTCTCTCTCTCTCTCTCTAATGTGGTTCCTATCTACATAGTCGGGTTGAATAGTATAGTTAAATTATCAAAGAGTTGGAGTTCACGTAGTTACCAACCTCTGCTTTTCGATACAGAATTCAGATTACGCTGTTTAGAGGGAAAAATGTCACATTAATCCTTATCCCGCAGATTATTTCGTAAACATTTATCTAACAACTTCTCATATATATATATATATATATATAAGCATAGGCTAACCCAAATTATGACTTGTTTTCTATCTATTTTTTTTTTTTTTTTTTAAGGGCATGAATAAGACAAAAGGCAAAGCTGCCTGTAACAGCTGTTTCTCCAAAGTTGAAAGAGTGATTGCCGGCCGAGTCACAATGCCTGGACACAAGGGGCTTGAAGTAGTTAAGTTATAGGATGAGGGAAAGATAGCTTGAAGGAGAGAGCTTCAGAGCCTAGTTGTTGAGTAGAACTAAGAAGAGTAGAATAATCGGTTCACTCTTGGGTTACAGAGTTGTACAGAATTGGGGTGGAAATATGTTACATGGTGGGTGTTCCCCACTCTCCGTAAGGGAGGAAGCATAATCTGAGAAAAGTATGATTTGGTTTAGCATTTGGTAGTCTTCATTCAAAAGTACCTAATCTATCTCAGTAATATAGTTTATATATCTTTTCATTACAAATTTCATTAATCTCTTGGTGGTGCATTGTCTATATTTTTCAGGTTATTCATAATTAGTATTAATAATATTTATCTATTACTATAAAACGTTCAGTTGTGTATATAAGCAAAACGACTTCATTAACACAACAAATTTAAACACCTAAGATGCTGTACCGACTGTTTGCTTGATTCAGTAATTGAGTTGTCGAAATACCGATTCAATTAAATATTATATGCCGTCAATATTACCTGGTCTGAGTATAATGTTCCATAACAAGATATAATACACACACACACACAGTCTCTCTCTCTCATTATATATATATATATATATATATATATATATATATATATATATATAATACACATTTACGAGTGAGTTACATGGATAAATATTTAGGCCTCAGTCATGATTCGAACCCAGTCAATCAGCATGACATCTGCAGCTTAGACCCACTCGACCACGGAGTAATAGAAGGCATATATTTTGTCTGTATACCTCTCTCCCTCATGCTTGCAGTATTAGTTTTTATATTTTAAGACAAAAGCCTCATTAGTTTACCTATTTTAAGACCTTTCGTGCCATTTAGCTGTCGATTTTTTTCCTGACAAGCGTTAGCGTAACTGCATTATTCTACAGAAACATGTAGCTTACATATTTACCCCAAACGGCTTTCATTACTATTTTGTTTAAGCTTAATGAAGGTTTAGGAAGAAGTTTAAAACAAACGAAAACAAAGTTACAAACCGATAATATATACAAACGCTTTTTCCTACAACCGTATCCACAACTTTGATGTGATTACTTATCACACACACTATCCCTTTCAAGACTGAGGCGCATTTGGACAGTTAATTCTGGCTATCATTAGACGATTTGATTCAGTTTAAAAAGGATCTATACTTCCATTGGAACTATAGGGGTAAAGACTAAATCATTTAACCCTCTAACTTCCATATCTCTCTCTCTCTTCGCCGCAATGTTGCATCTCTCTCGCTATTCTTTCGCTACTACAATAATCTGTGTTACTCAGAGCTCTCTCAGTGTATACCATCTCCTGTACGTAGGGTACGTAGTACCCGTCTTGAAACACAATCCCACCCCTACTCTGTGCAACTCTCCAATTCAATAGTGAAACGATACTCCCAATCTGTTTTCTATTTATCAGAAGATATCTGGAACTCGCTCCCTGAATCCATCTTTCCCTCATACTATGACTTAAATTGCTTCAAACTCCATGTGGCCAGTCATTTTGGCTCGAACATTCCTTGATTTTGGCTCTGTCATTCCTTCAACTCTGAGGAGGCACTCGTCACAGGCAGTTTTGTCGTTTGTCTCCCTCATCCGCATAGAAACAAATATATATATATATATATCCTTCCTAATCTGAATACAATTGTCTAATAATAGCCGGAAACAAATTTAATTGCGTATTGGATCTTGAAAGGGTTAAGGGAGTGTTTTCTGGACCCCTTTCTCACTCATGTTTAGCTACATTAGTTTTGAGATTTTAATTAACCCACTAAACCCCAGCGACGACACGTTGTCGTCGGCAATGATTGTAACGCTAAACCCCAGTGACGACAACGTTGCGTCACTTTTAATTACTCGGGTCCTATGGCACCTAGAGGGCTCAGATTTGTATGGGAACTGTGTAAGTATCCCACACAACCATGCCCATGGTTGAACACTCTCAAAGTCCAACCGCGTGCGCGTGAGCGCGCAAAAACCTGTTTTTGGGTGTTTTTGCCTTTAATTTTCCCCTCTTGTAAATCCGACTTTCGGCACCGTGGGACCCCTTTTTGACCTAGGGGATCGTTTTTTTGTGGGGTTTCCTTCATTCATAACACATTCCTGGTGTTTTCTGGATTTTTATTTTTGTTTTCAAAACCTGCCGGTCCTGGGTGGTACATTTATTATAAACTAGCTGGGATTCAGTGGGTTAAGATGTTCACCCCCTTATATTAGCTATTTTAAGAACTTTTGCCCCATTTTTTGTCAATTACATAACCTTCGACCTGTGCCATTTAGGCGTCGACTTTTTTTTCCTGGCGATCAATAGCGAGCCTGCAATATAGGAGGAACCGGCTTTAGGCGTGGGTATTATTCTACGGACAAATGCACAAATTTGTCTCGAGGTAGGGTCATGGGGGTATTTATTAAGTTTGATGGTTTTCCAGTGAGGAAGCTAAAAAAAAATAAAAAATAAAAAATAATACAATTAACAGAAATTCTCCCGTTTTTCCCCAATAATAATCTACCTTCAGTCTAGCATTTGATTTCAGGGCAAATAATAAAATAATAGAAGTTTCCCGGAATAGAATTGCGAATTTGAAATTGACGGAAATAATCCCTTGTGAAAATCCGGCTTAGCAATCACTTCACTGATAGGATGAATTCATTAAGGGGGTAATACTCCGTTTTTCTGGACCCCCTTCTCCCTCATGTTTAGCATATTGTTTTTGAGATTTAAAGACCTTCCTTCTATTAGTTTGTAAATGTCAAGACCTTTCGCCCCATTTTGTTGTTAATTTCAAGAACTTTCGTGCAATTTAGGTGTCGATTTTTCCCGGGCTAGCGATAGCGAGTCTGTAATTTGAAGAGGAACCGGCCTTCGGCCGGGAAATGTTTCTATCGAAAAATGTAAAAAAAAATCATGAAGGGGGGTCTATGGGGTGTTTGTTTAAGCTTGATCAAGGTCTAGGGAGGAAATTAATAAAATAATAAAACAGATACATAAATGATCAAATATAACCGACCCATCTCCCCTTAAAGGTTGTGTAACACGAGCGATTTGTCCGTCAATATTTACGGCCAATTCTTATCGGGCGGCTTCAAAATGTAATAATGAAGCTACATCACATACTCCACCTCAGATCTAGTTGCCGACTCCATTGCGCAAGAGCCTCAAAATGGTATGAGAAAAAAACGCATAATAAAAAATTGCCAGAAAATGGCACGTTTGACACCATCATTAACCCGTTCAGTGCAGGTGCTGTCCTTTCAACATTATTCTGGCTACTATTAGACGATTGTATTCAGTTGATAATGGGCCTCCTGTAGTTAACAGACTTCAAACTATCTCATTTAACCCTTTTTACTACCACACGTCCTTCTTAAACTGCACTAAATCGTCTAAATACAGCTATCAATAAAATATAAACACACGTCGCTGGTACTCAAAGGGTTAAGCATTCAGAGCAGTAATGTTTTATATGTTTCCAGTTCCAGAAATATGAACACAATCTCTCAATGGCATTATTTGTTATTTGAATACCACCGGTTACCCTGAGCTCTTTTGAGATAAGTACAGTATTTACACTCTTTAATGAACGTAATTTTAACCTCAGTGGAATTCCATAGGGGAATACGGAGTCTGGCAAATAGATGATAGATAGATATATAGATAGATTTGTATTATTAGGGGTTCGAGCCCTACGGGGAACCCCTATTGTAATCATTATACCCGGTTTTTCATCCAAATTCATCTTACGCGCCGGTTTTGACGCAATAACTCCAGAACCGCTCTTTGGATCGGGATCAAACTTTCACAAGAGGTGCGTTTTTGTATTGGGCAACTTTTGATATGCTAAACATCTGGCATGGCGGCCAAACAGGTCCGTGGCAGCCGATTTCCCAAAAAAATTGACGCCTAAATACCGTCTCTCCCACTCATAGGAAACGACTGGGCTTTGGCATATGGACTCCCCTACTAATGCTCCGCAAATGTTATAGAGAAGGTTTTGCTTTTGCACATGGGTTTTTTCCGGCAATCTTGAAAAAAACTCGAATTCCACTTAAAATTCCACATCTTGAAAACTATGCCGATGATCAAAGCCATGCTTGCGTAGTTGGATGAGGCTCGCGATTCCGAACGTTTTGATACCAAAAGAATATAAATTGGTGGAATTGTTTGGCCGCAGCATTGAAAACTGTCTATTCTTAAATTACTTTAAAACTGCATTCGCTACTCAGTCTACAGTCTATAGGCTTTGTTACGAACGGGACTCGTATAAAACAAGGGCTCTTAATCATTGGACTAGAAAGGCACACAGCCACAACGGTAACACTAGATCCAACCCTCGAACTTATAATGCCGGCGCACAAAAACACCTATACCCTCCAGAGTTAAATCTGCGATAACGGGGTATCCTATAACTCGGTATAAATGCACTACTAATACAGGCTGATGATCTCTGATACCGCCTGATCACAACAACATACAATTACGTTAATAATGTATACAAGGAAAAAGATAGAGAGCTTAATTAAATCACTGGAATGATTTAATGCAAACAAGAAGAAGGTATAAATAAAGTTATTCTAAACAATAATAAACTGTCACTCCTATATTAACCCTTAATTAGCGGCTCACCACATAAGTCGTATTTAATAAAGCTGGACTATGTGGCGGCGCTCGACATAGGTCGAGTGGCAATTTCAGCACGTAATGTTGCTGAGAGAGAGAGACAAGTGGTGGCAGGAGAGTAGCGAGCGTATGACTGCTCCAGACCACCGCGGCGAACATACTGACACGAATCCCAGCTCCCTCCTCCCTCTCTCACTCGCTATATAAGGAATTGTATCGGGAAAGTGGCTAATTACATGCTTTTTGCACTCGCGTTGCATGGTTATTGCAAGAAAACTAGCATCATAAAAGGATCGTTATGGTGTCATTCAAAAGCTCTGTTTATGCCCTTTCAGGGATAGGTACTTGTTTTACGTTCTGGGTCTTATTTAGGCATGAAAATGATCACGTAAACAGCCCTATTTTGGCTAAAAACACCCCGCTGGGCGGTACATATAAATAAACCGCATAGGCCGCTCGTAAGGTGTTAAAGAAAGTGAACGAAAGTCCTAAAGCATCGAGCAGGAATCTTCTGAAGAAAGTCTGATGCTGCTTAAGATGATCGAATCGGATTTTGAACTGTTATATAAAGCAGGAACAAGATATGACAAGTGTAGGGACATAGAGTGTTAACTGGCACGGGAATAACGATAAATGCACAATAGTATTATCTCCAACAACAAAAGAAGTACTTCCTCAGGCAACACAAAAGCCTGCTCGGGTTGTGCAACTCAACAACAACCAAGGCTTACAATCAACGTGAATAAAAATGCTGCATACATAACATAGGAGTATATAATCTTAATCGGGTGTCTGCTAGGCGAATAAAGTCTAGCTGGGATGTAGTAGGCTAGGAAACAATGGCTGAGCAAGCGGCTCGTAGCCTAGCGAGGTCCTTAACCTCTGAAGTGCGCATGGGGGTAATTGGAAACGTCCCCCTGTGCTGACGTATTTGAGGTGTTTCCGTCACTAAAATATTCATTGTGCCATTAATAGCATTAATACTTATCCATATGCGCCTATTATGGGTTGATTATAAAGGTATTAACCTGAAACAACAATAAAACGAGTGAAAACAGCGTTTGGATGGTCAAAATCGTAGATATAGCCCGCGAGTTGTATAATGTATGGGTGAGGCAATCTGCTTTCCCGCCAATTTCCCCCAAGGCCACTGAGACACAGTCGATCGATACTCTCTCTCTCTCTCTTGCACTCGCTTGCCATCAGTGATGACAACACCCTGCTTGCAACTCGCTAATGTTAGCACGAAAATATACCTCAGAATAAGGGAATAACAGGGAAAATAGGTGATAACTGAAGGAGAGGAGGAAAGTGGGGAAGGAGGGGAGGTAGAGGACTGAGATTTTGCATGGCCCAGGGGCCAAAAAAAAAAAAAAAAATAAAAAAAAAAAAATAAAAAAAAAAAATTGTTTTCGATGTCAAAAGTTGATTTATTTTTTCACTCACTCATAAGAGTCTCCCCGCAGTGCGCCGGGGGAACTCTTATGAGTCTCCCCGCAGCTCCCGGGTTAAGACTGTACGGCCAAATTACGTTAAAATGACGGGTGCTCTCTTGAGAGATCCAGATCGCTAGTATCTGGTTCTCTCCTGGCGACCCTCTCAAAGTCAAAGCAAAACTAGTTAGCACAGTGTTGGGTGGCAGAGGCAAAAGCCCTCACTCGCAACACAGTGCTAAACTCACAAGGTACACAGTCAGAAAGACGACCTAGGCTTCCCACGTACCCGTTGCGGTTGTACAGGCTCAACAAAACCTGGTACACATCGGAAATCACAACAACAATAGCCTCACCCCAGTCTAGCATTAAATAGCCCAGTAGACAACCAAGTAAAAGGTAGGGAGACACGGTGAGTGTGTCGAACCTCTACAGACAAAATGGTAACCCCTCCAAAATGCCTAACTAATCATGTAATATCTGAGAGCTTCAGCATAAAATACGATGGCCGATATGTGAAATCGTGCAGAACCAAAGGGGAGTTATGATGTTAAATAGATTGGAAGAATGAGAGGTAAGAAGTTGAGAGAGAGAGAATGTGTTCTATAGGTAGAAGTCGGGGACAGGTAGCAAGGGAGATGTGGAGGGTATGCTGGTCAGGCAATCTCTGAGCAAGGAAGACACAAGGCAGCAGGGAGTGCGGGAGGGACCACTTCCTGACGCGGCGGGAGGGTGGTGAGGCAGCCAGCCACTCAGAGGGCCTGGCCGTGGCATGACGTCACCGAGACAACGTGTAACACTATGCGACTACCCTCTGCCTCCTGTACTTACTCACTCACACTCTCTAGCTGTATCATTCAGTCTTATACATTAAACTTATAACTGATGATAATAAAATATAATGCATTGTCACAGGCGAAAATAAAGAACACTTCTGTACTGCCTGTGACATGACGATTCACAAGAAAGAAAGTACAACATTGTAAATAGACTGTAGCCAAATACATTGCCCTGGCGAGTGTTAGCAAGTGGCCAAGCGAGCGGCTGAGCCCACGTGGCGTTCTGCTAAGCTGCAGGCGCCACCCCCCCCCCCCCCCCAAGATATTAGATGCTCAACCATGAGCTCCATATCTGACAAGCAGAACGCCGATAAGACTCGCCACCCCTAATCACTTCGCAACAAAGAAGGCAAAGCTCAGTTCTCATCAACAACAAAATTACAACCCCTCCCCACACAATAGCTTAATTCATACTGCTATGCTCCTAGAGCGAGCTTCTACTAGCCCAGCCTTCTGAGAGAAGTACAGGTTCGACTCAGAACTTCAACTATAACATACTTAAAAAATGTAACTATTAAAGAAAGAGTTTTGATAGAATTTTCATTTTGTTATATGTTTATGGCGGCTGCACTTACAGGGGCAAGCCAATTTTACTCCACTCTCAACACACACTGACTGAACGGTGAGGGCTCTCCTGCAAACAAACCCTCCCGTGACAAACAATCAGCCAAAACATTATCAGTGTCCTTAGCATGCCACACATCCAACTTGTGTTCTGGCAGCACAACAACACCTGACACTGATAAACTGCCCAGTTCATCACAAGACTGGCACTTCTCTTTGCTCTTTCCGGCAACGGGACCTGCCAAAAGCCTTTCACTAGTTCTACCTTCGTAATAAGCGATGCAGCCCCGATGCGGTCTATGGTGTCGTCAACTCTCGATAAGGTATAGGCGTTTGTCAGGGATAATTCACACCCACTCTTGCAATCAACACACACACTGATCTTGCCACTTAACACAGGTTGTAAAGTTACAGGCAACGACCACTCACAACATTCCTTATCCCTCAGACCCTTGGGTAATGGATAGGTGTCTGTCAGGGATAATGCTTCCACACTCTTGCAATCACCATACACACGGATCTTGCCACTCAACTCCGGTTGCAAACTCACTGGCAACGACCACTCACGATATCCTTTATCCCTCAGACCCTTTTTCCACACGTCGTCTAGCTCTGTTTTCACGACAGGCTGTTGAGCAGGATTTATACGGTAGGGAATTAAACTGAGCCTTGCACTGTCTCCAGCCACCATGTCGGATTCTACCCCGTACATCAGGCCTGGAGAAGCAACAAACATGCAGATGCACTGCCACAGCCTAGTAAACAACTTATCTCGCAGAACAACATGCCAAGTACCCTCCCACAACCCAGCCGAGACCGCAGCTTCTAATCTGTAGTTTCCCTCCTTCTCCTCCTTCGTCCCTACCACCTGTGCAGTCACTCCCATAGTTCATTATTGCTAAGGCTTCCCCGCCGATACCGTACATGCGCACCCCCGCATTCCTTGCAACTACATCTGCCTGCGCAGCATCACCGCTTTCAGCGACATGGCCAGATACAGTCGGTCTATGGTAGGGCTGTTGCATTCGACTAGAGCAGCATTGGGAGGCTATACGACGACCGGGCACATCCACTCCACAGCCAACCTCACCAATCTGCTCAATGTCCTCCTTCTGACCACCACCCTTGGCAGCCATGGGTCGACCTTGACCTGACAACCATGTCCAAGCCTCGTCGCCCACCTTGAACCACCGAAACAACGAGGCCAACGGTCTCCCAACATTCACGTGACCTGCCCGCGGAACATCTTGCACCGCCTGAGTTGTGAGGCTCAGGGGCTCGGCACGACCAGTGGGGTATGAACCGAGCTGGTGCTGGAGCGCTGCACACTGCTGCTCAGGCAGGTGCTCTAGCGCTTCCACAGCCACCAGACTCGTGTCCCCGGCCCACTGCTCCGCCGAGACATGACACTCCCTACTCTCCTCCACCTGTGCCCTACTGCCCCCCTCTCCTTCTCACCTTGGCCACTGCAGACCAATGCAGGGACAGTAGGCTGCTCAGGTGGTTGCCTCACAAACTCCTCCAACAGGTTCACATAACATGTTTCCCCGTCCTCGTGTTTGATCTCGACAGCACCATTACCACACTTCTGAACTTCCAGATCCTCCAACTGCAGCTTACAAATATCTGAGGGAACCAACCTGTCTAAATGCTTCCGAAGCAACCCAAGTCCTCCCCCAATATCAAACTGAGCTACCCTTTTTTCTCTCTGTGTGTAACGTTGCTGCCTCGGAGTCTCTTCCTGCCCTACCTCCTCACTAGCTGTGACAGGTCCTGGGGCCCCTCCAGACTCCAACAATGATGCCAATACTGAGTCGCCAAGAAGAGCTGCTGGCTACTAAACTCTCCAAACTTTTACCAACATTAGCCGTCTTCTTCCAACCGTTCCTCCGTTGATCAGAAGACTGAGTAATAGGCTGTGACACTTTGGATGCAAGAGATCTTGTAACAACGCATGCCATAGGTTGTACTTGACTCTTCTCTACCCATTCCTGTTCCTCCCTACTCACGTCGGCTGGCTTCTCGGCAACGACTAAGGGTGAAACCTCAGAAGTAGGCACCGCAAAGTCGTTGCCGAGAAGGAGGTCGACGCCCCCAACAGGCAAGTTCTCCACAATTCCCACATCCAACTCCCGTGTCACACCATCTACCTCCAGTTCCATCCTGACCAATGGGTATGACCTGATAGCATTGATACCTTGCTCCACAACCACCCGTGCTGCGTTTATTGGTCTACCAGTAAAGTTCTTCATCAAAGTCTGAGAGGCACCCGTGTCTCGCAACAGCTCAACTCCATGCTTCTTACCAGCCCACTTCACGCAGCCATGCCCTCGATGGTCACAAACGACATCGCGGACAGGGTTCGAGCCTTCCAGATTCTTCTCCACTGGCTGTGTCCCAGCCTCTGACGTTATACCCCGGGCAAACTCAGACAACTTCAGGGACACCCCAATGTTGCGAGCCAAAGACACAACTGCATTAGGTAGCTTGCTTGGACAGGCTCTTGCAAAATGCCCCTTGAGGTGGGGAAGGGCCCGGACCCTTGCTAAACGGGACGGTACTAAGTTTATGGTCAGTTTTGGTGTCGTTGCTCTTGTTCTTAGTGTAATTATGTGTATCAGTGTTTCGGGGAGGGGGAGGGTTACGCTCCTTATTGCCTGCATCACTTCTCTGTGCAAGACCGAACCCACGAATCAAAGATAACCGAAGGTCAGCCATCTCAGCTGCCTCCTGAAGAGTTTTCGGGGTTTTTTCTTTAATATTCAACATCAGATCGCCGCCCGTACACTTGAAAAATTGTTCTAGAAGCATCAGCTGTTTCAACTCCTCAAACGTTGATGCCTTCTCAGAACGCAGCCAGTTTCTAAATGCATCGGACAGATCCCGGGCATGCTCAAGAAAGGTGCACTCACGACCCTTCGTTACACCCCTGAACTTCAATCTGTACGTCTCTGGTTGTAACTCATATGCCCGCAGAACAGCCTCCTTCAATACCTCATAATCGATGCACGACTCCAAAGGCAACGCATCATATGCCTTGAGTCCTTTACCAACCAACCTAGAGGAAACAAGGGCTGCCCACTTAACCTCGGGCCATTGGTGCTCCCGGCACTTCTTCTCAAAACGCATGAAAAATTCGGTGACACCCGACTCATCAAATACAGGGACTAACTTAAGAAGGTGCGATAAAGACTGATCAAGACCTCGATTCCCAGAACCAAGACGCTGCCCTGTCGACTCCACCCTAGACTTCTCAAGATCTATGTCTGCACAGTACTTCGTAGCCTCAGCCTCACGTATGGCCTTTCTCTCCTCAGCCTTAATCTTAAGCTCAGATTCATGCTTTCGTTGCTCAGGCTCAGCCTCATGCCTACGTTGCTCAGCCTGCATTTTAGCCATCTCCAGCTGGAAGATCATATCTGCAGTTAAACCTTGAGGTGGAGGAGATGCAACAATTGGAGACTCACCCAAGTGCAAACCACGCTGCCAGTGATTATCGGCCTGCGGGAACGTACCCGGCTCCGGAACCCGAGGGGGCGCCATGGTAGGAGTCGAGTGGAATGGGGGCTGGGCCGAAGGTGCCCCAGCTCCCACTCCCCCCGAAGCCCCACGCACCCCGCCGAGCACACAGGCCACCAGGTCACCTCTCGACATGCTGCTAGTGCCCACATGCCCCATGACCGTGGCCAAACACTGGAGACCATACCGATCAATCCCCGACACCCGGTCAACAGTAATAGGTGTCTCCAGAAACTTCTTTGCATCCTCCTCACTAGTTATAACTCGAATGCCTTCGGACAAACCCCGCTGCTGCACCTCAGAGTCTGTTTCCCTTACTGTGTCCTCACTGTACACTGATCCGTCGTCCGACATAGTGTTCACCGAAAATTCTCAACGTTTATAAAAAAAAAAGAGAAGTACCTAAACTCTTATGTAGCACTATTCACTCAAAAATGCTTGAAGACTCTTAACCCGGGAACTGGGGGGAGACTCTTAAGAGTTCCCCCGGCGGACTGCGGGGAGACTCTTAAGAGTGAGTGAAAAAAAAAAATCAACTTTTGATATCGATTTTTTTTTTTTTTTGGCCCCTGGGCCATGCAAAATCTCAGTCCTCTACCTCCCCTCCTTCCCCACTTTCCTCCTCTCCTTCAGTTATCACCTATTTTCCCTCTTATTCCCTTATTCTGAGGTATATTTTCGTGCTAACATTAGAAATCCGGTAGGAGGGTGTGGTCATCACTGATAGCAAGCGAATGCAAGAGAGAGAGAGAGAGTATCGATCGACTGTGTCTCAGTAGCCTTGGGGGAAATTGGCGGGAAAGCAGCTTGCCTCACCCATACATTATACAACTCGCGGGCTATATCTCCGATTTTGACCATCCAAACGCTGTTTTCACTCGTTTTATTGTTGTTTCAGGTTAATACTTTTATAATCAACGCATAATAGGCGCATATGGATAAGTATTAATGCTATTAATGACACAATGAATATTTTAGTGACGGAAACACCTCAAATACGTCAGCACAGGGGGACGTTTCCAATTACCCCCATGCGCACTTGTTAGGTTAAGTGTTATACTACTTGCCAAAAAAATCCTGTGTCCACTATATTCCTTTAAACAAAAACAAATGACCACAACACTCCTGAAATATTTCTCTAAGTTCACAAAATCCTAAGCAAGGTCGCCATTTGTTACGACTGGGACTCGTATAAAACTAAGGCTCTTAATCATTGGACTAGAAAGGCACACAGCCACAACGGTAACACTAGATCCAACCCTCGAATTTATAATGCCGGCGCACAAAAACACCTAGAGTTAAATCTGCGATAACGGGGTATCCTATAACTCGGTATAAATGCACTACTACTACAGGCTGATGATCTCTGATACAGCCTGATCACAACAACATACAATTACGTTAATAATGTATACAAGGAAAAGGATAGAGAGCTTAATTAAATCACTGGAATGATTTAATGCAAACAAGAAGAAGGTATAATTAAAGTTATTCTAAACAATAATAAACTGTCACTCCTATATTAAAGAAAGTGAACGAAAGTCCTAAAGCATCGAGCAGGAATCTTCTAAAGAAAGTCTGATGCTGCTTAAGATGATCGAATCGGATTTTGAACTGTTATATAAAGCAGGAACAAGATATGGCAAGTGTAGGGACACACAGTGTTAACTGGCACGGGAATAACGATAAATGCACAATAGTATTATCTCCAACAACAAAAGAAGTACTTCCTCAGGCAACACTAAAGCCTGCTCGGGTTGTGCAACTCAACAACAACCAAGGCTTACAATCAACGTGAATAAAAATGCTGCATACATAACATAAGAGTTTATAATCTTAATCGGGTGTCTGCTAGGCGAATAAAGTCTAGCTGGGATGTAGTAGGCTCGGAAACAATGGCTGAGCAAGCGGCTCGTAGCCTAGTGAGGTCCTTAAGACGGTACGGCCAAATTACGTTAAAATGACGGGGTGCTCTCTTGAGAGATCCAGATCGCTAGTATCTGGTTCTCTCCTGGCGACCCTCTCAAAGTCAAAGCAAAACGAGTTAGCAAAGTGTTGGGTGGCAGAGGCAAAAGCCCTCACTCGCAACACAGTGCTAAACTCACAAGGTACACAGTCAGAAAGACCACCTAGGCTTCCCACGTATCCGTTGCGATTGTACAGGTTCAACAAAACCTGGTACACATCGGAAATCACAACAACAATAGCCTCACCCCAGTCTAGCATTAAATAGCCCAGCAGACAACCAAGTAAAAGGTAGGGAGACACCGTGAGTATGTCGAACCTCTACAGACAAAATGGTAACCCCTCCAAAATGCCTAACTAAACATGTAATATCTGAGAGCTTCAGCATATAATACGATGGCCGATAGTGTGAAATCGTGCAGAACCAAAGGGGAGTTATGATGTTAAATAGATTGGAAGAATGAGAGGGAAGAAGTTGAGAGAGAGAGAAAGTGTTCTATAGGTAGAAGTCGGGGACAGGTAGCAAGGGAGATGTGGAGGGTATGCTGGTCAGGCAAGCTCTGAGCAAGGAAGACACAAGGCAGCAGGGAGTGCGGGGGGGGACCACTTCCTGATGCGGCGGGAGGGTGGTGAGGCAGCCAGCCACTCAGAGGGCCTGGCCGTGGCATGACGTCACCGAGACAACGTGTAACACTACGCGACTACCCTCTGCCTCCTGTACTTACTCACTCACACTCTCTAGCTGTATCATTCAGTCTTATACATTAAACTAATAACTGATGATATAAAATATAATGCATTTTCACAGGCGAAAATAAAGAACACTTCTGTACTGCCTGTGACATGACGATTCACAAGAAAGAAAGTACAACATTGTAGATAGACTGTAGCCAAATACATTGCCCTGGCGAGTGTTAGCGAGTGGCCAAGCGAGCGGCTGAGCCCACGTGGCGTTCTGCTAAGCTACAGGCGTCACAGCTTCCACGCATCCCCCAGTTTTGCTTAATAACATAGTCTCTTTATTATTCAGATTATTATTTTTGTTGTATTTAACTCTCTCAAAACAGTTCTAGTCCCTACGAATTCCAGCAATTATTTAGCCAACCTACCTATACATACCTACCCTACCAAATAATAATGATTATTCAAATTTATTTTTGGTGAATGACAGAGTATTGGCTAATGTTTTTAACATTTCCTCCCTTTGCCAAATGATTTGTTTAATAACAATGATATGGACCTTTAAATTTTGGCAATTGCCTGTGTGACTTACCCTGCCCTTCCTTCCTACCTCCCTCCTCCCTCATATCTAGCAAATGTATCAACAACCACTCTAGTGAACTTTCGGTATTTAGTTTATTCAGCTTAATACTATTTATCCACATAACATAGAAACCTATCACAATTTTTGTCTAATACAACCATAGACAGTGCTATTACATATTATTTGAACATGATGTCGAATTTAGCAGTTGCTGTTTACCTTGAACAGTAATGACAGAACCGAAAGCTTCTCTTGCCGTGTAGTACTCAAAGAAAGCAGGGTTACTTAAACCGGCCCATACCGAACTGTTACCAAGTCAGAGATTCAGAGGTAACTTTCACAATGCATTATAACCCTAGACAGACAGCAATATACCACTAAATCATACAAATATCACTACAAAAAAGATAGGAAAATATTATATTAATGTCCTAGGTATTTGAAATTATGATATAATGATAATGGGATTGATTAGTATCTGTCAACAGTGTTGCACTATAATTTTCTGAACTATGCGAAATTCGGAGTATTTATCCCATTAATATACTCATCTATCACTATTTAAATTTAATACAACCATACACAGTGCTATTACATATTATTTGAACATAATATAGTATGGTCTTTCCTTTGTACCAT
Organism: Paralithodes platypus; assembly: GCA_032716605.1. Lineage (NCBI taxonomy): Eukaryota > Metazoa > Arthropoda > Malacostraca > Decapoda > Lithodidae > Paralithodes > Paralithodes platypus. The sequence continues at coordinate 2,661,846 of CM064510.1, read as the reverse complement.
TTTCTATATCTATTCATGAAAAATATAGGCCTAGCCTAGGCAGCGCTACCGGTAGGTATGAATTTATCAGTTCGAATTTTGATTGAGAGTGGGATTAGGCCTAGGCCTAGCCTAGGGCTTAACGTGGGATACTGTTTGGGGGTTGGGAATAGGCTCAGGCTGCTTTAGGCCTAATTAGGTAAAAATAGTCAAATCGAAACAATTGCACAGCCAACATAGCCGAGGCCTTTTAAGCAAATATTTTACCAATCTACAATAGGCCTAGTCTATTCGCTGTAAGTTGGCAAGAAATTATGACCTATAACCTCTGTAACTAAAAAACAACTAGAGTGATCAAGCTAATATGTCTACCATTTGGGAAGAGTCAGTCAAGGAATAGCCTAGATGTGGAAATTTGCAGCCAATTTGCTCTAGCCCTTTTTGAGATACAGAGATTAGAGGTCATTGTTGAGGGCCCCACTCACCCCCCCCCCCCCCCCCCCCCCCGCCACCCCCATGACATATTGTCATCATCTTATATATTGCCAGCAGGGGGCAAATAACCAACAAAAATCGCCGTCAAAATAGACGCGAACTTAACCACGGCGATCGACACATGTACACATCGCGGGGGAGGTGTCGGACGTTTGCAATAAAGTTCCTGTCTATTCTGAATGCCATTGGATACAATAATATGTTGAGGGGGGCTTTGCCCCCCCTCACCCCCCCCCATGACATATTGTCACCATCATACATAGTGCCAGCAGGGGGCAAATAACCGAAAAAATTGCCGTCAAAATAGACACCTTTATGAATAGGTTAGCCTTTAGGCTAGGCCTATCGGCAAGAGTTGCGTTATCGGGCGTATCACCTGACCAGGTATTGGCTATCCTAGTGTTTACTAATTTATAGGCTACCCCTTTGAAAGGACCTTAGCCGGGTAGGATGTAGTTACCGGGTGTATCGCCAGCCTTGTTTACACTACGTGTACGCATAGTGGCGTCGGACGCTTGCCATCCTTTTCCTGTCTATTTAGACTGCCTTTGGATACAATAATATGTTGAGGTTGGGCTTTGCCCCCCTTCACCCCCCCATGACATGTATTGTCATCATCATATATATTTCCAGCAGGGGGCAAATAACCAAAATAAATCGCCGTCAAAATAGACGCGAACTTAACAACGGCGATCGACAAATGTAAACATGACGGAGGCGGCGGACGTTTGCAATCATGTTCCCGACTATTTTGAATGCCAATGGATACAATAATATGTTGAGGGGTGGCTTTGCCACCCCTCACCCCCCCCCCCCCACCATGTCATGTCATCGTCATATTGCCAGCAGGGGGCAAATAACCGAAAAAATCACCGTCAAAATAGACGCGAAGTTAACCGCGGCGATCGCCCTATGTAAACATGACGACCATACACCCGGAAATTACATCCTTCCCCATTTGCCTAACCTAACAACCTTACCTAACCTATCCTAGTATTATGGGTGGGGGCTGCCGCCCCCTAGACCCAGTACGTTGGATACAAAACTAACCCTCACCTAACACCTAGTATATGTCTCTAGTACCCAGTACGTGGGATACCAAGCTAACCCTCACGTAACACCTAGTATATGTCCCTAGTACCTAGTATTTGGGATACAATACTAACCCTTACATAACACCTAGTATATGTCCCTAGTACCCAGTACGTGGGATACAAAACTAACCTTCACCTAGCATATGTCCCTCACTCAGTACACCTTTCACCCTCCCTACCGTTCGTGAGTCCTCATACATCTTCATTATCACATGCACCAGCCACTCCTCTACGCCAAATTTTCTCCTAGCACAACTTCTTACTTTCAGTAGATATCTTTCCTGCAGCTGCCTGACTATGAAGTTGTCGATTGTGTCACGTCCTGGCATGAAACCAAACTGCATATCGTCGATAGAATGCTTTCCCTTATCATACCTTCAAAGACTCTCTCACACTCACAGACCTTCATTACTTGGCCAAGCATTTTCAGGCCTCTTATAGCAGTTGCAAGGGGAGCCTAACTCTGAAATCACTAGATAGTGCCTCCAGAACCATAAAAAAGAGGAGAAGGCTTAATTAACACACTTCCCTGTTGGACTCCGACGTGAACTGAAAACTCATCACTCAGTACCCTCACGTAACACCTAGTATATGTCCCTAGTACTCAGTACCCAGTACTTTGGATACAAAACTAACGTGGGATACAAAACTAACCTCCACCTAACACCTAGTATATGTCCCTAGTAACCAGTACATGGGATATAAAGCTAACCCTCACCAAATATCTAGTATATGTCCCTCACTCAGCTGTACACCTTTCACCCTCACTACCGTTCGTGAGTCCTCGTACATCTTCATTATCACATGCACCAGCCACTCCTCAATGCCAAGTTTTCTCCTAGCCTACTGCACAACTTCTCTGGCCACCTTATCAATAGGCCTTCTCCCGGTCTGCAAACACAACATCAGATCCCTATCTTTTAAGTACATACAGTATCTTTCCTTTATCATACCTTCTAAGACTCTCTCACAGACCTTCATGACTTAGTCAAGCATTTTCAGGACCCTTATAGCAGTTCCCAGGGGAGCCCAACTCTGAAATCACCAGATAGTGCCTCCAGAACCATAACTAAAAAAGAGGAAAGGGCTTCATTAACACAGAGCCCTGGTGGACTCCGACACGAACTGAAAACTCATCACTCAGTACCGGTACATCTTTCACCCTCACTGCCATTTGCGAGTCCTCATACATCATCATTATCACACAAATACCTTCATGACTTGGATTGTGCCGTGTCCTAACATGAAACCAAACTGCATATCGTCAAAATCATACCTTCAAAGACTTTCTCATAGACCTTCATGACTTGATCAAGTATTTTCAGGCCCCTATAATTTTCCCTATCCAATGAGTCCCCTTTGCTCGTATACAGTATATAATGTACTTTTGTGCCATTCATCAGAGATTACTTCCTCTCTGATGATGAAGTTAATTAGCTCATTGAACACACCTACTCCTTTCTCACCTGAGGCCTTAATCATCTCAGCTAGAATGCCAGAGCATCCTGCAGCTTTTCTGTCCTTCATTAAGTTATTGCACTGCTTACAAAAGCTGGCACAATCACAGGGAGGAGGGAGTATTGGCTTTTCGTTGCTAAGCTACTCTATTCCATTCAAATTCCATGTTGAATAATCTTTCGTAGTGTACGGTATCTTCCAAGAATCTATAATTTCTTTGTCAGCGGAAACAATTGTTCAAGTATATATTTTCCCTGTGAAACCAATTTAACTTCATAATGACAATTATATATATAAAGAAAAAACAATATATTTTACATAATTTATTGCATATCTTACATATTTAAAATGATATTTATTAAAATAGTTTAACCAGACCACTGAGTTCCCCAAAAAAACTCTTATAGGGCTGGCCTGAAGGATTAGATCAAGATGGACAACCAATCAAGATATGATAGGTAGGGAAGGGCAAGAGGTGAACAAATCTAGGAAGGTGAAGATATGCAGACATTTCTCACCATTTCACCAATTCAGCCGTACCACATGAGTTCCACAGCAGAACTCTTATAGGGTAGGGCCGAAGGGTGAGTCAAGAACTGCTACACTGCAGCACCAATTAAGAAATGATCAAGGGCGAAGAATGAGAAATCAGGTCTAAGGAAGAAATAAATAACACCGATATACACACATAATACACCACTGAGGGGAATCGAGTCGGCTTAACTGCACCAGCGACCATAGACACAAATAAAGTCAGGAGCCAATAAACTAGCCAGGCCAGGGTGGCATACGATATAGGCCGTCCGGAGGACAACCGAATTAGACAGAATAAGAATAGAAGGGTAAAAACATACAAAAAGGGGCATTCAAATTTCAATGGAAATTCACTATGATAACTGTAATATGTGAGAATAACTTTCACCTTCATATTTCCTCATCTCTTAGCATAAACATGATCAATTAGTGTGCCATTTCCAGTTGTTGGTTGTGTTACATGTTGAGAGTATCCACGCTTTTCCATTATATTTGCAATAGAAGAGTTAGTTTGGATGTTTTCACAATGCAACCAATTGGGTATTTGTCTAGTTCATTTAGCAAATTACTTAAATTTACTCTAAAATAATTAAGTCCATATGAAATAGGTCTGTATATAGGGACAGGTTTATCCTATAGAAAAGTATAGCAAACACTGTTCTCTACCCACTAGAAGCTGAACCATTGGAAGGTATTACCCGTGTTTGCATACCTTCCCTCAATTTCAGTCTGGCTATATTTGGATGATAATTTGAACTCAATTGGGAATTTATTTGTTTTCCTTATTGTGAAGGCAATCATGATTCTATAAAAAACACTTACCCTAATAATACATGTACAAGGTTATTCTCTATATTTTAAGATTATACTTTTTATATAAAAGGCTTGCATGGCTGCATGATAAATGTTTTTCTTTGATTCACTCTTCTTGACTTTTTCTATATTACAGGCCATGCTTTTGTCCTCCTAATTCCTTTTCTATTATTTCCACTCCTCAAGTGAGGTACTGTAGAGGTGATTCTCTTGGTCCCATCTGTAGAGGTATTGTAAATGGTGGCCAGACACGCCCGTGGCAGTCTTTCACACCCAACCCATCTTGTCCTATCTAATTTTATGTTGAACTCTATTGTTCTTGATCCCACTATAGGACTTGGTAGCCTATTCCACATATCTACAACTCTGTTACTAAACGAATAGAGGCAGATCCCATACACACCCAGTTTCTCTCTGTCGCTCGTTTGCTTGCACATCGGTACAAATGAAGCAGATCCCTTACACATTTTGGTAATTTTGAGCCCATTTTGGCTCGAACGTCCCTTGATTTTGGCCCTGTCACTCTTTCAACTATGGGGGAGGCACTCGCTATAGGCAGTTATGCCTTTTGCCTCCCTCAATCACATAGAAAAAAAAAAAAAAAAACAAAAAAAAAAAACATACAACTAAGATGAACATGGGAATCTGCAGACAAGTGGCCCACAAAAGGCAGATCCCTTTCACATCCAACCCATTTTGTCCATGTCTATCTGATTTTATCTTGAAATTCTTTATTGTTCTTGATCCCACTATAGCACTAGGTAGCCTATTTCACATATCTACGACTCTGTTACGAGAGAGGCAGATCCCTTACACAGCCAATCTCTCTCTCTCTCTCTCTTATTTGCACACTGGCACAAATGAGGCAGATCCCTTACACATGCTACCAAGATGAAAATGGGAGTCTGCAGAGAGCCGATTGGCCCACACACGGTAGATCCCTTTCACACCCAACCCATCTCGTCCTATCAAATTTTATGTTGAAGCTCTATTGTTATTGATCCCACTATAGCACTTGGTAGCCTATTCCACATATCTGCAACTCTTTTACCAAGCGAATAGAGGCAGATCCTTTACACAGCCAATCTCTTTCTCTCTCGCTCCTGTTTGTTTTCCACACCGGTACAAATGAGGCAGATTCCTCACACATGCAACCGAGATGAAAATGGGAGTCTGCAGAGAGCCAAGTGGCCCACATAAGGCTGATCCCTTTCACACCCAACCCATCTCATAAACGTTACCTGTTATTTACACTACTTACTATACACCCATGTTATCATATACCTGCAACCAAAACACAATTATAAGAAATAGGAACATAGGAAAATGGGAGTCTGTAGAGAGCCAATTGGCCCACACAAGACAGATCCTTTTCACACCCAACCCATCTCATAACAACTCTCTCTCATTTATCTCTGTCTTCCTTACATTTATGACATCCTAGTCTCTCTCTCTCTCTCTCTCACAAATGAGAACATAAGACAACCGGAGTCTGCAGAGAGCCGATTGGCCCACACATGTCAGATCCCTTTCACACCCAACCCATCCCGCCCTCTCTCTCTCTCTCTCTCTCTCTCTCATATTTATCACTATCTTCCTTACGTTTATGACATCCTATTCTCTCTTGCCATACTCTCTCTCTCACAAATGAGAACATAAACAAAATAAGAAAACGGGAGTCTGCAGAGAGCCGATTGACCTACACACGGCAGATCCCTTTCACACCCATCCCATCTCGTTCTATCTAATTTCAAGTTGAAACTCTATTGTTCTTGATCCCATTATAGCACTCGGTAGCCTATTCCACATATCTACAACTCTGTTACTAAACTAATAGAGGCAGATCCCTTATATAGGCAATCTCTCCCTCTCTCGCTCTTGTTTGTTTGCACAATCTGTTCCTTCTGTAGTTTCTCCATGCCCGATAAGTTAAATGATCTTTTGATATCTGTGTCACAACTTTTGTATCCAACACAATACCCTGCTTGCAAAACCCCTCGAACCCGGGACTATGTTGCTTGCAACTTTAATTATTATTATTATTATTATTATTATTATTATTATTACAAAAAGGGTGAGAAGAAGAGTGTACGAACATTTGTCAGAGAGAGAGAGAGAGAGAGAGAGAGAGAGAGAAGAGAGAGAGAGAGAGAGAGAGAGAGAAAGAGAGAGAGAGAGAGAGAGAGAGAGATGAGATGAGGTCAGGACTAGTAAAGTGTCAGTGTTGAGGGAAAGTGATAATGGTATGGTGGTGGTGGTGGACCTGAATACTGAATATGTAAATGATGGACAATCCTGGTGATGGACTCGGATTACCTAAATGATGCTGTCAGTTTAGATTACAGGAGAGGGGAAACCCTGGGTCAGGTCAGGTCAAGTCTCTATACTTTATCTTAAGCCGTGAAGTGCTACGGTCCTCTCGGAAGCCATGGTATATAAACGTGTAAAAATAACCCTTAAAAAACCATGCCAGTGCCGGGAAATGTCTGAAATTTGGGTTACACATAGAACATCCTCAACTCTTTCCCGCCCTTTTTACCCCCCCTCCCTCCCTTTACTTGGCTTGTTATTTTGCACATGTTCTAGCAGTTCATGGGTTAATAATGCCAAGCGTTGATGATGAGGAACTTGTTACGGCTGGATCGGCAATACATATTCGGGATTCTTGATCGTAGGACAGAAATGGCTTAAGTGACAACGACACGCTCGATTCCAGTCCCAAATACTATATGCTCCAGACAACAAAAGCACCAACGCCCTACAGAGTTATCGTCTACGGTAACGAGGTACCTTAACTCGGCGAAAGTGTACAACAGGGGTAGGCTATGAGGCTAAACTCCCTCAGACATTTATAGGTTACGTTATTACTAAAGAAATGCAATACTCAAGAAACTACGTTAATATTAAGCCTCTAATAATGTAGAATAGAAGCAGGCTAAAGGTATGACAGTGAAATGCTAAATGACAAATGTACACGCCTACTTGAAAGCGCGTGCACTACACTAACTGTCCCCTACTAACATGCACTAGCATGTAGCATACAAGATGTTCATGATCCAGTAGATACCTAATAATACACATGGGAGGAACATAAATAGTAGTCACTTATTATAATAATGAATCTATACTTGGAATAACTAAAAGGTTGCAGGCAACAGTACTGCGCCGGTAGCCTACTACCGCATAGGCTACTTCGCTTCTCTCACTCTGTCTCCCCTCCGAGTCCGTATGCGCCCTACGCAACAGAACTCCGGACACAGCAGCAAAACGACAGTGCAGTTAATTGATACATGAAAGTATTAATAGTGTTGTCTTGTGTGTGAGTAATGTGTATTGTAAAGTGTTATAGATATATACTTAAAGAGAGCTGCAATGCATAGTAAAATAAAGATATATCCCACTCATCATCCCCATGTGTTCTAGCTAGCAGGCCAAGTCACAGGAACAACGAGTCCCAGCACCGAAAGCGAGAACCCAGGAGAAGACTGTAGAGAACACAAGGACAGATAAATTACGTTACTCTACTATACCGGCACTACGAGCGAGCTGTAGTCTCGGGTGCTACACTCGCTCCTGGCTCGGTATGCAAATCAAGGCTAAGTCCTCGTCCCTCTACAGACAACTCCTGGGCATGGTCGGGCTCTTACACATGGCACCAGTCTAGTCACAAATGGGATGATGAGCAGGGCATATAACTCGTGAACATGTAGAACGTTCACCAACTATCCTCATCAAGAAGATCGCTGTTCACATTAACCCCTTAAATCTAATACATGTAAATATATGCTTGTCCTAAGAGTAATACGAGAGGTGAGTGCTGAAACTCCTTTAGGACCTCAAGGGAAGGTTATGCATTTAAATAGAGAGAAGAATGAAATGAGAGTAATGTCGTCAGAGAGAAAGAGTGCAAACGTGAGAAGTGGGGAGAGAGAGCAAGGGATGTTAGAATCTCAAAGGTTCTAGGCAACCTAGTCCAGGAACACACAGCCAACCTCCAGGCAGTGTGCTGTACGACAACATGGGCCCAGCCCAGGCAGGCAACAATGGACTACCAACCCTATCGCGCCTAGCTATAAGGGCAAGGCTGCCAACCAGTCCATACGTCTGGCAACCACCCGGCCGGCAGCGCGGCGTGTTGCTACCCTCTTGCTCTGAAGCCCAACTCACTCTCTCTCTCTGAATTCCCATTATCCTATCTATCAACTTCTCTATTGATACTACATATTAAATGGAAGGTCTCGACATGGCTTAAAACAAAACCCACCACTGGTTAGCACATGACGAGACCTTTGCAGAGATACAAAGAACATAGTTATAAGTTGTCACACTCAATATACATAGCGGCTGACGGTAGCCAGATCACGGGCGGTACAGTGGAGTACCAAGGAGTACAATCAGGTTGCGTTGCCCAGCACTGGGGTGCGTCACAGCCCCCCCAAGATTTTAGATAATCGACCTTAGAAGCATTATCAAAATCTGACAGGCAACCAACCGACCTGCTACCCTTAGCTGCCACTAATTGCAAAAGGTGCACAACAACTGAAGTGTGAATTATACATAAAACACAATATTGCATGCATCATGCTACAACAATAAAGAGTTACAAAACAAAAAAAAAGAAAGAGTTTTCTCGTTTATTTTATTGTTTTATAATCTTTTTGGACGGCGTTATGATAGCCTAATTTTACTCCTGCTCAACCCACACACCGTGCACGATTATCTTGGATCATCAACCCTTGATAGACAATCTGCTATCACGTTCTCACTCCCGGCAATATGCTGAATGTTGAGATTATACTCTTGGAGCATTAGGGACCACCTGGTCAACCGCATATTCCGATTGTGAAACTGATTTAGGAATTTCAAGGGATGATGGTCCGTATAAATCGTCACTACCGGGCCGTAGGCTGGAACATAAACTTCGAAATGTTTGAGCGACAAAACGATAGCCAGAAGCTCCTTCTCTATAGTCGAGTAATTCCTTTGTGCCGAATTAAACTTGCGAGAAAAGAAGCTCACTGGGTGTTCCAAGCCCTCGGAATCAGTCTGCAGTAACACTGCCCCGGCACCCACACCGCTGGCATCAGTCGCCAGCTGAAAACTCCTGGAGAAGTCTGGGGCCCTCAAAATCGGATGTGTACACAGCAGGTGCTTGACTAGGTCGAAAGCCCTCTGACACTCCGCAGCCCAACAGAACTTCACTAACTTCGACAGTAGATCAGTTAACGGTGCTAAGACAGTAGAGTATCCCCGGATGAAGCGCCTATAATAGCCTATCATACCTAGGAACCGCATGACCTGGCGCTTAGTGGTGGGCCTGGGAAACATATTGATAGCCTGTATCTTGCTCAGGGGGGGGCACACCCGGCCTAACCCGACCACAAAGCCAAGATACTGCACAGTAGCCTTTACAAACTCGCACTTCCTCAGGTTCACCACCAGCCCAGCATCGTGCAGCTTCCTAAACAGGGTCTCTAAGTGCCTTAGGTGATTTTCAAAATCGTCATCATATACTATCACGTCATCAAGGTAGACCGTGCAGTTAGGGATTTCGTCACAAATATCGTTCATCAGGTTTTGAAACGTGGCAGGTGCGTTCTTAAGCCCATAAGGCATTACGTTACATTGGTAGGTCTTGCCATCTACCACAAAACCACAAACTTGCTTAGCTCGGTCCGACAGGGGTACTTGCCAGTAGCCTTTTACAAGATCAATTTTAGTAAGGTACTTTGCATTCCCTATCTAGTCCACGCTGTCGTCAACTCGAGGCAAAGGGTAAGGGTTGGTGGTGGTCAAGCCATTTAGCCTACGAAAATCTATGCAGAACCGCACCTTGCCGTCAGGTTTTGGCTGCAACGTGACGGGTGATGTCCACTTCACATAACCTTCAGTGATCATCCCTCTCTCAACCATGTACTTTAACTCCTCCCGTAAAGCTGGCAACTTTACCGGGGGCACACGGTAGGGCACTGACTTGAAGGGCACATTATCACCGACGTCCACGTCGTGCGTTACCTGAGTAGTGAGACCTGGGTGTTCGGCGAAAACAGAGGGGTATGACCTGAACAGGCCTAGGACAGCAGCACCCTGGTGCTCAGGCAGGTGACTTACAGCTTGCCTAGCCTCTTGTTCAGTATTCCCCGCCCACTGTTCCGCGGAAATGACACAGTCCCAGCTATCCTCCTCAGCAGCATGACTGTCCCCACCTCCTTCTCCACCCTGGCCGCTGCAGGCCAGCACAGGGACAGTGAGAGGCTCTGAGGGGCGTCTCACATACTCTTTCATGAGGTTAACATGACATAACGGATGTTTTTTCCTACGGTCAGGTGTTGCAACGAGATAATCAAGGTCGGACAGTTTCTTAGCCACCACATACGGCCCAATGAACTTGGCAGAAAGGGGGTGTCCAGGCAAAGGTAAAAGCAACATTACCTCCTGACCCACCGAAAACTCCCGAAGCTTCACCTTGGCGTCATACTGGTGCTTCATGACCGCCTGTGCATTAACCAAGTTATTACCTGCCGCTGCCATGCAACCTATAAGTCTCTCCTGGCTCTCAAGGACATATTTAAGTACAGACCCCGGCTTCTCTTCGCCCTCCCAGATCTCTTTCACCATACTTAAAGGTCCTCTCACATTATGGCCAAAGACTAGCTGATTTGGACTGAACCCCAGGCTCTCTCCTGGGACTTCACGTGCAGCGAACAGAACATACGGCAGACCCAAATCCCAATCAGTGTCATGTTCTGCACAGTAACAGCGTAGCATACTCTTCAGGGTCGAGTGCCACCGCTCCAAGACTCCCTGACTCTCGGGATGGTAGGCTGACGACACTACAGAACATATACCGTGCAACTGAAGGGTTTGCTTGAACAATTTGGATGTAAAATTGCTCCCCTGGTCTGACTGCACCTCACGTGGAAATCCATAACGGGAACAGAACAATAATAAGTTTTTAACAACTGCCTTTGCCGAGCCGTTTCTCATGGGGTATGCGTCCGGGTATCTCGTAGCCACATCCATGATTGTCAACAGGAATTTATTGCCACTACTAGTAGGCGGGAAAGGGCCAACCAAATCTACTACAACTTTGCTGAACGGAGGCCCGGTGACAGGTATGGGAAACAAAGGTGCCTTCGGGATTGTCTGGTTAGGCTTCCCCGTTGTCTGGCAGGTCGCACACCCAGCCACCCATGCACAGACATCAGCCTTGACCCCAGGCCACCAGAAAAACCTGCCCAATGCCGCCAATGTTTTTGTTACCCCCAAATGACCCGCCACCGGCACATCATGCGCCAGACACAATAAGGACTCTCTATACTTATTTGGAACAACCTCCTGGTCTACTACCCTCGCACCGCCCTCCCACTTCGATTTAGGGTCTAAAAATCTGCGGTACAATATCCTGTTGAGCCTAAAGAAATCTCCCGGCTTCGCATCCCCATCTTCCTCCAACTCTATGGCACCATTGCTATAACGAGCTAGGCTAGCGTCTTGCAGCTGCTGCTCACTTATGTCCCCGGGTGTCAATGCATCAAGATGGTTTTGTAATAAGACATTACCCCGGCTAGTAGGCTCTACTGCCTTAGTGGCTCTCGCTACAGCTCTTGCCTCACGCGAAGTCTTACCCAACTCTGCCTTGTTACACACCATATCTGGGCCAGAGTCAACTCCCGTGTTTATTATAGGTCCAAGTACCGAATCACCGAGAAGTGCAGCAGAATCAATGTCCCTTTTCCTGCCCTTAGCAACCTTCTCCTGATCCTTCCTCCACTGTCCCCGAGGTTGAGTGCTAGGCTGTGCAGGAGCCGCAGAGCGAGATCGGGTTACCACACAGGCCATCTCATCCTGTTGGCACCTCCCAACCCATTCCCGATTCTCACCATCCACGTCGGCCGCCCTCTCGGCAACGACTAAGGGTGGAGTCCCGGAAGTGGGCACCGCAAAGTCGTTGCCGAGAAGAAGGTCGACGCCCTCAACTGGCAAACACTCAACGATCCCTACATCCAGCTCCCTGCACACCTCTCCCACTCTCAACTCCAACCTCACAAGTGGGTATGACCTCGTAGCATTTATACCCTGCACCACAACAACTCTGGCCGCATTTATCGGTTTCCCTGTGAAGTTCCTCAACAAAGTTTGCGAAGCCCCCGTATCCCTCAACAAGTCAACCCTCCGTAGTTCACTCCCCCAGCTCACAAACCCGTATCCCCGATGGCTACAGAAAGTGTCCCGGACAGGTGTCGAGCCTTCCGTACGCTTCTTTACCGCGTGTGCCTCAGCTGCTGACAACCTACCCCGGGCAGTTGCTGCAGCCTTCAGAGACACACCGATACCGTGAACCAATGACACCGGCTTAGCGGGAGTGTTACTAGGGCACTCACGTGAATAATGGCCTAGCTTCTGACATTTGTAACATTTCACATCCCCAATGGGCTTCTTCCCTTGTGCGGGCGAAGAAGGGGCCTGACCTTTAGTAAACGGGAGAGGCTTGTGTTTGTAGGTGTTATTAGGTGCAATGCTTTTAGTGTGGTTATGTGTGTCATAGGATTTGTTATTATCGAAAACTCTGGTGGGTGGGGTATAGCGCCCCTTCTGCCCTGACTCAGCCCTCTGAGCGGCACCGCAACCACGAATCAATGATAATCTGAGGTCTGCCATCTTGGCAGCCTCCTCTACTGTCTTGGGACATTTTTCCTTAATGTTCAGCGTTAGATCGGTTCCAGTACATTTGTAAAACTGTTCCAGATAGAAAAGTTGCTTAATTTCCTCAGCCGACTCTGCGTGCTCGGACCGAAACCAGTTATTACATGCATCTGTTAAGTCCCGTGCGTGCTCCATAAAACTGACGTCGCTCTTCTTATTCACGCCACGGAACTTCAATCTATAAGTTTCGGGTTGCAGTTCGTAGGCCCGGAGCACAGCCTCCTTCACCAGTCCATACACGACACTCTCGTCCAGTGACAGTGCATCGTAGGCTTTCAACCCCTTACCCACTAGACGTGATGAAACTAATGCTGCCCATTTAACCTCCGGCCAGTCATACTCACGACACTTCTTTTCGAAACGAGCAAAAAACTCAGTCACTGCTGTCTCATCAAATGCGGGTACTAACTTAATTAAATGCGAAAGTGAGTCTGTAACCCGGTGCCCACCACCGAGATGACGCCCCGTGGTCTCTACTCTAGACTTCTCGACATCCATTTCAGCCTGGTACCTGGTTGCATCCTGATTGGCTTGGATTCTAGCAACCTCTATGCGTTCTATACTAGCCTGTTGTATCTGAGTCTCCTGCAGCTTAAACTTAGCTAGTTCTAGCTGAAATAACATCTCAGGAGACAGGCCTGGGGGGGGAGAGCACAAAATGGGGGATCCACACCGAGACGTGTTTACGGGTAAGCCAGCTTGCCATTGAGAACCCTCCTGCTGCATCGTGCTAAGACTCGCTGGCTGAGGGCCCAGCTCAGGGGTAGAGTGGAATGGAGGCTTGGAGGGAACCCCCCAAGACCCCACTCCACCCACCGCCCCATCGCCATCACCCAACAAACATGCCACCAAATTCTTCTTGGGCCAACTGTCAGGACAGTCCCGCCCCAAAACCGTGGCTAAACAGCGAAGACCGTAACAATCAATAGCCTGCAGGCGCTGTTCGGTCAAAGGTGTCTGCAAAAATGCCCGGGCATCCCTCTCTCCACTTATAACACTCCCCTCCCTAAATATCTGCTGTACTTGCTGGTCACTAGGCTGTACCGTGTTATCCTCCCCCGTAAATGATGAGTCATTAGACATAGTGCTGGTTATACAATTGCTGTTCATAAACAAAAAAAAGTGCTTATTACTAATTGCAGTCTCGACTCACAAAATGTTAAAGATGCTTGAATGACTCTACTCTAGACACCTAACGAAACAATCTGCAAGTCCACCAATACAATAATGACACAATAAAAATTCCTCCAATATGCAAGAAAATTCTAGCCAGCTCTACTAGGTAGCATAGAATAGTTCTCCAAAAAAACATGTGATAGGATACTACTGAATCTTGTGCAAGGTCGCCATTTTGTTACGGCTGGATCGGCAATACATATTCGGGATTCTTGATCGTAGGACAGAAATGGCTTAAGTGACAACGACACGCTCGATTCCAGTCCCAAATACTATATGCTCCAGACAACAAAAGCACCAACGCCCTACAGAGTTATCGTCTACGGTAACGAGGTACCTTAACTCGGCGAAAGTGTACAACAGGGGTAGGCTATGAGGCTAAACTCCCTCAGACATTTATAGGTTACGTTATTACTAAAGAAATGCAATACTCAAGAAACTACGTTAATATTAAGCCTCTAATAATGTAGAATAGAAGCAGGCTAAAGGTATGACAGTGAAATGCTAAATGACAAATGTACACGCCTACTTGAAAGCGCGTGCACTACACTAACTGTCCCCTACTAACATGCACTAGCATGTAGCATACAAGATGTTCATGATCCAGTAGATACCTAATAATACACATGGGAGGAACATAAATAGTAGTCACTTATTATAATAATGAATCTATACTTGGAATAACTAAAAGGTTGCAGGCAACAGTACTGCGCCGGTAGCCTACTACCGCATAGGCTACTTCGCTTCTCTCACTCTGTCTCCCCTCCGAGTCCGTATGCGCCCTACGCAACAGAACTCCGGACACAGCAGCAAAACTACAGTGCAGTTAATTGATACATGAAAGTATTAATAGTGTTGTCTTGTGTGTGAGTAATGTGTATTGTAAAGTGTTATAGATATATACTTAAAGAGAGCTGCAATGCATAGTAAAATAAAGATATATCCCACTCATCATCCCCATGTGTTCTAGCTAGCAGGCCAAGTCACAGGAACAACGAGTCCCAGCACCGAAAGCGAGAACCCAGGAGAAGACTGTAGAGAACACAAGGACAGATAAATTACGTTACTCTACTATACCGGCACTACGAGCGAGCTGTAGTCTCGGGTGCTACACTCGCTCCTGGCTCGGTATGCAAATCAAGGCTAAGTCCTCGTCCCTCTACAGACAACTCCTGGGCATGGTCGGGCTCTTACACATGGCACCAGTCTAGTCACAAATGGGATGATGAGCAGGGCATATAACTCGTGAACATGTAGAACGTTCACCAACTATCCTCATCAAGAAGATCGCTGTTCACATTAACCCCTTAAATCTAATACATGTAAATATATGCTTGTCCTAAGAGTAATACGAGAGGTGAGTGCTGAAACTCCTTTAGGACCTCAAGGGAAGGTTATGCATTTAAATAGAGAGAAGAATGAAATGAGAGTAATGTCGTCAGAGAGAAAGAGTGCAACCGTGAGAAGTGGGGAGAGAGAGCAAGGGATGTTAGAATCTCAAAGGTTCTAGGCAACCTAGTCCAGGAACACACAGCCAACCTCCAGGCAGTGTGCTGTACGACAACATGGGCCCAGCCCAGGCAGGCAACAATGGACTACCAACCCTATCGCGCCTAGCTATAAGGGCAAGGCTGCCAACCAGTCCATACGTCTGGCAACCACCCGGCCGGCAGCGCGGCGTGTTGCTACCCTCTTGCTCTGAAGCCCAACTCACTCTCTCTCTCTGAATTCCCATTATCCTATCTATCAACTTCTCTATTGATACTACATATTAAATGGAAGGTCTCGACATGGCTTAAAACAAAACCCACCACTGGTTAGCACATGACGAGACCTTTGCAGAGATACAAAGAACATAGTTATAAGTTGTCACACTCAATATACATAGCGGCTGACGGTAGCCAGATCACGGGCGGTACAGTGGAGTACCAAGGAGTACAATCAGGTTGCGTTGCCCAGCACTGGGGTGCGTCACAAACTTTCATTAGGAAGCTGACCATCTGTAACACTGTAAAGTACCTTGATTGACAGGCCCTTATTACAGGGACTTTACTGGACAAATATATCTCGAAGAAGGGTTTTGGGGGTATATTGTTAAACTTGATGGAGGTCTAGGGAGGAAACTTAAAAAAATATAATATTAATAATAACAAAACAAAAATCAATATATACTATATACTGTATATACTGTATATATATATATATATATATATATATATATATATATATATATATATATATATATACAGTATATATATACAGTTTGTATAATAAGCAGTATACAGTATATTAACTATTAAACAAAATATAAAACATAAATAAAGCTATTCTGTCATCGTTCATCCCCATTGATTTGTACCACAGCTTTCCCCTCCTCTGGTATCTGGTATCAGTGTCAACAAGCCTGCGACAACAACAGAGCCACTACAGGATAACTGATAACACCTATATTGGCTTACATGGATGATGGATAGGACAGGAGCGGCTTGTATATGTCGACGGAAAAAAATCAGATTTGTTTTTCTTTCTTACAGTTATATATATACCTGTATATATTTTGTAGGCTACCTCACCTTCCTGGGGATCCATATCTGCATTTATGTAATAAACCGTTTGTATAACTTCATGTATTTTGTTGTCTCGGTCAATTCTTGAACTGCCAAAATACATAACTAAACATTTCAAGAGACTTGCATGCCCTCTGCACTCTTCTATTCCAAGTTTATATGAAACAATCCTCGACAAAGGATTGGCGTTTCCGAAAAGGGTCTCCAATCCTAACGGTATTCTTGGCTTACAGTGTGCTGGCTAAATAATCCAGAAGGGTTGATAGCCTTTGAAGTCTTATTTTAGCTAACTAACTAACTACAATGGGTTTCAGAGGCCGTGTTACATCGTTTTTCGGGAATAACTTATTAACAAACAGTTGGATCAGTATGATATTTTGACGCAGCTTTTTCACACCGTTCCCTAATTTTCGTCAATATAGTGAATGACCAAAAGTGTAGAAATAAGCCACTTGTCCCTGTGTCATGAGGTTAAAGTCACACGTTAATGACTAAGAAACGGACAATCTACCGTGGCTTACCTGTGAGAACCACCAAACCATTATTGCTCCTCCATTAAACACGGTAGTTATCAGCCACCACCCTACCCTATTATCGCCTTTAAATTCAAGTTATCTGTCAATATCAAATCAGAAATATACAAAAATACATACTGTTTGTATATTTATACTTACTATTGACAGACATGTTTTGATCAATAAGTGGTATCAGCAATATCTAAGCTTCATTTCTTCACATCGAGTGAAATATACAAACATGTTCCTACACTTACCCACCCTATTCAACATCTGACAGCCATTAATTCAGCATATAGCAGGCCAAACGTAATGACAGCTGTGCCATGACTTATTAGTGCGACCGTACTGTATATACTCAGGCACATACCCCATAGCGTGGGGGGGGGGGAGAGGCCGACTCATGACAGAGCCCGAACAGAAACAACATTTAAAGTTCCAATTCTTAGGGTCTGGGACCACTTTCACGTTCCATTGCCTTTTACTGTCTCGTCTAGTAGGTGAATTTTACAAGGATTCCTAGCCCCCTGCCTTCAGAAGGAAAGGTAAGACATGAAAAGAGAAAGAGATAAACGGCTAAAGTTGGATAGAGGATGCACCTCATACTGGATAAGACCAGCCCTCACCCGGGAAGAAATGGAGAAAAATGGTAAATTATATTAAATCAGGTTCTCTATTAAGGAATAGTTTGTCTGTTTATTTGGCTTGCAATATTAACCCCTTCTGTACCGGCGACGTCTTTTCTATTTTATTCTAGCTATATCTAGACGATATTGTACAGTTTAAGGAGGATCTATGATAGTAAAATTAGTTAAGTGACATATTTCAATGCTTGTTAGTTGCTAGAGGATCTTTTTAAACTTAATAAAATCGTCTAATAAAGAATACATTTAAAAGACGTCGCCGGTATAGAAGGAGTTAATGATAAAGCAATGCCTTGATAAAAGAAATCTAGTCAAATTACACACTAATCAACTACGATGGTTGAATGTGCAAAGCTTATTGACAAAAGCTCGTGAGCTCTTGCGATTATATTTATGCAAATATTTCCATTTAGATTTATATTCGGAAACAAAAATCAGATGCAAAATTATATTTGTATTTGTATTTATGTATGTATAACTAATTTGAACTAATGATCAGTCTTCATTAAAAATATATGCATAAAGAAAATCGCAAGAGATCATGAACATTTATAAACAGTTGTAAATTATGAAAACTAGAAGAATCCTGGAATTTTCATAAGTGACATCAGACAATAGAAAATGAGTCCACATTTGTTGGTAAGACTATATAATTATACATCAATAAATGATATTGATTGAAATACATAGTTCAATATTATATATATATATATTCTGACATACGGAGCCCTGTATGTAAATTTAAGAGTTAGAATTAGAGTTGAAGGAGTGTCAAACTACCCAAGCGGCGAAGCAGACTAGCGAGTGGGAAACCAGCTCGCCCGCATACCAGCAAACAAGCCTTCACACCTGCGTGCGTCATAGGGGACCCTGCAAACTACTTTGATGACCCGACGCTATGACGTATGATCGACGCCAGGAGCCCTGATTGGACCAGGCACCTGTTATGCAACTCGAGGAGCTATGATAGGAGCGCGCACCATCACTCGCCTCCTGATTCGTTCCTACACCATCATTGTTTAGTATATAAGACCCGAGTAGTAGGCATTCAAGTCAGTCTCATTTGGAGTTGGGGAAGGTGAACTTGCAGCTGGAGGAAGACGGGGTGAAGTATTATAATGGGTGTGTGACTGTCAGTCAGATTATATAAGAGTGTGTTAAGTGTGTTCGGTGTAAACACTTACGTTATGTTGGTTAGTGAGATATTTGATTGGGAATTAACGTTAACGCTACTATTTATGTACTTAACTATTTGATTGGGAATTAACGTTGAACGCTACTATTATGTACGTAACTATTTGATTGGGAATTAACGTTAACGCTATTATTATGTACTTAACTATTTTAGTTGACTAACTTGTGGACTAAAGCAACTCTTTAAGTAATTGGGTTATGATGAAATTAATACTATTGTTTTATATTAATACTTACGAGTTCTTTCATTTTCTTTTAATTAAGCTTACATTGCTTAACCCTTAATTAGCGGCTCACCACATAAGTCGAGTTAAATAAAGCTGGACTATGTGGCGGCGCTCGACATAACTCGAGTGGCAATTTCAGCACGTAATGTTGCTGAGAGAGAGAGACAAGTGGTGGCAGGAGAGTAGCGAGTGTATGACTGCTCCAGACCACCGCGGCGAACATACTGACACGAATCCCAGCTCCCTCCTCCCTCTCTCACTCGCTATATAAGGAATTGTATCGGGAAAGTGGCTAATTACATGCTTTTTGCACTCGCGTTGCACGGTTATTGCAAGAAAACTAGCCATCATAAAAGGATCGTTATGGTGTCATTCGAAAGCTCTGTTTATGCCCTTTTAGGGATAGGTACTTGTTTTACGTTCTGGGTCTTATTTAGGCATGAAAATGATCACGTAAACAGCCCTATTTTGGCTAAAAACACCCCGCTGGGCGGTACATATAAATAAACCGCATAGGCCGCTCGTAAGGTGTTAAGGACTACCTCTGCTCCAACTGTCATCAAGGAACTGCTCAAATTCTTCACCAGAATGGGTTTCCCCCATGAGGTGCAAAGTGATCAAGGAACTAATTTTACCTCTAACATTTTTCAGCAGTCCCTGAAGGAGTTGGGTATCGAGCATGTTAAGTCTAGCACCTACCACCCAGAGAGTCAAGGGGTTCTCGAACGATATCACCAGACATTAAAGGGAATGTTACGTAAGTATTGTACAGAGACCGGAGTTGAGTGGGATAAGGGGGTACCTTTTCTTTTATTTGCTACTCGAGAGGTTCCAACTGAATCCCTGGGTTTTTCCCCTAATGAGCTAGTTTTCAGTCACCGGGTAAGAGATCCTTTGGAACTATTGCAGGATAGCCTAGTTGGCCAGGAGGGGAACCAAAACCTCCTCAAGTATGTTTCAGATTTCAAAACCCGGCTGAGATCCTCATGTGAGTTTGCCGCTCAAAACTTGACAGTGGCTAAAAGCTCCATGAAGACCTGGTATGACAGAAAAGCCCGTGAGAGGGAGTTTCAGCCCGGTGATGAGGTTTTGGTCCTGCTCCCCCTTTTTGGCCAACCTTTATCTGCCAAGTTCAGGGGCCCATATAAGATCATTCGGAGGGTGAGCATTACCGATTATCTAGTAACTACCCCAGACAGGAGAAAGCCCACGCAAGTATTCCATATAAATATGTTGAAACCCTACCATAGGTCCCCTGATTCCTCTCCTCCAGATTCTCCCACTGTGGCAGTGAATGTCAGGACCTGTGGACAGCCTGGTGCGGACAAAGTCTTCAGTTCTCTTACTGACCCGCAACAGACTGTTCCAGAGCCTGAAGGTATCCATGCAGACTTTGACTTGTCATGTAGCCTATCCAACTTTCAGTATAATTCAGTAGCTTGGGGGGAATTACCATCTAAACTATGTCATCTTCCCTCTGATCAAGCGAACCAACTAATCTCTGTTTTATCTCAGTCTCCCAGTGTGTTCCGTGATACTCCAGGGCTCACTTCTTTGGCCGTGCACTACATCGACGTAGGGGATGCAACTCCCATTAAACTATCCCCCTACCGTGTCTCGCCACAACGCAGGAGTATACTACAGGTCGAGCTTGACTTTATGTTATCTAACGAGCTGATCACAAGGGCCTTAAGCCAGAGGAGTAGTCCGGTCATACTTGTGCCAAAGCCAGACGGGAGCCATAGGTTTTGTATGGACTATAGGCCAGTTAATGCTGTCACAAAGAACGATACCTACCCACTGCCACGGATCAAAGATTGCATTTACCAGGTTGGCCTCATGCAGCAGTAAGTTTAACTTAATGAGAGGATTTTGGCAATTAGCTCTCCCTTGTAGCGAGGTAAATATCATGCTTTAGTAGTGCGCTGTCAAGCCTTCAGCTGTGAGATGCCTTGCAGTTCGAATAGCACTCCAGCTACATTCTGGCTATGTTCTGATGTGGTACCTGGAGACGTTGCCTACTTTGGGTGATATCCTTATTTTATCCTCATTATAATCTTGCTGTTGCCAATCTGGTGGTGAATCTATTGATGTATTATGTTTAATATTATGTACTATACTCCTTAAACTCTTTTCTAGGGTGGAGGTCTGACATACGGAGCCCTGTATGTTAATTTAAGAGTTAGAATTAGAGTTGAAGGAGTGTCAAACTACCCAAGCGGCGAAGCAGACTAGCGAACGAACTAGCGAGTGGGAAACCAGCTCGCCCGCATACCAGCAAACAAGCCTTCACACCTGCGTGCGTCATAGGGGACCCTGCAAACTACTTTGATGACCCGACGCTATGACGTATGATCGACGCCAAGAGCCCTGATTGGACCAGGCACCTGTTATGCAACTCGAGGAGCTATGATAGGAGCGCGCACCATCACTCGCCTCCTGATTCGTTCCTACACCATCATTATTTAGTATATAAGACCCGAGTAGTAGGCATTCAAGTCAGTCTCATTTGGAGTTGGGGAAGGTGAACTTGCAGCTGGAGGAAGATGGGGTGAATTATTATAATGGGTTTGTGACTGTCAGTCAGAATACATACCACAGTCTAGTTCAGTCAGTGACAGGAGAAGGTTGTGTTAATCTGAGCTCCTGCCCGGACCACTTACCAGTGACCTTTAGTGACCATTATACCTACCTGTGTTTGGGGGCAGTGCACTCGTGTTATATAAAAGTGTTATAGCTCAGTTTTTAGCTGTTAGTTTACTTGTTTTTGTTTTTCTGTACTTAGTTTCTTGCTCCTCGCTAAGCTTATTGGGATCATGGCAGGTATGGAGTGCGAGTCTCTAACTGATCTGCATCATCTTATTCTCCAGGTAAGAGAGGAGATGGTTGTGGTGAAGGAAGAGGTCTTGGCTCTAAGGGAGGTTAATGTTAAACTTCAGAGGGAAGTGGATTTGATTAAAGACGAAAATCTAGCTTTCAAGCTTAGCCAAGAGAAAATAAAGTCAAGTAAGGGGAAAAGGGAGGAAGTTGATGAAAAATTGTATTCATGGTTAAAAATACGGGTGGGAAAGTCACACTCAAGAAGCAGGATAGTAGAATAGGTATGAGTGTGACAAATACATTCTCTCCTTTGCGAGACGAATGTGAGGGAAAAGATAGTCAGGATAAGGGAGGGATAACCGAAGTGCCTGCCGCCGACTCAGCTCCAACCTCTGACGCTGTGCTACCTACCACCACCACTACCACCACCACCAACACCACCACCAAGGGAGCTTTTGCCACCACCGGGGGTTCTCCAACTGCAGCTGCTGGATCCTCCCGAGGGAAAGGTAAGTCTGTGTCGATTGTGGGCGACTCCATGGTAAAACATTTAGTTAGGGCTACCCGCACTAAACTTAGGAAGGTTGTGTGTCTGCCTGGCCATGGAGTTGGGAGGGTTTTAGAGAAGATGGACCACATCTTGGAAGATAGTGGAGATAACCCCATTATCTGTCTCAGTGCCGGGAGTAACGATGTTAGTAAGGGTAGAAGTGAGGAACTGCTGCAGCAGTATCGGGATGTGTTAGATAAAGTTAGGATGAAGGGAGGGATCCCTATAGTACATTGTATCCTACCCAGAAGAGGAGTTCCCAAGGAATGGACATCCAGGGCGATTGGTGTCAATTGCCGTTTGGAGAAATATTGCAAAGAAAAAGCAATACCATTCATTGATAACTGGGATAGTTTCTATGGGAGAGATGGGATGTACGCAAGGGATGGGGTTCATCTATCACGGTTAGGCGTTTCTACATTAGCTAGTTCTTTAGATAGGGTGGTTGTGGGGTTTTGAACAGAAATATTGAGAGTGTAAATGAGAGGTTAAATGGAACAATTTTAGCGCCAGGCGAAAGCGATAAGGATATTCAGTCTCATGCTAAAAATGATGACTATAATGCAAATGATAGTAGTGATGGTGCAACGGAAGATGGAAAGTTCGCTAAAAACAAAGGTAAATTAGGTATAAAGAAAAGAAGTAAATTGAGAGTATATTACACAAACTGTAGGAGTCTATGTAACAAAATGAACGAACTTAGAGCCCTTGTTAGCAAAGAAAATATAGACATAATAGCGCTAACTGAAACGTGGATTAATACAGAAACCAGGCATTTTTTAGCAGAATTTGATATACCAGGATATAGTTTGTTTAAATATGACCGAACAAGTAAGAGGGGTGGCGGTATAGCAGTGTTTGTCAGGAGTACATTAAAAAGCTGTATTAAATCAGGTATTAGACTAAATAACGATAATGAAAGTGTTTGGGTAGAGGTTAACGAAGGTAGTGAGACCATAGTTATTGGAGTTATGTATAGACCGCCAAATATGAGTAGAAATGACGGAACGTCATTATGGGAGGAAATTAAAATGGCATCAAGGTTTAGCAATGTGTGCATTATGGGGGATTTTAATTTTCCGAATATAGATTGGCAGCAACAAATAGGAGACTCTGATTCTGAGGAGTTTATAGAGGTAGTACAAGATAGTTTTTTATTTCAATTCATAGATACGCCGACTAGAGGTAATAATATTCTCGATTTAGTTTTCAGTAACAATGAACATATGGTAAATAATGTAGAGATAGGGGACCACCTAGGAAATAGTGACCACAATTCTGTGTATTTTTATATACAATGGAAAGGTAATACCAGAGAGAATACAACATTAATACCTGACTTTAGAAAAGCCAATTATGGTGGGTTAAGAAGAGCCCTATTAGCGGACCCTATGGTCAAAAAATTAAGTTGATCCAGGTGTCCAAATGAGTGTACCCCTTCTCAGGCACCTGTCATCTTAAGTCAGGAAGAGACGTCAACCTTGGTAGATACATACGATAATTTTATCAAGTCAGTATTCAATGCACAAAATAAATACATCCCCAAAAGAAAATTTAGATCAACACAGAACCAACACAAATGGATGAATAATAGACTATTAGATCTTCTAGGACAAAAGAGAGGAATATATAGAAAAATTAGAAAAGGCGAAATTCACCTACTTGCTTACTATCAGAATCTATCAAGACAGGTAAAAAAGGATATTAGGAAAGAAAAAAGATATTATGAAATTAAGGTTGCCAATGACTCAAAAAATAATCCTAAAGCTTTTTACCAACTATATAAATCCAAGGTTAGAGATGTAATTGGTCCCCTTAAAACTTCGATAGGAGAAATGACAGAAAATTATTTAGAAATGTGCAGTACATTAAATAGTCAATTTCTTTCCGTTTTCACTAATGAAAATTTGGCACAGTTTCCAGAAGTCCGTAAGGTATATAGCGATAGTATAGAAAATAGGTTAAGTACGGTTACTATCAGTAGAAATGATGTGCTTAAGGAAATTGACAGACTGAAACCTCATAAATCGCCTGGTCCTGATGAGGTATATGCTAGAGTATTAAAAGAATGTAGGGATGAGTTAAGTTACCCGTTAACATTTTTATTTAACAAGTCATTGGAGACAGGTATAGTTCCAGAAGCTTGGAAGCTTGCAAACGTAGTTCCGATCTTCAAAAAAGGTGACAAATCAATAGCATCCAATTACCGTCCCATTAGTCTTACATCAATCATAGGAATGCTACTAGAGTCAATTATTGCTAGTAAAATTAGAAACCACTTAGATACATTTAATTTAATAAATTCTTCTCAGCATGGATTCACTCAGGGACGTTCTTGCCTTACTAATTTGCTTAGTTTTTTCTCAGAGGTATATGAAGCAGTAGATAATGACAAGTCATATGATATAATATATTTAGATTTCAGTAAAGCTTTCGACAGAGTCCCCCATGAGAGATTGATGAGAAAGGTTGAGGCGCATGGAATAGGTGGGGCGTTGTTGGGATGGATTAGGTCATGGCTAATTGGTAGGAAGCAGAGAGTCAGTATAAATGGTACGAAGTCAGAATGGGGAGCAGTCAAAAGTGGTGTCCCCCAGGGATCTGTATTAGGTCCTCTGTTGTTTGTTATATACATAAATGACCTTGATTTAGGTATAACTAGTAGGATAAGTAAATTTGCAGACGATACCAAAATGGGGAGAACAATTGATTCAGATAGAGATATAGAGTGCCTCCAAAGGGATCTAGATACCTTACACGAATGGTCAGTAAATTGGCAGATGAAGTTTAACATTGACAAATGCAAGGTATTAAAGATAGGGGAAGATGCATACAAATGTTAAATATAAACTAGCTAATGTGGAATTAGAAAACTAGAATTGTGAGAAAGATCTAGGTGTGTTTGTTAGCAATGATTTGAAGCCTAGACAACAGTGTATAAGCGTTCGAAACAAGGCAAACAGGATTCTCGGGTTCATCTCAAGGAGTGTGAGTAACAGAACTGCTGATGTTATCTTAAAACTTTACTTGTCATTAGTGAGACCCCATATGGATTATGCTGTTCAATTTTGGTGTCCTTATTACAGAATGGACATAGATTCATTGGAGAGAGTACAACGTAGAATGACAAAAATGATCCATAATATTATAAATCTTCCGTATAAAGAAAGGTTGAAGAAATTAGGCTTACATTCGTTAGAGAGACGCAGAGTTAGAGGGGATATGATAGAGGTGTTCAAGTGGGTTAGTGGGATTAACAAAGGGGACATGACAAATGTACTAAAGCTCAGTGATAGCGAAAGAACTCGTACCAATGGTTTCAAATTAGATAAATTTCGTTTCAGAAAAGATATAGGCAAATATTGGTTTGGTAACAGAGTTGTAGATGGGTGGAATGGACTACCAAGTGCTATAGTGGGATTAAAAACGATAAGGAACTTTAAGATAAAATTGGATAAGCATATGGACGAGAAGGGTTGGGTGTGAAGGGGGATCAGCAGGGTTGGGCCAATCAGCGCTCTGCAGACCCCCGTAATCCTGCGTTAATCTCTAACCGTTTTGGTAAGATGATTCTCAGGGTATTAGAGTGTTGAGCCTATAATTGGGCTTTGTAATTGGGGTTGTGTGGGACAGGGATCTGCCTTGCTTAGGCCAATCGGCTTTCTGCAGACTCCCATTTTCTTATGTTCTTATGTTCTTCTTATAAGTGTGTGTTAAGTGTGTTCGGTGTAAACACTTACGTTATGTTGGTTAGTGAGATATTTGATTGGGAATTAACGTTAACGCTACTATTTATGTACTTAACTATTTGATTGGGAATTAACGTTGAACGCTACTATTATGTACGTAACTATTTGATTGGGAATTAACGTTAACGCTATTATTATGTACTTAACTATTTTAGTTGACTAACTTGTGGACTAAAGCAACTCTTTAAGTACTTGGGTTATGATGAAAGTAATACTATTGTTTTATATTAATACTTACGAGTTCTTTCATTTTCTTTTAATTAAGCTTACATTGCTTAATGGTGCTTAGTACGGTGATGCTATTGTCTCATATTAGTAATATCGCCTTAGACTAACATGGCTGTGTTAATATTACTTCTAGTGATTTCCTAAGCTGAAGAAAATCCTTTTAGCTTCAAAATATTATTTTTGCTTTTCATATTATTTGAGTGAGACCTGAATCGAATCTATGAAGCGATCCTGTAACTTAATGTACTCATAATCAAACCTCAATGTTACGTGGTTAAGAAATACATTTAACTAATTATTAAATATATATCTAACTTTTTATGTGACTTTGATATAAATCCTGATGATAATAATAATATAATACTGTTACCGTAAGACAAGAACCAAGAATAATTACATTAAATATAAATAAAAGGATATAATTATAAGAAAACTATCTATTAATTTCAAAAAGGGTAAGAGACAGAATTATTCTTACTTTAATATTTATATTTCAAGACTTTTTATAGAATTAATAGTCCTTCTTTAGATATATTTCTTCGGTTCATAACCATAGCCTACTAAGCTTCGGTTAAATAATAATTCTTTATAAATACTACATGACTTTAATTAGTTTCAGTATTTTTCATAATTAAAGAGTATCAATCAATAAAGGATACTAAGTCCTAAGATCCAAAAGGAAAGGAAGCAACAACAGGAAATAATTTTATTAGATTTTACTTTTGTTTTGCCTTCAGCTGACTGATACCTTAATATATATCTCTGTGCTATCTAGATTCATCAAGTTAACCACTTGAGGATCAAGATACGTAACAATATATATATATATACAGCCTATATATATATTTTGGTTTTATTTATTTAATTATTTATTTTTATTATCATTTTTTGGGGGGGAGGGGGGGGGGACATCAATATATCAGTCAATATAAATATATAAGTTTACCTACAAAGCATTAAATACGGCAAAAATCTAAATTTTAACTACTAAATATGAAATAGCTCTAAATAGTTCGTGGACCCTTATAAGGGGGGTCGCCTGTTTTTTTCTCATCTCTCCTTTTCTCTTTTTCTCTGGCTTTTATCCATTCGGCCCCATTCAGGTGTCGATTTCTTCCTGGCGAGCGATAGCGAGCCAGCATTGTATGGATAAATCTGGCTTCGCCGGACACATTTTTCTATCGAAAAATTTACAAATTTAGCTTGCTATTAAAATAAAATGTATATTTGCTGGCTCGCTACCACTCGCCAGGAAAATATTGACACATTGATGGGGGTAAATGTCTTAAACAAGTAAGCTGAATGGGGCTGAAAGGATACAAGCCAAAGAGAGAGGGAGAGAAAGATAAAACAAACAAAAAAGCGAGGTGGGCTTCCTTAAGAAGGTCCAGCATATTAACCCCTCGTAATTAAATAGTAATTGTATAATCCAACATATGCAACCATCGTAAATAATTAGTATATGATGTGTTAACCCCTCCTGTACCGGCGACGTCTTCTTCATTTTATTGTAGCTATACTTAGACGTTTGTGTGCAGCTTAAGAATGATTTGTGGTAGTAAAAAGGGTTAGGTGAGATAGTTCAAAGCCTGTAAATTGCCTGAGGCCCTTTTTAAACTGCATAATCTTGTCTACTAGTAGCCAGAATAAAGTTTATAAGACGTCGCAGTACAGAAAGGGTTAATCGATGGAAATGATTGACACAAATATTCAACTTCATAACATAGTACAATCGTAATGCATTCATGCTTCTTTTCCTTAAGGGGGGTCACCGTTTTTGTATATCTTTCTCTCCTTTTCTCTCTTTCTCTGGCTTGTATCCATTCGGCCCCATTCAGCCAACTGGTTTAAGACGTTTATCCCCATCCAGGTGTTGATTTCGTCCTGGCGAGCGATAACGAGCCAGCGTTGTAAGGAGAAATCCGGCTTTGCGAGAGACAAATTTTGCTTGCTGTCAAAACAAATATATGTATATATATATATATATATTTATATATATATATAAATATATATGCTGGCTCGCTACCGCTAGCCAGGTAAATATTGGCACCTGGATGGGGGTAAACGTCTTGACACAGTAGGCTGAATGGGGCCGAATGGATACAAACTAAAGAGAAAAAAAGCGAGGTGGGCTTGCTTAAATGCATACAATCACAGAAATGGTGTGTGAATTAACGTGAGCAACTTTTGTTTTCTCTATTATGTAAATGAAGGAGACAAAAGAACTGTAACTAGTGTCGCCCCCAAAGCTGAAAGAGTGACAGAGCCAAATATAAGGTACGTTAGAGTTAAAATGTCTTGACACACGGAGCTTGAAGAAGTTTAAATCATAGGATCAGGGAAAGACAGATTGCGGGAGGGAGTTCCAAAGCTTGCTTGTTGACTAGAAGAATAATTGGGAAAATCGGCTCAATTATGGGTTAAAGAGTTGGACATAGTAGGGGTGGGAGTGTGTTGAAAGGCAGGTGCCCCCTATTCTCCGTAATGGAGGAGGTATACACTCAGAAAGCTCTGAAGAACACTAATTATAAAGGTAGAAGAGAGAGAGAGAGAAATGCAACATTGTGGCGTGTAGAGAGAGAGAGAGATCATAGGGAATTAGGAGGTGAGTTGATGAGACGGAATTACTTTTGACTAGGCTATCCTTTCGATAAGTGAGGTATTGGTTGATCCGTCTCACACAATTTAACTATAATTTTTACTTGGGCTCACTGTGCTCCTACACAGAGCAAGAAGCTGTGCGGGGATGGAGAATCCACGGAGACGGTAGAGCCCACCTAACTTCTGTCAAGCTGTTTTTAGGAAGAGCGGTAATATGATCCTTCCAATAAATGCCATAATAAATAGAAACACCAAGAATACTGAGAGAAGTTAAAGGGTTGATATGTGTATTGTTGAACTATAAGGGATAGACGTGTAGAAGTTTTTGACGGGTATATTAACCCTTGTCGAGCGAGGGGTTTTGGGCTATTTTGGGCATATTCAGGCCCTCCTGAATGATAAATCAAGTATCTGCATGAAAAGAAATGTATTCAGCAAAAAACTAGGCGTTAAAAGCTTCAAAATGAGACCAGAACGAGCTACGTAGCACTTGTCCTTCTCATGCAGTAGTACCACTAACATGGGAGTTTAGCGTATAGCGGCATATTTTTTCCTGCTACGCTCACTACTGGCTACACTGCCGGCCTTTCAGAACAGAGGGAGGGTGAGTCAGTGGGTGGCGGTAGGCCCTGGGAGTCGGACATGTGGCCCGCTGCGCTCCCGGCCATTTGCACTAGATTTTAACCCTTTAAAAGCCTTAATAATGCTCCTAGCTTGCTGCAAATTGGAGACAGACTTAAGTCCGCTCCCGCTACGAATGGGTTAATGGATACATTGAATTTTGGAAGCATTAAAAGTAAGAAGATTTTCCCTGCCCCAATCGGAAATAGTTGATAGATCAGAATATAGGCGTGTTATGGCCCTATCACATGAGTTGTTGAGTGACTGCATGCACTATGTAAAACAATAATGCAGAGGCAAATATATGTAGTTCATGTCATGTCACATGAACAAATGCGATCAATTACACAAGACACACGTCCTGTACAGTATGTTACAGTAGGGGCTAGCAGCAATTTAACACACATACACACACACACGGTATGGGCCAAGCACTGACAATAACTCGCTTATTTACTTTATCAATGTGTAGGTTTGCTCGACGGTAAAGTTAAAGATTATACATTCTTTCCCATGCCTCTGACGTCACTTCTTTTTGGATCACTGTCTTGTCTAGTTTTTACCCTCCAATAAATCACGTAACCTGAGTCCCGATTCAACTTGTTACATGTCAGGTACACTCTAAGACACAAGTCCTGGCCCAATATGAACCCTCGAACAGCATAATGAACCTCTGAAAAGTAAAGGTCAGATAAAGAATTAATGAGAAGATTCAATTTAGTTGAATATAGCTTCGAAAACTTAAGGCCTTGATTTATGTCCTAGAGTGTACCTTCTGAACCATAATAAGTTTGGGGAATTACTCATATTAAGGCAGTGTAAATTGAATCCCATCGGCAAGGGACTGGGGTTCTCGAAAAGGGGCTCCAGTCCTGACGGTATTCATGACTTAAAGTGTGTTGGCTTAACAATCCAATAGGGTTGATATCCTCTGAAGTCTTATTTGAACTAACTAACTGAATACCCTGTATATCTCACCCTAGCAAAAAACAGGAATAGAAGGAACCCCAACCTCGCGACTATACGTATATCCTTCTAACCAATCAGCTTCTCCTCCCCTCTTATCCATTCCACCAATGAAGCACGGGGAGTGGCGGAGGGGGGGGGGGGGGGGTTGTGTTCTACCTGACCACCAACCACTTAAGGGGAGATGGGTAATTTTTCTGGTCCCCCTTCTTCCTCGTCTTTAGTCCCATTAGTATTCAGAAATTATGACGTTTGGCACATTAGTTTGGCGATTTGAAGAACTTTCGCACCATTTCTGTCAATTTTAGGATTGTTCGTGCCATTTAGGTGTCGAGTTTTTCCTGGCGAGCGAAAGCGAGCCTCTAATTTAAGAGGAACCGGCCTTCGGCCGGAATATTTAATACAAAAATTTACAAATTTATCATGAAGGAGGGTCTTGGGGGTGTATTTTCTTAAGCTTGATGGAGGTCTAGGGAGGAAAAAATACGAATGAACAAATAAATACGCCCATTCCCCCTTAATCAGTCACGCAATAATCTGCTTTAGTCCTAAATATCCACCCGCGCCCGCCCACTTTCCTAATTATTGAAACCACTTCTTTGGCGGAGTCTCACTTGTTTCGAGTCGATTATAGTCTATTTATATATTTATATTTGTCTTCAGTGTGGCAGGTATTTTCTTTTTAGTTTTCGGTAAAATATTTCTTACGTGAAATCCTCGTTTGTTATGGTCGATTTTATTCGTGTGTTGTGCTTAACTGAGTTTTTTGTTTCTCTCTATCAATAGTCCAAATATTTAATCTATTTTCCTTGTCTAATATACTCAAAACAAATAATATCGAACAACATAATGCTAACCTAGATGTAAACTTTTGATCTTCACCACAATCATACGCTGCTGATAAGCTTACCGTTCGTATTTTTAGACAGTTCTTCCCCTTTGCAGCGCCTGATACCCAACGAATATTGTGAGAATGTGTGCTCTTTACACTAGTTAGTTAACATAGGACTTCAGAGGCTATCAACCCTTCTGGATTATTAAGCCAGCACACTGTAAGTCAAGAAGAGCGTCAGGACAGGAGACCCCTTTCGAGAACTTCAGTCCCTTGCTGTTTACAAAGAGCACAATGGATTATAACTCCCCTTTTTAAAAGTAGGCGTTACTGTTCAAGTTATTTTGTTCATGGACGGCGCTGTGAAGGGATAACACTTCTTAAGAATAGAAGCGTATGTGTTGAGGAGGAAACCTTAATTGACTTTGCCCCTAAGGGCGAGTTTATTGAGCAGCGCCCCCTATCCAGTTAGGGGACAACCACTAGTAAAGCTTAACATACGAAACAACAGCATCGTCGTCTGGTTACATTCATATTTATGACTAATTAACCCTTTCTGTACCGGTGCCGTCCTTTTAGCTTTAATCTATCTACTATTTGACGGTTTTATTAAATCTTGAATGGGCCTCCAGCAATTAACAGGCTTCGAATTATCTCACTTAACCTTTATTGCTACTACAGACCCTTCTTAATCTGCACATAATCGTCTAAATATAGCTAGAATAAAATGAACAAGACATCGCCGGTACAAAAGGGGCTAACAACAATATA
The DNA here is from genome assembly GCA_032716605.1 of Paralithodes platypus. Lineage (NCBI taxonomy): Eukaryota > Metazoa > Arthropoda > Malacostraca > Decapoda > Lithodidae > Paralithodes > Paralithodes platypus. Next base: position 2,629,306 of record CM064510.1, on the reverse strand, counting down.
AAACTTTAGTTAGTTAAAATAGGACTTCAGAAGCTATCAACCTTATTGGATTATTTAGCAAGCACACTGTAAGTCAAGAAGAACGCCAGGACTGGAGATCCTTTTCGAGAACTCCAGTCCCTTGCAAAACCCAACAAGATGTCTCATTATGCTAGGACAAGGGGACATAGTACAATGATTTATAAGTAACGGCCTAGGTTAAATATTAGGAAATATTCATTTTGTAATCGGATAGTAAACAGCTGGAACGACCTGCCAGAGTCTGTGGTGAACGCTGGGTCTGTTAAAGAATTTGAAAGGAGACTTGACGAGGCATGGAAAAATAAAAATAAAAAATACCATTTTAACCCTTAATTAGCGGCTCACCACATAAGTCGTATTTAATAAAGCTGGACTATGTGGCGGCGCTCGACATAGGTCGAGTGGCAATTTCAGCACGTAATGTTGCTGAGAGAGAGAGACAAGTGGTGGCAGGAGACTAGCGAGCGTATGACTGCTCCAGACCACCGCGGCGAACCTACTGACACGAATCTCAGCTCCCTCCTCCCTCTCTCACTCGCTACATACTGAATTATATGGGGAAAGTACCGAATTACATGCTTTTTGCACTCGCGTTGCACGGTTATTGCAAGAAAACTAGCCATCATAAAAGGATCGTTATGGTGTCATTCGAAAGCTCTGTTTATGCCCTTTCAGGGATAGGTACTTGTTTTACGTTCGGGGTCTTATTTAGGCATGAAAATGATCACGTAAACAGCCCTATTTTGGCTAAAAACACCCCGCTGGGCGGTACATATAAATAAACCGCATAGGCCGCTCGTAAGGTGTTAAAGAAGGAATAGAACACGTTGAACTGGGCCACATAGACCACACGACCATGAGACCTAGCCAGATAAATTTAGAGCTGGAGTTAAAGGCTTGATAGCCTCTTTCAGGATTCGTCTGTTAATTTCTGTGAGTATGTAACTCTTGTGACGCATGTCCAGTGTGAGCATGCTGTACAGAACGTCTAGTCATGCCCCACTCTCGCTAGGATCGTCAGGGCAGGAACTTTGGCTGTAGTCTATGTAGAGTTTCCTAACTTAGTTCATGTGAGCCGTTGTACTATAAGTATTATGAATATGTATTTTGTTTTCATCTGAGTCAACGAGTTCTATTTTATATCATTAGTTATAAGTATTGTGTGTAAAACTTATTTGTAATGATGGGAAGAGAAACAGCCACAGTTGGGGGTCAGTGGGTGCGCCAGGCGGGAGGTGGGCCTAACTCACTAGCACTCCCCCCTCCCCCCTCCCCTCAGTGCTAGGGGAGCCTTTGTCTATCCCAGAGGAGAGAGAGAAATTACGTAATGGTTGTCAGTGGGCGGTCCTTAGTAGTTCACGTTGGGCTCACTAGAGGGCCGGGTATAAAAAGGGAAGTCTAGCCATTTTTTCATCAGAACTCATTAGGCAGAGCGACTTCTCATTTCCCTTGCTATCTATATATATTCTTCTGACTGATGTGAACTTTCTCTACTACCTTACATTCTTATCTCCTCTTTTGCCTGCCTGTTTAACTTCCATGGTCCCGTTGGTGCAGAGCTAGTCAGCCAACGTATTATCGCTTGAGTTCTCACGAGATACTTGTCTATTAGATAGCCTATTTTGGAAGGGTTAACTTAGAATAGGATTGATTTATGTTTGTTGCACTTGTATATGCATTTCCCTGTGTGTTATTATTATTATTCCTGTTTTCTGCTAGTCTAGGTAATGCTAGACTGGGGTAAGGCTTTTCTGTGTTACGAGTTGTTGTTTGATGCAGTGGTTAAGCGATAAACCTGCATACTCGTTTCGGTTCAGTGAAGCCTAGGTTGTCTTCGCGGCTGACTGTGTTGAGTTAATAATTTACAGTGCGTGAGGGCAAGAGCCTAACCACCCTGTATTTTATTAACAGTTTGTTTTTACTTTGTCAAGGAGCCGGGAGAAAACCAGATACAAGGGATCTGTATTTCTCAAAGTGCACTTGTCAGTTTTAACGTAATACTTTAAACAGTTGTGAGGACTTCGCTAGGCTACGAGCCGTTTTTGCTCAGTCACTGCTACCTTTTGCCCACAGTACCCCAGCTAGACTTTACTCGATTAGTAGATACAGAATAGTATTGAAGCTTTCCTTATGTATGATATTGTTTATGCACTATTGATTTCATGTGTTGCAAGCTTGGCTACTTTAGTGATTAGTGGCCCACGAGCACAATCCCAGTAAGCTATTGCCGTTGCATTTGCGGAGTACTTCTTTTTAATGTTTGCCATTTACTATTGCATATTCTTTTAATTATTCTTATGCCAATTTAAACCTTTAATAGTATTTAATTGCCAGTGTTTTGCTTATTGGATTACTGTTCAAAATCCGATACATACTTCTTACGAGCATCCGAGAAGCATCTAACTTTTTTCAGAAGATTCCTTGCTCGATGCTTAAGGACTATTAATTAACGTAACGTAATAGTGCCGATCCGAAGTAGAGGGTGGAGGACTTCTTAAGTTCTTAGTCAAGGGTGGTTTACTTCGGCTTCGGCCAACACTATTCTTTGGTGTTGTTGTTTTTACTTCATTGTTTGATTGTTGACCAGACTAGATAATTCCTGTCTCTTTATTAGTCTATTGTTGAACACTAGTACCGAGTTCTTGTATACCCCGTTATAGCAGATTGAACTCTGGAGGGTATTGGTGTTTTTTGTTCGGCTGGCAGTACTCAGGGGTTGGGATCGTGTGTTTCCGTTGTGGCAGCGAGCCGTATTCGAGTCCTGATTGACAGCCCTTGTGTACCCGAGTGCCAGTTCGTAACAAATGGCGACCTTGCCAGGATTTTGTGAACAGTATAAATTTTTGCAGAGTTGTACAACATTTGTTTGTTTGTATTTTAGCGTGCATATTGAAGAATATTTTTTTTTGTATGGCAATTAGTAAAGCATTTAAGAGACTCCAGTTAATTTAGTAATTAGTGCTTGCATAGGAAGTTTAACACTTTTGTCTCGAGAATTTTTTGTGGACTTCAGTATGTCGTGCATTAGCACTGACGATGAGCGAGAGATGTCATTTGAAGGTGTGCCGTTAGTAACCAGTGAGGAGGATGCTAGAGTTTTTGTGAGTAAGCGGTACCACGTGACGGAGGAGAGGCTGACTGGGGTGGATGTTTGTGGCTTGCACCTGATAGCCAAGGTTTTGGGCATTTCCAATGTAGTAGGGATGTCCAAGGGGGAGCTGATTTCCTGGGTGTTGCGTGGGCGACATGGGGTTTCGGAGGAGAGGGCGTTTGGGGGGGTTCCTCCCCAGATCCCCTCTCACTCGACTCCCACAGTGCCGTCCACTCAGTTACCGGAGGTTAGCACTCTCCCACAGAGGGATGAGAATTGGCAGATTGGAGTGCCCTCGGGTGGTGTACATGGTGGTTCCCCAGTTTTTGCCCCCCTTCCTTCAGTAGTGGCAGCTCCCTCTTCCTGCCTGTCTCCCGATATGGTATTTAGACTTGAGCTTGCTAAGATTGAGGCTAGGAAGCAGGAGAATGAGACTAGGAGGCATGAGATTGAGGTTAGGAGACAAGAGGATGAGACCAGGAGGCAAGAGGATGAGACCAGGAGGCATGAGGCTGAGCTTAGGTACGAATCAGAGAAATATTGTGTTAAATTAGATTTAGATAAGACTCGTGCAGAGTCGACAGGGACTCGGATGGGCCGTGAGGGCCAAGTAAGAGAACAGTCCTTAGCCCACTTAGTCAAATTGGTGCCGGTATTTAGTGAAACTGAAGTCACAGAATTTTGTAATCGTTTTGAGAAGAAGTGTAGGGAGCATAATTGGCCTGAAGAGAAGTGGGCAGCTCTAGTCTCCTCAAGACTTATGGGTAAGGGTCTGAAGGCTTATGATGCACTGCCTTTAGAGTCTTGCATTGACTACCCAGAATTGAAGAGAGCTGTCCTACGGGCATACGAGTTGCAACCGGAAACATATCGATTGAAGTTTCGGGGTGTTACAAAGACTAGGGAGGCGACCTTTCTTGAACATGCCCGGGACTTAAAAGATGCACTTAAAAACTGGACACGTTCTGAGAAAGCTGAGACGGCAGAACAGTTGACTGAGCTGTTTCTGCTCGAGCAGTTTTATAAGTGTACTGGTGCAGAAATGACTTTAACTATTAAAGAAAAGAACCCAAAAACTCTACAGGAGGCAGCTGAGATGGCTGACCTCCGGCTATCACTAATTCGTGGGTGCGGGTCTGCCCAGCGTAGTGAGGCAGGTAACAAGGGGCGTGACGCCCCACCCCCCCGAGTTAGTGATATACCTTATGCAAACAAGTACAAGAGCCATGATACCAAGACTGACCACAAGACTAGCACCGTCCCATTTAAGAAGGGGCCGGGCCCTTCCCAGTACCAAGGGAAGCCCAAAGGGAAGTTGGAGTGTTATCATTGTCATAAAAAGGGGCACTTTGCAAGAGTCTGTCCTAGCAAACCACCTACAGCAGCTGTGTCTTTGGCCTGCAACATTGGTGTGTCTCCGAAGTCATCTGAGTTTGCCCGGGGCAGTTCGTCAGAGGCTGAGGCACAGCCAATGCAGAAGCAGCTGGGAGGCTCGAACCCTGCTCAGGATGTTTTTTGCGACCATAGAGGGCGGGGTTGCGTGATGTGGGCGGGGCGCAAGCATAGAGTAGAGGTCTTGCGTGAAACAGGTGCTTCCCAGACTCTGATGAAAAACTTGACTGGCTACCCTATAAATGCGGCTCGGGTGGTAGTGGTGCAGGGTATTAATGCAACTCGGTCATACCCGCTGGTGCGGTTGGAGTTGGAGGTGGATGGTGTGGCACGTGAATTGGATGTCGGGATTGTGGAGAAACTGCCAGTGGAGGGCGTCGACCTTCTTCTCGGCAACGACTTTGCAATGCCCGCTTCTGAGGTTCTACCCTTAGTCATTGCCGAGAGGCCGGCCGACGTGAGCAGGGAAGAGGAAGAGTGGGTCGAGCGGTGCCAGACACAACCCATGGCGTGTGTTGTCACCCGAGCTCGGGCAGCTAAAGTGTCACAGACTAGTCCTCCGTCTTCAGACCAGCGGAGGAACGATCAACAGGAGGAGGCTAAAGCTGGAGTTAGTTTTAAGAGTTTTGACTCGGCGGCTCTCCTGGGTGATTCAGTATTAGCACCATTACTTAATTCTGGAGTAGCCCCTGGGCCTGTCATCGAGAGTGACGAGGCTGGGCATGACGAGTCTCCACGACAGCAACGTTATGTACATCGAGAGAGACAGAGGGAGCAGCCCAGTATCGGGGAAGGTCATGCATTGATCCGGGAGCAGTTAGATCGCTTGGCACCCTCAGATATACGTCGGTTGCAACTAGAGGACCCTGAGCTCCAAACGTGTGCTAATGGAGCTGTAGAGCTCGACGAGGACGGCGATGCACTGCCAGGAGATTTTTTTTATTTAGAAGGCATCCTCTATAGGCGTTTTCAAGACCCTAAACGTAGTTGGCAAAAAGGGTCCGGAGTAGTGGACCAGTTGGTGGTGCCACGGGAGTGCAGGGATAGCCTACTGAGGTTGGCGCATGACATACCACTGGCAGGACATCTAGGGGTGAGATAAACGGTGGCGGCTTTGGGGAAATTGTTTTGGTGGCCGGGAATGAAGTCTCATGTGCAGTCATGGATAAACTCCTGTGATATTTGTCAACGTGTCGGGAAACCGAACCAAGTTATTCCTAAGGCTCCGTTACACCCTATTCCTGTGATTGGGCCACCCTTTAGTAAAATTATTGTTGACATGGTTGGTCCACTCCCTCCCACTAAGGCTGGAAATACATTTTTGTTAACCATAATGGATGTTGCCACTAGATACCCCGATGCATACCCTAAGAAAAATGGAATGGCTAAGACGGTAGTCAGTAACTTGTTGTGGTACTTCTCAAGGTACGGGTACCCGGAGGAGATTCAGTCTGATCAGGGATCTAATTTCACCTCCAACATGTTCAAGCAAACAATGCAACAGCATGGGATACGAGCAGTAGTATCGTCAGCGTATCACCCTGAGAGTCAAGGGGTGCTTGAGTGGTGGCATGCTACACTTAAAAGCATGCTCAGGTGTTATTGTGCTGACAACGGTATGGATTGGGATCTTGGATTGCCTTATGTGCTGTTTGCTGCTCGGGAGCTACCTGGTGAAAGCCTGGGATTTAGTCCAAACGAGCTCATTTTTGGACACCGTGTCAGGGGCCCCCTTAACATGCTGAAAGAAATTTGGGAGGGGACTGTGCAGCCTTGTCCATTATTAAAGTATGTGCTTGAAAGCCGTGAGCGCATGCTTAAGAGTCTGGAGATGGCAGGTAGAAATTTGACAGAATCACAAGCTTTGATGAAGGACAGGTATGATCGCAAAGTGAGGCTCTGGAAGTTCACTGTAGGACAAGAGGTATTAATTTTGTTGCCTTTGGTTGGTAACCCCCTCTCTGCGAAGTACACTGGACCTTATAAAATTGTAGACAAAATTTCAGACTTAGATTACCTTGTTGCCACTCCAGACAGGAGGAAAAAGAACCAGTTATGTCACATGAACCTTATTAAAGAGTATGTGAGGCGCCCCTCTGAGCCTCTCACTGTCTGCCTCTGTGTTGGCTTGTTGCGGCCGTGGTGGAGAAGGAGAGGGGGACAGTCAAGCTTCAGAGGAGGATAGCTGGGATCAACATGTTTCAGCGGATCAGTGGGCGGGGAACTCGAGCCTTAGGGCTGACGAGGCTATAGCTCATTTGCCTGAGCCGCAGTTTGATGCTATCCGTCAGTTGTTCGGTTCATACCCCACTGTATTTGCTGAACACCCAGGCCTCACTACTCAGGCTATGCATGATGTTGACGTGGGGGACCATCTACCCTTTAAGTCAATCCCGTACCGTGTGCCCCCCGTAAAACTACCAGCTCTGAGGGATGAGTTGGAGTATATGCTCGGTAGAGGGTTGATAGAGAAAGGCACAGTTAAGTGGACTTCCCCCGTAGCACTGCAGCCTAAGCCAGATGGCAAGGTACGCTTTTGTATTGATTTCCGTAGGTTAAACGGTTTGACTCCAACTAACCCATATCCTCTTCCTCGGGTTGATGATAGTGTTGGCAAAATTGGTAATGCTCGTTTTTTGTCTAAAGTAGATTTAGTAAAAGGTTACTGGCAAGTACCTTTGTCCGAGCGTGCTAAAGAGGTATGTGGTTTTGTTGTGGACGGGAGTACCTACCGGTGCAATGTTATGCCTTACGGACTTAAGAATGCACCAGCAACGTTTCAGAACCTGATGAATGAAATTGTAAAGGACATTCCAAATGGCACCGTATATTTGGACGATGTAATCATTTATGATGACGACTTTGAGAGCCATTGTGAGCACCTTGAGACCTTGTTCCGGAAACTTAGTGAAGCAGGTCTGGTAGTAAATTTGGCAAAGTGTGACTTCGTAAAAGCCACTGTGCAGTACCTTGGGTTTGTAGTGGGAAGGGGACAGGTGTGCCCTCCTCAGAACAAGGTACAGGCTATCAATAAATTTCCGCACCCAACAACCAAGAAGCAGATTATGAGATTCTTGGGTATGATAGGCTACTACAGACGCTTCATAAAAGGTTACTCAACGGTGTTGGCACCTCTCACAGATTTGTTATCTAAAGACAAAAAGTGTTTGTGGGCACCTGAGTGTGAAAAGGCTTTCACTTTGGTGAAACATTTGCTATGTACTCACCCGATACTCAGGGCCCCAGACTTTAACAGGCCTTTTCAGCTGGCAACAGATGCTAGTGGTGTAGAGGCTGGTGCCGTCTTGCTACAGACAGACAATGAAGGTGTGGAACACCCAGTAAGTTTCTTTTCTAAGAAGTTCAATGCTGCACAAAAGAACTATTCTACAATAGAAAAGGAATTACTGGCGATTGTGCTGTCGCTCAGGCACTTCGAGGTGTATGTTCCAGCCTATGGCCCAGTCGTGGTTATCTACACTGATCATCACCCTTTGAGATTCCTGAATCAATTTCACAATCGCAATATGAGACTGACCAGGTGGTCTTTGATGTTGCAGGAGTATAACCTGGACATCCGTCATATTGCTGGATGTGACAATGTGATCGCGGATTGTTTATCAAGGGTGGATGATCAGTCGTAGGCTATCACAGGTGTGTGGGTTTGAGTGGAGGAAAATAGGCTGCCCTTATAGTGCAGTCGGGAAAAACATATTAAAATATAAAAATCATATAAATTTTTTAAATGTGGATGGGACTCGTCAGCCTTGGTCGGCAACCTGTCTAGGGGATGATAACCTGATACAAATCCGTACTGCTTACCGAAGGGTAAGGCAGGTTAGTGGATGGACTAGCCGAACACCACTGTAGAAAAATAGTGCTAACAAGATACACAGAGGGCCTCGGAGCCGGACGGATCCTAAATTGAGTGGTCAATCCTGTAAGTCCTTCATTAAACTGGCTCGGGTTGTCCCTCTTACAGGGAATAAGTCCTCTTGGGGGCATTCTGTGTATGGCCACCCTCATTAAGGGGAGTAAGGCGTCTGGCAATAGATAGATAGATAGATATAAAAAAAAATTTGTTTTATATAGGTAATCGTATAAGTTTGTCATAGCCTATAGAGTTTGAGTAGTCCACTTACTATCAAACGGCTGAGCTGCTGTAAGCTCGCTCTGGGAGCATGATATTGTGTCTTTTTGCTATTGTTGGGAGGAGTTATAAAATGTGAATTTTTTTTTATAATAAGATGTGTTTTGGTGATAAACTCAGCTTTGTTTTAGTGCCATGCGGTCGGTCGCTGTGTGTGAGGGGCTTGATGGTGTTCTGTGTTTGTCAGATTTTAGCTCAGGGTTGAGCAAGTAAAATCTTGGGGGAGGTGTGACGCATGTCCAGTGTGCGCATGCTGTACAGAACGCCTAGTCATGCCCCACTCTCGCTAGGATCGTCAGGGCAGGAACTTTGGCTGTAGTCTATGTAGAGTTTCCTAACTTAGTTCATGTGAGCCGTTGTACTATAAGTATTATGAATATGTATTTTGTTTTCATCTGAGTCAACGAGTTCTATTTTATATCATTAGTTACAAGTATTGTGTGTAAAACTTATTTGTAATGATGGGAAGAGAAACAGCCACAGTTGGGGGTCAGTGGGTGCGCCAGGCGGGAGGTGGGCCTAACTCACTAGCACTCCCCCCTCCCCCCTCCCCTCAGTGCTAGGGGAACCTTTGTCTATCCCAGAGGAGAGAGAGAAATTACGTAATGGTTGTCAGTGGGCGGTCCTTAGTAGTTCACGTTGGGCTCACTAGAGGGCCGGGTATAAAAAGGGAAGTCTAGCCATTTTTTCATCAGAACTCATTAGGCAGAGCGACTTCTCATTTCCCTTGCTAACTATATATATTCTTCTGACTGATGTGAACTTTCTCTACTACCTTACATTCTTATATCCTCTTTTCCCTGCCTGTTTAACTTCCATGGTCCCGTTGGTGCAGAGCTAGTCAGCCAACGTATTATCGCTTGAGTTCTCACGAGATACTTGCCTATTAGATAGCCTATTTTGGAAGTGTTAACTTAGAATAGGATTGATTTATGTTTGTTGCACTTGTATATGCATTTCCCTGTGTGTTATTATTATTATTCCTGTGTTCTGCTAGTCTAGGTAATGCTAGACTGGGGTAAGGCTTTTCTGTGTTACGAGTTGTTGTTTGATGCAGTGGTTAAGCGATAAACCTGCATACTCGTTTCGGTTCAGTGAAGCCTAGGTTGTCTTCGCGGCTGACTGTGTTGAGTTAATAATTTACAATGCGTGAGGGCAAGAGCCTAACCACCCTGTATTTTATTAACAGTTTGTTTTTACTTTGTCAAGGAGCCGGGAGAAAACCAGATACAAGGGATCTGTATTTCTCAAAGTGCACTTGTCAGTTTTAACGTAATACTTTAAACAGTTGTGAGGACTTCGCTAGGCTACGAGCCGTTTTTGCTCAGTCACTGCTACCTTTTGCCCACAGTAACCCAGCTAGACTTTACTCGATTAGTAGATACAGAATAGTATTGAAGCTTTCCTTATGTATGATATTGTTTATGCACTATTGATTTCATGTGTTGCAAGCTTGGCTACTTTAGTGATTAGTGGCCCACGAGCACAATCCGAGTAGGCTATTGCCGTTGCATTTGCGGAGTACTTCTTTTTAATGTTTGCCATTTACTATTGCATATTCTTTTAATTATTCTTATGCCAATTTAAACCTTTAATAGTATTTAATTGCCAGTGTTTTGCTTATTGAATTACTGTTCAAAATCCGATACGTACTTCTTACGAGCATCCGAGAAGCATCTAACTTTTTTCAGAAGATTCCTTGCTCGATGCTTAAGGACTATTAATTAACGTAACGTAATAGTGCCGATCCGAAGTAGAGGGTGGAGGACTTCTTAAGTTCTTAGTCAAGGGTGGATTACTTCGGCTTCGGCCAACACTATTCTTTGGTGTTGTTGTTTTTTACTTCATTGTTTGATTGTTGACCAGACTAGATAATTCCTGTCTCTTTATTAGTCTATTGTTGAACACTAGTACCGAGTTCTTGTATACCCCGTTATAGCAGATTGAACTCTGGAGGGTATTGGTGTTTTTTGTTCGGCTGGCAGTACTCAGGGGTTGGGATCGTGTGTTTCCGTTGTGGCAGCAAGCCGTATTCGAGTCCTGATTGAGAGCCCTTGTGTACCCGAGTGCCAGTTCGTAACACTCTCTTTCCCGCTTTTTCTCTCCTACCAATACAGGTTTCAGGTCTAGTTTCATTCTATATTCCTATGTTTCTATTATTTTATATTTATTTCTAATTTGCTCCCTAGACCTCTATCAAACTTAAATATACACCCCCCAAGACCATCCTTCGAGATTTTTTTTTACATTTTTCGGTAGAAAAATTTCCTGGAAATGGCACGACATTTCTTAATATTGCCAAAGAAATTGGGCGAAAGGTTTTAAAAACAACAAACTAATGGGGTTAAGCATGAGGGAGAAGGGTGTCCAGGAAAACCAAATACCTCCCCTTCACACACGGGCAGGTATAGTTTCATCTTTTGTCTCCCTGGGTCAACTTCCGCCTCGGTGTGTGACCTCTCAGGGGTCGAGAGGTGACCCCGACACCACTCACCCCTCCTCCTGGGCCCACTCAGCAAACCACTCATCCCGACCCTCTCGATGACTTTCCTTTCTGTCTCTTTCGCCCACACCTCTATGAAGTCATCTGGTTACATCACATGCAGAGGCAACCTTTTAATTGTTTTTCTGTGTTCTTGATATGTGAAAAAAGGCAAAACAAAGACAAAAGGCAAAGCTGCTTGTAAAAAGTGTCTCCTTCAAAGTTACGTTAGAGCTATCAAAGTTTTGCTGAAAAACAAAACAAACCAAAGCTATGCAACCAAGGACGACAATTACACTACACCACTCACAGTGACCCTCTCAAAGACCAATATCTGTATTTACCGAGCACACATATTGGACAACTTGCTGACGTCACTGGTTATACATGGAATTTCGGTGGCAAGTGGGTTGTCATAATTTGTATGCGAGGTTGCTGTGGCCAATTATTTTATGATGATGTAAAATAATCACACTCAATAAAACATATAGTACCATTCAATCTGCCTCCACCTCTTACATCTCATCAACTTCAGTTTCGGTAAATGTATTCCCTTCGATTATTATATTTTGCATCATATCATTGCCTTCGTCATCCTATTATTGTTGTATTTGCTGTAGATGTCCTAAGTATCTCCACCGTTGTATCCTCTCTACCTTCCCCTCCTCCTACCAGTACATTAGTTAGTTAGTTCAAATAGGATTTCAGAGGCTATCACTCTTTCTTGATTAGATTTTTCCGTCAATTGTTGGTGTTCCAATGTTTTGTCTTTCCTAGCGAGTTTTAATATATATATATATCATGATATGTATAGACCAGATATCAAAATATAATATTTATTGATACGAGAAAATTCAATGAAGCAACTTGGTTGAGCCCGAGAATGTTCAGTCTTCTACTGTACTCACTTCTCAGCTTGTACGTCCTCTGTCCTATTACTCTTCTTTCCTATTTTACTCCAGCCATCTGGTCTGGGCTGCCTTTATTTTGAATTCCAAAAATAGTATCCGATAAAGGACAGTCAAAATTTATAAGAACATAAGAACATAAGAAAATGGTAGTCTGCAGAAAGCCGATTGGCCTACACAAGGCAGATCACTGTCACACCCAACCCTAATTATAAGCACAGCTTAAAAACACCATTAGGACTTACCTCACCGAAACGATCAGAGGTCAGAAAAACGGGGATCTGCAGATCCCCACACCTGGGCCACACCTGACAGATCACCCTTACACCCAACCAATCTCGTCCATATGCCTATCTAATTGTATCTTAAAGCTCCCTATCGTTTGTTATCCCACTATAGCACTTGATAGCCTATTCCACCTATCTACAACTCTGTTACCAAACCAATATTTGCCTATATCTTTCTTGAAACAAAATTTATCTAATTTGAAACCATTGGTACGAGTTCTTTCGCTATCACTGAGCTTTAGTACATTTTTCAAGTCCCCTTTATTAATCCCACTAACCCTCTTGAATACCTCTATCATGTCCCCTCTAACTCTGCGTCTCTCTAACGAATGTAAGCCTAATTTCTTCAACCTTTCTTTATACGGAAGATTTCTAATATTATGGATCATTTTTGTCATTCTACGTTGTACTCTCTCCAATGAATCTATGTCCATTCTGTAATAAGGACACAAACAAGATTGAACAGCATAATCCATATGGGGTCTCACTAATGACAAGTAAAGTTTAAAGGTAACATCAGCAGTTCTGTTACTCACACTCCTAGAGATGAACCCGAGAATCCTGTTTGCCTTGTGTCGAACGCTTATACACTGCTTTCTAGGCTTCAAATCATTGCTAACAAACACACCTAGATCTTTCTCACAATTCGAGTTTTCTAATTCCATATTAGCTAGTTTATATTTAACATTTGTATGCATCTTCCCTATCTTTAATACCTTGCATTTGTCAATGTTAAACTTTATCTGCCAATTTACTGACCATTCGTGTAAGGTATCTAGATCCCTTTGGAGGCACTCTATATCTCTATCTGAATCAATTTTTCTCCCCATTTTGGTATCGTCTGCAAATTTACTTATCCTACTGTTTATACCTAAATCAAGGTCATTTATGTAAATAACGAACAACAGAGGACCTAATACAGATCCCTGGGGGACACCACTTTTGACTGCTCCCCATTCTGACTTCGTACCATTTATGCTGACTCTCTGCTTCCTACCAATTAGCCATGACCTAAGCCATCCCAACAACGCCCCACCTATTCCATGTCCCTCAACCTTTCTCATCAATCTCTCATGGGGGACTCTGTCGAAAGCTTTACTGAAATCTAAATATATTATATCATAGGACTTGTCATTATCTACTGCTTCATATACCTCTGAGAAAAAACTAAGCAAATTGATAAGGAAAGAACGTCCCTGAGTGAATCCATGCTGAGAAGAATTTATTAAATTAAATGTATCTAAGTGGTTTCTAATTTTACTAGCAATAATTGACTCCAGTAGCTTTCCTATGATTGATGTAAGACTAATGGGACGGTAATTGGATGCTATTAATTTGTCACCTTTTTTGAAGATCGGAACTACGTTTGCAAGCTTCCAAGCTTCTGGAACTATACCTGTCTCTAATGACTTGTTAAATAGAAATGTTAATGGGTAACTTAACTCATCCTTACATTCTTTTAACACTCTAGCATATACCTCATCAGGACCAGGCGATTTATGAGGTTTCAGTCTGTCAATTTCCTTAAGCACATCATTTCTACTTATAGTAACCGTACTTAACCTATTTTCTATATTATCGCTATATACCTTACGGACTTTTGGAAACTATGCCAAATTTTCATTAGTGAAAACGGAAAGAAATTGACTATTTAATGTACTGCACATTTCTAAATAATTTTCTGTAATTTCTCCTATCGAAGTTTTAAGGGGACCAATTACATCTCTAACCTTGAATTTATATAGTTGGTAAAAAGCTTTAGGATTATTTTTTGAGTCATTGGCAACCTTAATTTCATAATTTCGTTTTTCTTTCCTAATATCCTTTTTTACCTGTCTTGATAGATTCTGATAGAAAGCAAGTAGGTGAATTTCGCCTTTCCTAATTTTTCTATATATTCCTCTCTGTTGTCCTAGAAGATCTAATAGTCTATTATTCATCCATTGGGGTTGGTTCTGTGTTGATCTAAATTTCTTTTGGGGATATATTTATTTTGTGCATTGAATAGTGACTCGATAAAATTATCGTATGTATCTACCAAGGTTGACGTCTCTTCCTGACTTAAGATGACAGGTGCCTGAGAAGGGGTACACTCATTTGGACACCTGGATCGACTTAATTTTTTGACCATAGGGTCCGCTAATAGGGCTCTTCTTAACCCCCCATAATTGGCTTTTCTGAAGTCAGGTATTAATGTTGTATTCTCTCTGGTATTACCTTTCCATTGAATATTAAAATACACTGAATTGTGGTCACTATTTCCTAGGTGGTCCCCTATCTCTACATTATTTACCATATGTTCATTGTTACTGAAAACTAAATCGAGAATATTATTACCTCTAGTCGGCGTATCTATGAATTGAAATACAAAACTATCTTGTACTACCTCTATAAACTCCTCAGAATCAGAGTCTCCTATTTGATGCTGCCAATCTATATTCGGAAAATTAAAATCCCCCATAATGCACACATTGCTAAACCTTGATGCCATTTTAATTTCCTCCCATAATGACGTTCCGTCATTTCTACTCATATTTGGCGGTCTATACATAACCCCAATAACTATGGTCTCACTACCTTCGTTAACCTCTACCCAAACACTTTCATTATCGTTATTTAGTCTAATACCTGATTTAATACAGCTTTTTAATGTACTCCTGACAAACACTGCTATACCGCCACCCCTCTTACTTGTTCGGTCATATTTAAACAAACTATATCCTGGTATATCAAATTCTGCTAAAAAATGCCTGGTTTCTGTATTAATCCACTTTTCAGTTAGCGCTATTATGTCTATATTTTCTTTGCTAACAAGGGCTCTAAGTGCGTTCATTTTGTTACATAGACTCCTACAGTTTGTGTAATATACTCTCAATTTACTTCTTTTCTTTATACCTAATTTACCTTTATTTCTAACGACATTTCCATCTTCCGTTGCACCATCACTACTATCATTAGCAATATAGTCATCATTTTTAGCATGAGACCGAATATCCTTATCGCTTTCGCCTGACGCTAAAATTGTTCCATTTAACCTCTCATTTACACTCTCAATATTTCTGTTCAAAACCCCACAACCACCCTATCTAAAGAACTAGCTAATGTGGAAACCCCTAACCGTGATAGATGAACCCCATCCCTTGCGTACATCCCATCTCTCCCATAGAAAATATCCTATTTATCAATGAATGGTATTGCTTTTTCTTTGCAATATTTCTCCAACCGGCAATTGACACCAATCGCCCTGGATGTCCATTCCTTGGGAACTCCTCTTCTGGGTAGGATACAATGTACTACAGGGATCCCTCCCTTCATCCTAACCTTATCTAACACATCCCGATACTGCTGCAGCAGTTCCTCACTTCTACCCTTACCAACATCGTTACTCCCGGCACTGAGACAGATAATGGGGTTATCTCCACTATCTTCCAAGATGTGGTCCATCTTCTCTAAAACCCTCCCAACTCCATGGCCAGGCAGATACACAACCTTCCTAAGTTTAGTGTGGGTAGCCCTAACTAAATGTCTTACCATGGAGTTGCCCACAATCGACACAGACTTACCTTCTCGGGACACAGACTTACCTTTCCCTCGGGAGGATCCAGCAGCTGCAGTTGGAGAACCCCTGGTGGTGGCAGAAGCTCCCTTTGTGGTGGTGGTGGGGGTGGTAGGTAGCACATATCAGCGGTTGGAGCTGAGTCGGTGGCAGGCACTTCGGCTAACCCTCCCTTATCCTGACTATCTTTTCCCTCACATTCGTCTCGCAAAGGAGAGAATGTATTTGTCACACTCATATCTATTCTACTACCCTGCTTCTTGAGTGTGACTTTCCCACCCGTATTTTTAACAACCTGCCATGAATAAAAAAAATCATCAACTTCTCCCTTTTCCCCTTACTCGACTTTATTTCCTCTTGGCTAAGCTTGAAAGCTAGATTTTCGTCTTTAATCAAATCCACTTCCCTCTGAAGTTTAACATTAACCTCCCTTAGAGCCAAGACCTCTTCCTTCACCACAACCATCTCTCTTACCTGGAGAATAAGATGATGCAGATCAGTTAGACTCGCACTCCATACCTGCCATGATCCCAGTAAGCTTAGCGAGGAGCAAGAAACTAAGTACAGAAAGATGAAAACAAGTAAACTAACAGCTAAAAACTGAGCTATGCAACTTTTATATAACACGAGTGCACTGCCCCCAAACACAGGTAGGTGTGAATGGTCACTGGAAAGTGGTCCGGGCAGGAGCTCAGCTTAACACAACTTTTTCCTGTCGCTGAATGAACTGAATTTATGCTCACTATTAGTTGGGGAAATGGAGAGATATAATTATATTTGTCTTTACTGAGGAGAAGGGGGTGAATTATTGAATGTGTAAATTATCAATAATTATCAAGAAAATATATATTGCCGGAAAGATATTTAGTGTGTAAAAGACTACAGATATTCCCTCCTCTATGCCCTTCCTTGCTTAGAGGCATTATAGTAACCACAAATATATTGTCTTACCTTTTATATTATTCACTTAGCGTAATGCTATGCCTAAGAATAGGTAGTCTACTACAGTATATATAAATAATTGGATTATCTACTTTTTTATAGTTTACATTGTTTACATTGTGTTGTTTTTAAATATCTAAATATCTATAAAGAATATAACCTAACCGTACTTGATTCACTGGGAGATAAGGAGAATCTATATATATTATTATTATTCAAAGGTAACAAATAAAACATGTGAAATAATGCTGCTTAAATTAAGAGATGGGTTGTATTTCTAGACACCCTTCTCCCTCACGTTTAGCCTCATTAGTTTTCAGATTTTAAGATGCTTGCCCTATTAGTTAGTCGATTTTAAGACCTTTCGCCTCATTTCTTTGTCAATATTAAGACCTTTCGTGCTATTTAGCTGTTGATATTTTTTCCTGGCGAACTATCAATAGTGAGCCTGTAATTTGTAATTTCGGCCGGGACATTTTTCTACCGAAAAATGAACAAATGAATCTACAAGGGGGATCTAATGGATGCTTTTTGTATGTTTGATTGAGGTCTAGGGAGGAAACTAGAAAAATAATTAATAATTGAACAAAAAAATCGACCAAAAAGTGAACCATCCCTCCTTAAATTTCTTATCGGAAGTCCAAATATGAATATTGACAACACAAGCAGTATTAATAAAGATCTTGAACTATTGCATGAGAACAACAAAATAATTGTGCCACCGAGTTGGGCAAGGGTTTAGTCTTCAGTTTAGATTTTAGAGGTCAGGGCAGGTGAAGGTATTGTGCCTTTACAACGGCACCTTATATCTACTTCTACTTTCCTCGAGTGTTGAGAGGGGAGAGAGAGAGAGAGAGAGAGAGAGAGAAGAAGAAGAAGCTGTTGGTGTGGCTTTGCTTTGTGTTATTAGTGTATATACATCGTCGAGGTATCTCCCGACTGGGTTCGAGCATGTGAAAGACGCTCTTACCACATCCAGTAAATATGTCCGCCTTGGCGGGGTTCGAACATAGGTCAAGCAGATTAACACGTGACCATATTAAGAGGGAGGTAGTCTCTTTTATTTTGGACCCCTTCTCCCCCATTAGTTTTCAGATTACGTTCGCCCTATTAGTTTGTCGATTTTAAACCTATCGTCACATTTATATATCAATCTCAAGACCTTTCGTGCCATTTAGGTGTCGATGTTTTCCTGGCGAGCGATAGCGAGCCTGTAATTTTAATAGGAACTGGCCTTTGGCTGGGAAATTTTTCTACAGCAAATTTACAAATTTATCTTTTAGTTTCCTCGCTAGAACTCCATCAAGCTTAGTAAAACACTCCCTAGACCCACCTAGGGGGTGTTTTACTAAGCTTGATGGAGTTCTAGCGAGGAAACTAAAATATATATAAATACATTAATGAATAAACAAAAAAATACAGCCACTAGCCCCTTAAGTGTAATGTCAGAATAACATAATAGATAAGGAATCACTAGCTAAGGGTATAAGTGGGCTGTTTTGAAGACTTATCTAAGGTAAATTTAATGGCTTTCCTTTCTTTCCCGTAGGAAGGATAGCAATATAATAACTATCTTGTACAATAAGAGTTAAAACAATTGCCAATGCAAAGCGTTAAAGAAAAAACAAGACTAATGAAATGGAAGAAAAGTATATAAAATAATTATACATGTAAGAAAGCATGTAAGAACATAAGAACATAAGAAAATGGGAGTCTGAAAAAAGCCGATCGGCCCACACAAGGCAGATCCCTGTCACACCCAACCCCAATTACATAACAACATACTGTCATAAGATCGCGGGAAGCTGCATATGGCCATGCGGCCCACATGAAGCAGCTCCCATTCACACCCAGCCCATATCACCCATATGGGAATCCAACTTATGCTTAAAGCTTTCAACTGTTTCTGAGCTAATTACTGTTCTGGGCAGTGCATTCCACATGTTAACAACTCTATTTCCAAACCATTGCTTTCCTATATCTTTCCTAAATCTAAACTTATCTAACTTGAAACCATTTGAGCGGGTTATGTCGCCGTCCTTTAGCTTTAATACCTCATCTATATCGCCCTTATTTAAACCTTTTATCCATTTAAATACCTCTATCATGTCTCCCCTACATCTTCGTCTCTCTAGTGAGTGCAGGCCTAAGACTTTCAACCTCTCCTCATACGATAAATTTATAATATTATGTATCTTTTTGGTCATTCTTCTTTGGACTCCCTCTAAAGGGTCGATATCCATTCTATAATAAGGGCACCAAAATTGAACAGCATAGTCTAAATGGGATCTTACTAGAGCTAAGTATAGTTTTAAGAAAACTTCAGCAGTCCTGTTGCTAACACTCCTAGATATGAATCCTAAAATTCTATTTGCCCTATTCCTAACACTTATACACTGTTTTCTGGGTTTCAGATCATTACTAATGAGCACCCCCAGATCCTTCTCACACTCTGAGTTATCCAATTCTACATTGTCTAGTTTGTATTTAGCATCTAAATTACGATTTCCAATCCTTAATACCTTACATTTGTCTATATTGAAACTCATCTGCCAATTTATGGACCACTCGTGCAAGTGATCGAGATCATTTTGAAGACATTCCCTGTCGCTAGCTGACTCTATTATCCTACCTATTTTAGTATCATCAGCAAATTTACTGATCCTACTCTTTATGCCCGAGTCAAGGTCATTTATGTACCGTAGATAATGAACAGAAGGGTCCCCAAAACCGACCCTTGGGTACCCCACTTTTAACTAATCCCCAGTCCGATTTTACACCATTTATACTAACTCTCTGTTTCCTACCAATCAGCCATGACTTAATCCACTTGAGTAACATCCCCCCAATACCATGTCCTTCTATCTTCCTTAACAGCCTTTCATGTGGAACTTTATCAAAGGCCTTACTGAAGTCTAAGTAAACTATATCATATGACTTGTCGTTATCTACCGCTTCGTAAACCTCGGAGAAAAAACTGAGTAAGTTTGTTAGGCAGGATCGTTCTGGAGTGAAACCATGTTGAGAGGGATTTATTAATTTGAACATATCTAAGTGATTTATAATTTTCCTGGCAATAATTGATTCTAGCAATTTCCCTATAATTGATGTGAGACTAATAGGACGGTAATTTGATGCTATGGACTTATCACCTTTTTTAAATATCGGAATTATATTTGCGAGCTTCCATGAATCAGGAACTAAGGCTAAAGCTAGTGAATTATTTAATAGGTGAGTTAATGGGTAACTTAATTCGTCCTTGCATTCTTTTAATACCCTAGCATACACCTCATCTGGACCTGGAGATTTCTGGGGTTTTAGTCTATCTATTTCCTTAATTACTTCGTCACTAGTGACCTGAACTGTGCTTAATATTTCGTCTATACTACCGTTAAAAACTTGGTTGACTACTGGAACTTGATCTAAATTTTCGTTTGTAAAAACAGAAAGGAAATGACTATTTAGAGTATTGCACATTTCTAACTCATCATCTGTAATCTCACCTATGACATTCTGTATCCTTTACCTTAGATTTATACAATTGATAAAATGCTTTATGGTTGTTTTTAGATTAATTTGCTACCTTGATTTCGTAGTTTCTTTTGTCCTTCCTAATTTCCTTTTTACCTGCCTCGACAAGTTATGGTGATATCCTATAAGGTGGATTTCGCCTTTCTGTATTTTTCTGTATACACCTCTCTTTCTACCTATAAGATCTACTAATTTATTTGTCATCCATTTTGGTTGGTTTGTATGTGATCTAAATTTTCTTTTTGGTATATATTTATCTTGTTCGCTCTGTAAGGCAGAGATGAACTGATTATACACTCTATTTAAATTTTCAGTTGGTTGTCTAACTATCTCAGCTGTGTGACCCACCTGGCCCTGACCTCTCAGTTCTGCTGGAACTAATCGGCTTACTTGATCTAAATCTCCTGCCTCCCCTTTAATTCTGAGTGATCGCTTTAATCCCCTAAAATTGGCTTTTCTAAAGTCAGGGATAAGAACCTTATTTTCCTTTGGTTTATGATTTAATTCTATAGATAAATATATTGATTTATGGTCACTGTTCCCTAGCTGGTCGCCCACTTCTAAATTTGTTATCCAATTTTCTCTGTTGCTAAGAACTAGGTCAAGAATATTATATCCTCTAGTTGGCGAATTTACAAATTGAAAGAGAAAGTTGTCTAGTACTACTTCAAGAAAATCTTCGGATTCGTTATTGCTATTTTGATTAACCCAGTCTATACCTGGAAGATTAAAGTCGCCTAAAATGCAAACATTATTATTCTGAGAAGCCTTACTGATTTCTTCCCATAATAATTTGCCTAAATTTCGACAAAGACAGGGTGCCCTATATATGGTTCCCAAAACAATTGTCTCACCTTCCCCGCTAATCTCTACCCACACACTTTCATTTTCGCGATTTGTTTTAATATCTGATCTAAGGCAACATTTTAAAGTATCCCTGACATCAATTGCAACTCCACCTCCCCTTCTGTCTGTTCTGTCATATTTAAATAAATTGTATCCTGGCATATGACATTCTGCTAATAGATGTCTAGAGTCAGCATTTATCCAAGTTTCTGTAATCGCTACAATGTCTATATTTTCCTTGCAAACAATTGCCCTAAGCTGATCCATTTTGTTACATAAACTTCTACAATTTGTATAATATACCCTCAACTTATTACTATTTTGTGTAGCTAATTGTCTATCGTTTTTAAGTAACTTATTATTTTCTTCGATTTCACTGCAGTCAATGCTATCATAATAGCATTGTCTAACGACATTTCCATCTTCCGTTGCACCAATATAGTCATAATTTTTAGCATGAAACTGAATATCCTTATCGCTTTCGCCTGACGCAAAAAAATTTCCATTTAACCTCTCATTTACACTCTCAATATTTCTGTTCAAAACCCCACAACCACCCTATCTAAAGAACTAGCTAATGTGGAAACCCCTAACCGTGAAAGATGAACCCCATCCCTTGCGTAAATCCTATCTCTCCCATAGAAAGTATCCCAGTTATCAATGAATGGTATTGCTTTTTCTTTGCAATATTTCTCCAACCGGCAATTGACGCCAATCGCCTGGATGTCCATTCCTTGGGAACTCCTCTTCTGGGTAGGATACAATGTACTATAGGGATCCCTCCCTTCATCCTAACCTTATCTAACACATCCCGATACTGCTGCAGCAGTTCCTCACTTCTACCCTTACCAACATCGTTACTCCCGGCACTGAGACAGATAATGGGGTTATCTCCACTATCTTCCAAGATGTGGTCCATCTTCTCTAAAACCCTCCCAACTCCATGGCCAGGCAGACACACATCCTTCCTAAGTTTAGTGCGGGTAGCCGTAACTAAATGTCTTACCATGGAGTCGCCCACAATCGACACAGACTTACCTTCTCGGGACACAGACTTACCTTTCCCACGGGAGGATCCAGCAGCTGCAGTTGGAGAACCTCTGGTGGTGGTGGTGGTGGTGGTAGGTAGCACAGCGTCAGTGGTTGGAGCTGAGTCGGTGGCAGGCACTTCGGCTATCCCTCCCTTATCCTGACTATCTTTTCCCTCACATTCGTCTCGCAAAGGAGAGAATGTATTTGTCACACTCATACCTATTCTACTATCCTGCTTCTTGAGTGTGACTTTCCCACCCGTATTTTTAACAACCTGCCATGAATACAATTTTTCATCAACTTCCTCCCTTTTCCCCTTACTTGACTTTATTTCCTCTTGGCTAAGCTTGAAAGCTAGATTTTCGTCATTAATCAAATCCACTTCCCTCTGAAGTTTAACATTAACCTCCCTTAGAGCCAAGACCTCTTCCTTCACCACAACCATCTCCTCTCTTACCTGGAGAATAAGATGATGCAGATCAGTTAGAGACTGCACTCCATACCTGCCATGATCCCAATAAGTTTAGCGAGGAGCAAGAAACTAAGTACAGAAAAACAAAAATAAGTAAACTAACAGCTAAAAACTGAGCTATAACACTTTTATATAACACGAGTGCACTGCCCCCAAACACAGGTAGGTGTAATGGTCACTAAAGGTCACTGTGGTCCGGGCAGGAGCTCAGATTAACGCAACCTTCTTCTGTCACTGACTCACTGACTGAACTAGACTGACACTCTAGTGTACACTCGGATACCATAGTCTCTAGCCCGCTCATAAAAATTATACATGTAAGAAAGCATGTACACTCGGATACCATAGTCTCTAGCCCACTCATAAAAATTATACATGTAAGAAAGCATGTACACTCGGATACCATAGTCTCTAGCCCACTCATAAAAATTATACATGTAAGAAAGCATGTACACTCGGATACCATAGTCTCTAGCCCACTCATAAAAATTATACATGTAAGAAAGCATGTACACTCGGATACCATAGTCTCTAGCCCACTCATAATAATTATACATGTAAGAAAGCATGTACACTCGGACACCATAGACTCTAGCTCACTCATAAGAATTATACACGAAAGAAAGCATGTACACTCGGATACCATAGTCTCTAGCCCACTCATAAGAATTATACATGTAAGAAAGCATGTACACTCGGATACCATAGTCTCTAGCTCACTCATAAGAATTATACATGTAAGAAAGGATGTACACTCGGATACCATAGTCTCTAGCCCACTCATAAGAATTATACATGTAAGAAAGCATGTACACTCGGATACCATAGTCTCTAGCTCACTCATAAGAATTATACATGTAAGAAAGCATGTACACTCGGATACCATAGTCTCTTGCCCACTCATAAGAATTATACATGTAAGAAAGCATGTACACTCGGATAGCATAGTCTCTAGCTCACTCATAAGAATTATACATGTAAGAAAGCATGTACACTCGGATAACATATGTCTCTAGCTCACTCATAAGAATTATACATGTAAGAAAGCATGTACACTCGGATACCATAGTCTCTTGCCCACTCATAAGAATTATACATGTAAGAAAGCATGTACACTCGGATAGCATAGTCTCTAGCTCACTCATAAGAATTATACATGTAAGAAAGCATGTACACTCGGATAACATATGTCTCTAGCTCACTCATAAGAATTATACATGTAAGAAAGCATGTACACTCGGATAACATATGTTTCTAGCCCACTCATAAGAATTATACTGTACATGTAAGAAAGCATGTACTGTACAGTGTACACATATAAAACAAAGCCAAATAAGAAAATATGAAAAATTTAATCAAATTCGAAAATGCCAGGAAATCTCTAAAATATATAATAGCAAACATAGCCAGAACGAAAGAAAATGAAAACATCTTGAACTATGAGAGCACAACATGGGGATACAGTCTAATCATTAATTAATCGTTCCGAGTGAGATATGCAAACATGTTCCTATCTTTACAAACCTTATTCAACATCTGACATACATTAATACAGCACACAGTGAGCAAAACGTAATGACAGCGGAGACCTTACTTATTTGGCCAACCGTACTTGGCGAGAATACACAAGTGAACGAATCGACATTTGGGCAAAATCATCGGCAACTGACTTGATGCTTACACGAACGAACCCCAAAACATTTATCTCAACAGCATCGTTTGAAACCAATTCCGTGAACCGTGGGTGAGATGGTCAATCGAAAACAACGGCACCAAAAGAACTTTCTATGTAGGTGTTAAGGTAAGGCATACGGGACAATAATACAAACACTAGCATGATATTATTTGTTCGGTTTCCTAGTTTGTTTAAATATGACCGAACAAGTAAGAGGGGTGGCGGTATTTTTTTTTTTTTTTTTTTAAGAGACAATGAACGGAGGAAGGAAAAACACAGATAAAACAAAAAGGTCCATGTGCCTAAAGGCATCCTCCATTCATAAAATGTTTGTAACAACTGGATTTAAACATTTGTTGATTGTAAGTTTGTGGAAAGCAATTCGAGGGAAGTGAATTCCAAAGAGTAGTAGCTCTGGGGATAAATGAATTCTGATAAGCAGAAGTTCTGCATTGTGGAGGAGAAAGTGTAAATTCATGGGCGCTCTCAGCTGCCCTAGTTCTACGGGGAAAGATGTGGAGAGGCGGCACAATTGAAGCAAGTTCCTCGGAACAATTGCTGTGAAAATATCTGTAGAATAATGCAAGGGATGCAACGTTTCTTCGTATGGCTAATGTATGAAGGTCCTGTGTGATTGCAGGGTTATTGATTAATCTAATAGCTTTATTTTTAATTTTGTCCAACTGCCTCAATGCAACCACTCCACTTCCACCCGACAGAGGTGAACAGTAATCCATCTGAGAGCGCACATGACTTTTATATATTACGGCCAACTGCTCGTCAGTGAAGAATTCTTGAACTCTGTACAGGAGTCCCAGTTTTTTAGAGGCATTCTTAGCAATGCTTCTAACATAATGTGTCCAGCTCAAGTTAGTAGTTAATGTTACACCGAGAATGTCAATACTAGGGGAAGTGGGAATATTTACATCATTAAAAAATATATGGGAGTCAGTGAGATTCTGTCGGTTAGAAAATTGAATGTACTTGGTTTTCTGTGCATTAAAGGAAACTAGATTCTCTTGTCCCCATTCATTAATTCTAGAAAGGTGCTGGTTCAGAGAAATTGCAGTGTTTATTTTTGAATTTATAAGATCGGGTTGGGTGAAAGAATTGGTAAATGTGAAGGAACTGTGGAGTGTTGAGTCATCTGCGTAGGAATGTATTGGATTATGAGTGGTAGATATGAGATCATTGATATGAATGAGGAACAGAGTTGGGGCCAAAACTGATCCCTGGGGAACACCAGCATTTATTGAGTGAAATTGAGAATAAAGGCCATCTACCATTACACGTATTTTTCTGTTATGAAGATAAGAAGAAATTAGTGGAACTAATGATGCAAGGCCGTAGTGTGACATCTTCGACAATAAGGATTCATGCCAGACTCTATCAAATGCCTTTGATATATCCAGTGCTATTGTATGTGTTTCACCATGTTGGTCTGTAGCTTGGTTGATTTGATGCGTAAGAAGGCAAAGAATGTCTGCAGTTGATCGACATCGTCTAAAACCATATTGCCTATCACTGATTAATTTATTATTCTCCAGATGCTTAATTATGTGATTATTTAATATAATTTCAAAAACTTTGCCAAGAGTGGAAGTTATAGCTATTGGTCTGTAGTTTGATGGATCTGAAGAGGCACCTTTTTTAGGAACTGGATGGATGTTTGCTTCTTTCCAGGGTACTGGGAAGCATGAGGTATGAGTACACAGACGGACAAAATTTGCCAATACAGGAGCGAGCACCAAGGAGCAATTCTTAAATACTATTGGAGGAATTTCATCTGGACCAGGAGCCTTATCTACTGAGAGATTCTGCAAAATAGTTTTGACATGTCTGGTGTGGATCTTAAGTGAGGGAATTTCAGGTGAATTAAAATTAAGTACAGGGACATCTTGATTTATTTCATCTAAGGTTGAGTTGGTGGAGAAAATATCTGCAAGAAGGTTAGCTTTACCTCGTGGGTCACTTACAAGATTGCCAGTCGGAGATTTTAATGGTGGAATGGATGAAGCAGTAGTGAAGTTGGATTTGAATGAGTTAAGAGTAGACCAAAATATTTTGTTATCATTTGGATTATTTAGAAGTTCATTTGCCTGCTTATGGAGAAAGTTTGATTTAGTTAGGTTTAATACAGTTTTGGCATGATTTCTGATGTTTCTAAAGTAATTAAAGGCTTCATGTGTGTTTGATCTTGTGTATGCATTGTAGGCTATTGCTTTTTGTTCAGTTACTCTAGCACAATTATGGTCAAACCATTTAGGTGAATTAGATCTTTTACTGTACTTTTGATGAGGAATAAAAGTTTCCATTCCAATTTTTACAAAATCTTGTATGTGGCTCAAGGTGGAGTGTGCATCATTAGAAAAGAAAGAGGTCCAGGGAATATCAATAAAGAAACCTTGAAGACCCTCCCAGTCTGCCCTATCGTAATGCCATTTAGTCACCAAAACAGGTTCAGAGTGGGAAGGTGTGGTAGGTAATAGACAGGTGGCCTGTATCAGACAGTGATCAGAAGATCCAAGTGGGGACCTCACTGTAACATCATAATTTTCTGAATTGGTTGTTAAAAATAAGTCCAGTAGGTGGGAATTATGATTAGGATTATCTGGTACACGGGAGGGTTAGTTGACTAGTTGAATGAGATTAAATGAGTCTGCAAATAGCTCACATTCAAGACCAGCATCATCAGTCCTGGCTGAATGAGTGAGCCATTCAACATTATGGACATTAAAATCACCCAACACAGTGATTTCAGAAGAAGCATTTAAGTTGAGGACACTGAGTTGTGAGGACAGAGAATCAAAAAGACTTTGCTCTGGAGGAGCAAAATGATTTAGAAATGTGCAGTACATTAAATAGTCAATTTCTTTCCGTTTTCACTAATGAAAATTTGGCACAGTTTCCAGAAGTCCGTAAGGTATATAGCGATAGTATAGAAAATAGGTTAAGTACGGTTACTATCAGTAGTAATGATGTGCTTAAGGAAATTGACAGACTGAAACCTCATAAATCGCCTGGTCCTGATGAGGTATATGCTAGAGTATTAAAAGAATGTAGGGATGAGTTAAGTTACCCATTAACATTTTTATTTAACAAGTCATTGGAGACAGGTATAGTTCCAGAAGCTTGGAAGCTTGCAAACGTAGTTCCGATCTTCAAAAAAGGTGACAAATCAATAGCATCCAATTACCGTCCCATTAGTCTTACATCAATCATAGGAAAGCTACTAGAGTCAATTATTGCTAGTAAAATTAGAAACCACTTAGATACATTTAATTTAATACATTCTTCTCAGCATGGATTCACTCAGGGACGTTCTTGCCTTACTAATTTGCTTAGTTTTTTCTCAGGGGTATATGAAGCAGTAGATAATGACAAGTCATATGATATAATATATTTAGATTTCAGTAAAGCTTTCGACAGAGTCCCCCATGAGAGATTGATGAGAAAGGTTGAGGCGCATGGAATAGGTGGGGCGTTGTTGGGATGGATTAGGTCATGGCTAATTGGTAGGAAGCAGAGAGTCAGCATAAATGATACGGAGTCAGAATGGGGAGCAGTCAAAAGTGGTGTCCCCCAGGGATCTGTATTAGGTCCTCTGTTGTTTGTTATATACATAAATGACCTTGATTTAGGTATAACTAGTAGGATAAGTAAATTTGCAGACGATACCAAAATGGGGAGAACAATTGATTCAGATAGAGATATAGAGTGCCTCCAAAGGGATCTAGATACCTTACACGAATGGTCAGTAAATTGGCAGATGAAGTTTAACATTGACAAATGCAAGGTATTAAAGATAGGGAAGATGCATACAAATGTTAAATATAAACTAGCTAATGTGGAATTAGAAAACTCGAATTGTGAGAAAGATCTAGGTGTGTTTGTTAGCAATGATTTGAAGCCTAGACAACAGTGTATAAGCGTTCGAAACAAGGCAAACAGGATTCTCGGGTTCATCTCAAGGAGTGTGAGTAACAGAACTGCTGATGTTTTCTTAAAACTTTACTTGTCATTAGTGAGACCCCATATGGATTATGCTGTTCAATTTGGTGTCCTCATTACAGAATGGACATAGATTCATTGGAGAGAGTACAACGTAGAATGACAAAAATGATCCATAATATTAGAAACCTTCCGTATAAAGAAAGGTTGAAGAAATTAGGCTTACATTCGTTAGAGAGACGCAGAGTTAGAGGGGATATGATAGAGGTGTTCAAGTGGGTTAGTGGGATTAACAAAGGGGACATGACAAATGTACTAAAGCTCAGTGATAGCGAAAGAACTCGTACCAATGGTTTCAAATTAGATAAATTTCGTTTCAGAAAAGATATAGGCAAATATTGGTTTGGTAACAGAGTTGTAGATGGGTGGAATGGACTACCTAGTGCTATAGTGGGATTAAAAACGATAGGGAGCTTTAAGATAAAATTGGATAAGCATATGGACGAGAAGGGTTGGGTGTGAAGGGGGATCAGCAGGGTTGGGCCAATCAGCGCTCTGCAGACCCCCGTAATCCTGCGTTAATCTCTAACCGTTTTGGTAAGATGATCCTCAGGGTATTAGAGTGTTGAGCCTATAATTGGGCTTTGTAATTGGGGTTGTGTGGGACAGGGATCTACCTTGCTTAGGCCAATCGGCTTTCTGCAGACTCCCATTTTCTTATGTTCTTATGTTCTTATGTAACTTCACTTAAGGGGACATGGGCCAGTTTTCTGGACCACTTTCTCCCTCATGCTTAGCCCCATTAGTTTTCAGATGTTAAGATGTTTGCCCCATTAGTTAGTCGATTTTAAGACCTTTCGCCCCATTTCTTCGTCAATATTTAGATTTTAGACCTTTCGTGCTATTTAGGTGTCGTGTTTTTTCTTCTCTGGCGAACGATAGTGAGTCTTTAATGTTGGAAGAACGCCGGGAATTTTGTCTACCAAAAAATGTACAAATTAATCTAGAAGGGGGATCTAATGGATGTTTTTGTTTCTTTTATTTGATGGAGGTCTAGGGAAGAAACTAGAAAAATAATGAATACATGCACAAATCGCCCAAAATATGAAATTCAAGGTAAAATTGTGAAAATACAAAGCAACTATGTTTTCAGCGACATGTCTCTGTGTGTCATACAAACACGAGTGTGTTTGTATAAAAGGAATATGTGAGGTGAGCAAGTTTACTTTAAATAGGACTTCAGAGGCTATCAACCCTTCTGGTTTATTTAGCCAAGAAGAGAGTCAGGATTGGAGCCCCTTTTCGAGAACTCAGGTCTCTTCCTGAGCTAAGTTAAGTTAAGTTAGAGTTGAGGGGGGATTGACAGGTTGAGGTGAGAAGCCTCTAAGAATTAGAGAGAAGGAACGGAAGGGAGAAAGAACAAAGTAGAAGAGTAAAAGGTGGAGGGCTGTCCTGCTTGCTGTTGTTTAAAGTTTTCCCCTATTATATTTTCCTGAGCTAGTGTTAGTTATATAAAATAGGACTTCAGAGGCTATCAACCCTATTGGATTAATAAGCCAGAACACTGTAAGTATATAAGAACGTCAGGACTGGAGCCTCTCTGCGAGAACTCCAGTCCCTTGTTACCTGAGTTTTTTTTTTCTTCAGAGGCTATCATCCCTATTATATTATTAAGCCAGCACACTGTAAGTCAAGTAGAACGTCAGGACTGGAGCCTCCCTGCGAGAACTCCAGTCCCTTGTTCCCTGAGCTATAGTCTATTTGCTGTAAGTAGGCGAGAAAATTTAATCATGACCTATAACCTCTTTAATTAATAAATGACTAGAGTAATCGACCAAATATGTCTACCATTTGGAGAGAGTCAGTCAACGAATAGATGTGGAGATTTACACCCAATTTGCTCTAGTCCTTTTTGAGTTACAGAGGATAACAGTCATGATTTATCGCCTACTTACAGCGAATAGACTATAGTGCGTGTACCCATGTGTTTATATGCGACTGTATTCAGACTACTACACACATAAAAGCAGTAACCCGTCAACGTACCATCACCTACATCACCGGGGCTATATACTGTAGAGGATTGGGTGGATCTGTATTATGACTCAGACTGCAGGCGATGGAGTGCGTGTGTGTAAGAGAGAGACATATATTTACATAGATGTACATAGACACACTGGCCACACAGACCTTACGATCCAAACGAGGCGGTCAGGACTTAATTCTAGTAGAGATGGCATATCAAAAAGAAAAGAAAAGTTGAAGAAATGCTAAAAAATGAAGGCTCTGTGTGAGAGAGAGAGAGAGAGAGAGAGAGAGAGAGAGATAGAGAGAGGGGGGGGGGGGTATGTTTGTGTTTAATGGGGGAGATGGTACTAAATGAAGGGGAGGAGTTTTAAGATGGACAGGAAAGAGAGGGGGAGATTTATAAGGGAAAGAAAAGGAAATTACAGAAAACAGAGAGAGAGAGAGAGAATACAAAGGAGTATGAAGGAAAACAAGCAAAAACCAATATATTGATCATTACGAGGCTGATTGTAACTAAACTACCGATCCAATGTGAATACAGTAACATATAACACAGTATAAAGGGGTACCGTTCGTTTGTAAACTTAGCTAATCGGAGGTTGAGAGAAAAATATATTTCGAGCCGATTGTTGAATGTTTGAACAGTACTACAATAAATTACATTACTAGGTAGTCCATTCAGAGAGAGAGAAAGAAAGAGAGAGACTATTGGGGGAAATTAATGGAGGGTGATAAATACAAAACGATCATCCATCGTTAAGGAATCATCAATCGCCCATTCCATGTCTCATTCACCCCTTGTTCTCTCTCTCTCTCTCTCTTTAGTTTATATTTTGTTTACCTTCTCTCTCTCTCTCTCTCTCTCTCTCTCTCTCTCTCTCAATAAAATTGATCCCAAATCAGTTTTTATTTTATGCACAGCATTGTATCGAATTCAAATACTTACAATATGTCTCTTTACTGATATTATGTGGACTATCACTCACACACACACACACACACACACACACACATACACACACACTCACTCGCACTCTCTCTCTCACTGTAGACAAGCAAACGACCAATTAGAGATCAAGAATGATGGGTGAGGTGATTTGGAGGGAAGAACCAAGGGAACATGAAATTTAAGAGATATTTATATAGATTTACATAGATATAGGCGTACTGGTCACACAGATCTTACGACCCCTGCGAGGTAGCCAGGACTTAATCCTAGTAGATATAGTAATCCTACAAGAAAGTGGAAGGAAAGGATACCAAATATGAAGGCTCTCTCCCCACCCTCCGGCAATTTGCTGTACATGAAAACAGTTAGAAGTGAATATCCTTGCAGGGCTTGGAAATCGCCTGAAGGAATGTATAGCATAGTTAGAAATTGAAAGGAAAATGCATGCACACCTTCACTTTTTGTCCTGCTCTCTTCTACTGAAAACATGTTCATTTCTGCCAGGTTCTCTTGTCAGTGATCAGCTTCTACTGCAGACCAACGGCTCTGTGATATAAGTCTAACCTTTTCTTAAATGTGTATATTGAGTCACTGTCAATAACTTCATTAGGGAGCTTATTCCACTCACTAATAATACTGTGGGTGAAGACATTTTTAGTTATCTCTAGGTTCGCTTTCCTGCCTGTTAGTTTTAATTTGCTTACTCCTGTTGAACCATCCTTAGCTATCTTAAATAGATTATTATAATTTACGTTACTAAATCCTTTAGTATCTTAAAACACTATCAGCTGTCCCCTTATTCTTTGTTTCTTAAGCAAAAACAGATCTATCTATCTATCTATCTATTGCCTGACGCCGTGATCCCCGAAGGGGTGGCCACGAACGAACCGCCCCATGCCCCTCTGTCCCCAGTCAGTCGACGCCCCTCCCCCCAACCAGCACCGCCTTCGTTCATGTACTTCCTCACTCCATCCTTCCACCTCTCATTCGGTCTACCTCTCCCTCTCTGTCCTTCCACCTTGCTCTCATACACCCTCTTAGTCATTATCTCGCTTTCCATACGTTCCATATGGCCGAACCATCTCAAGTTGTTCCTTTTCACACTTTCCAGCACATCTACCTCCACACCACACCTCCTTCTTACTTCCTCATTAGTCTGTCTATCCCTCCATGTAACTCCGCACACACTCCTTAAGTAATTCATTTCCACTTCTCTCACTCTTGATCTGAGTCTCTCAACCAACGTCCATGCTTCGCTTCCGTAAGTCAGTGTCGGGATTACCACACTGTCATGCAAGGACTTCTTCACCAGATCGAGTTCTCTTAACCCCCCCAGACAGATTAACTTACGAAAGTTAGGGGTTGCCCGAGTGCCCGGTATTTCCCCCACAACAGTCTTTCTCACACTGAGGGACCGTTAGAAGTCGGATGAATTTGGGGTTGCCATCAACCGACAGATTATGATCTAATTTACCTAACTTACTGAGCTCAAAATGATGCAAATACGTCATATAACTTATTATTGAGCTATTTCACTAAGTTCATATGACGCAATCGAGTCATATGATACTTCTGGGCGAAACCGCCATATGACGCGATCGCGTCATATGAGACGGAGAGGGTTAATCTCTTTTGTATGGTTTATTACTAAGGGAAGGGATTAACTTTGTTGCTCTACGCTGAACGGATCCGAGTTTCGTTATGTATTTTATTAAGTAGGGAGACCAAAACCGCATAGCATACTCCAGATGTGGCATCACAATACTTTTATATAATGGTACAACTATGTCTTTACTATGACAATGAACATTTCTTTTAATGAATCCTAGTGCTCTATTTGCTTTGTTAGATGCTGCGGTGCATTGGCTTGTAGACTTAAGATTTTCGTTAATAGTATTCCTAGGTCTTTTACTGTATCTGTGATACGCTCTGTATCTTTTCTGCATTCATGTGGTATTCGTATTTGTTGTTTTGTATGCATATTTGTAGTATCTGGCATTTGTCAACATTAAAGGGCATCTGCCAATTTTCTGACCACTCCGATATTTTGCTTAGATCTGATTGGAGGCTACTTCTATCGCTTTCAGAGATTATTGCATTTCCTAGCTTGTGTCATTGGCGAATTTAGAAATTATATTATTGATGCCGTTGTTTATATCATTGATAAATATTATTAACAATAATGAACCAAGTACTGAACCCTGGGGGAATCCACTAGTCAATGGAGTTCAATCTGAGAAAGAGAGAGGGAGAGAGAGAGAGAGATTTATACAAGAAAGAAAAGGAAATTAATTAATACAATACGAAATCAAATACATTCCTTTTTAACCTTCCTAAACCACTCCAAAATTGAATTATTGTTATTCACTTAGTACGTGAATTTCACAAATTAATTTTGGACAAAGATTTTTTATTGGATACCACAAGAAGAAAATTAAAATATATAACAAATAAATACGTACATAAATTCATATACAGCCTATATATATATACAGTATATATATATATATATATATATATATATATATATATAAGGTGAAGATTAAATGAGATTGAACTTCCGGGTGGATGGGACTCGTTAGCCTTGGTCGGCAACTCATCTAGGGGAGACAACCTTATACAAATCCGGGTGGATAGGACTCGTCAGCCTTGGATGGCAACCTGTCTAGGGGAGTAAACCTGATACAAATATGTACTGCTTACCTAAGGGTAAGGCAGGTTGGTGGATGGATTAGCCGAACACCACTGTAGAAAAATATTGCTAACAAGATACACAGAGGGCCTCGGAGTCGGACGGATCCTAAATTGAGTGGTCAATCCTGTAAGTCCTTCACTAAACTGGCTCGGGTTGTCCCTCTCACAGGGAATAGGTCCGCTTGGGGGCATTCTGTGTATGGCCACCCTCGTAAGGGGAGTAAGGTGTCAGGCAATAGATAGATCGATAGATATAATGAAAACAAGAACAAAAACAGAATATGCAAAATACGAAAATAAACATAATTGAAAAAAGGTGAACCTACTTGTGTATAATGAGAAAAAGAGAGAGAGAGAGAGAGAGAGAGAGAGAGAGAGAGAGAGAGAGAGAGAGAGAGAGAGAGAGAGAGATAGAGAGAGAGAGAGAGAGAGAGAGAAATATATAACAATGATCTTTAGGGGATCGTCGATTCCGCTTTTCTTACCGCACCCCAAGCTGCTACTCTCCTTCTCTCTCTCTCTTAATGCCGACCATTTAATCCAATTCTCTCGTATTTTGCTAAAATTTAAGAAATAGTTACTTATCGTTTGTATGTGTCTGTATTTCCATAGTCTTCACTCCAATCACCCCCCCCCCCCCTCTCTCTCTCTCGGTATTTCACCAAATATCTGTATCTCTCACTCTTTTAGTGTTTGATATTTATACAATTTTGTTTGCTTGCATATCCAAAATAACTCTTATTTACTTTTGTAAGTATTTGATCGGTACTATCTCGTTTAGATCGTAAGGTCAGTTTGGTCAGTGTATTTATGTAAATCTATGCGAATTGAAGCATAATTCTAGTATAGTGTACCATGGCGTGATTGTGGGTGGGAGGGAGTCCAGCCACCCTTAACAAATCCTGTATCCCACGGCAATCGGTTATGGTCATATACAGCTTATTTTTGCGTGCATATCACATTTAACCTTACATTTTCCTTGATCA
Organism: Paralithodes platypus; assembly: GCA_032716605.1. NCBI lineage: Eukaryota > Metazoa > Arthropoda > Malacostraca > Decapoda > Lithodidae > Paralithodes > Paralithodes platypus. The sequence continues at coordinate 2,594,313 of CM064510.1, read as the reverse complement.
TCATAGGCCTCCCCACTAGCGGGGCTGTTTTTTGGTTGTTATATTGTTGGAAAACGAGTAAATACTTATTTCTGCTCCAAATCATTATAATTATTATGCTTTTTCCACCAACCAACTTCACATCGAAACTAAATTAATGAAATCAACAAATACAAGTGGCACTTCAATACAAAACTTTAGCAGAAGGAACAAACAAAACAAATGGTTGTTGAACCGCTGTTGTTGCTAAATGTCAGGTCTACCCTTATTAATCAATTGATATAACACAGCATTAATTTTAATATAAAAATACTTTCCTTGGACCTTGAACTAAGACTACTGAATCACCCAGACCAGATGTCTGGAATAAAGTAGGAAAGAAGAGCAATTGGACAGAGGAAGAACAAAGTGAGAAGTGAGAAGTACAGTAGAAGACTGAAAGATCTCGGGCTCAAACAAGTTGCTTCACTGAATCAGTCATTTTGTTAAATTAGGACTTCAGAGGCTATCAACCCTACGGGATTCTTAAACCAGCACACTGTTAGTCGAGAATAACGTCAGAGCCCCTCTGCGAGAACTCCAGTCCCTTTGACTGAATCTCAATTAAGAACAATATGTATTAATTCACTTTACTGCACAGCACAAGTTATTATTGAGGTGGCGGTTTTTTTTCGGCAATCTCTCTCCCTCTCTCCACCCATAAAAGGTATTGATCCTATTCATCTGAAAAGGGAAACCAAATAAAGACAAATACAAACAAGAACATAAACAACAGAGTGGCAAGGGAAAGTAAAGTGAATTTGAAAAGACATGAAGAATCTGTTTAGCACCAAAAAAAAAAAAAAAAAAATATAAGACAAATCAAAGTAAACTGAGTAAATAATGGAGATAAAAAGATAACACCTCTGAACATCTATAATAGCCTATATGTTATTTGAAAGAGACTGGTCTTCATGTATATTCCTTCCTTCCTCTGTATTTTTACTACTGCTTTTTTAACATTCTTCCCTCTTCAGTCTTTTGTTACTCTTTTTCATGTAATCATCATAATGCCTTCCTTCGCTGCGCTCTCTCTCTCTCTCTCTCTCTCTCTCTCTCTCTCTCTCTGAGCATTGGCAAATGCCATTTAATATAAACAAATGTCAGATATTGCAAATAGGCTCCAACAACATTAAATATGAATATTACAAGATCAGGAAGAAAGTGTATAGCGTAACACAGGTCAAAATCCTAGGAGTGCTTATAAATGAAAACCTAATTTTCATGATCACAGCAGAGACATAGTTATGCCATTATATAAAAGTATAGTGAGACCGCATCTAGAGTATGCTGTGCAGTTCTGATCTCCTTACCTCATAAAGGACATTGTAAAGCTGGAATATGTGCAGCGAAGAGCAACTGAATTGATCCCTTCTCTAAGACATAAACCAAATAATGAAAGAATAAGATAACTTGATCTATTTTCACGTAAGAAATGGGGGATAAGAGGACAACTGATCGAATGTTTTAAGATTCTAAAAGGATTCAGTAACATTAACCCTGATATACTATAATTATAAGGTAGCCAAAGAGCTCTACAAGAGGCCACAAGTTAAACTTAATGGGTAAGAAAGCAATCCTGGATACAACAAACAAATTCTTTATGCACAGTATAATTAGTGAGTGAAATAAGCTCCCTAATAAAGTTATAAATAGTGTCTCAATATATGCATTTAAAAAGTCTCACCACAAATAAATTGGGATGGAGTAAATGTGGTAGTAATGAACACTGCTTCCAGTTGAAGAGAGCTAACGAAGAAAAATCAAACATTAGACTGGCAGCATATGGAGAGAGAGAGAGAGCTTACTTAATCTTAATCGTTGACATGACAGCACCCTGGGGGAAAAAAAAAACAACAACTCTGGCATGTTGGATTTTGACCAATTTCTTCATCTCCTTCTCGAGCTCCCTACTCCCCCCCCCCCCCCCCACGCCCATATAAATCATGTCTCCTGCTTTGATCGAGGACTAAATATGATCAAACTAATTATATCCTATATGCATGTAATGTCATGACTAGCAAGTGTATTGCTTCTCGTTAACACTAACTGAAACATATTATCTAACCCCCTCTGTACCAGAGATGTCTTTTTAATTAAATGTTTGCTATATATAGACGATTTTGTGCAGCTTAACCCCCTCCGTCATTTATGACTCGATCGCATCATATAACGGTTCCGCCCAACACTATCAAATGACGCTACCGTGTCATATGAACATATCTTATTATCTCTCTAATAAGTTATATGACGCTCTAGCGTCATTTAGGCCTCAGTAAGTTAGGTAAGTTAGATCAGAATCTGTCGATTGGTGGCAACCCCAAGTTCCTCCGACTTCTAACGGTCCCTCAGTGAGATTTTGACAGTTGTGGGGATAATACCAGGCGGTCCGCCTTCTCGTCAGTAAGTTAACTATTAATGTCTGAGGGGGTTAAGACAAATTTGTGGTATTGAAAATAGCTAAATGTGGTAAAAAAATGGCTCTAACCCTGTTAATTGCTGGAGGCCCTTTTTAATATGAATAATGTAATCTAATAATCACCAGAAAATAGCAAAAAGACAGGGACCTGTACATCGAGGATGCATACGGCACTATATTTCACATGCAACAAATAGAGTGGATTACTAAAAATGATAGCAAACGTAGGTAGGAACATACATTATTTTACTCTACTGCACAGTACGAATTATATTAATGTGGTAGTGTTTTTTCTGCTATCTCTTTTTCTCTCTCTCCCTCTCTCCACCCACTAAAGGTATCGATTCTATTCAGCTGGGAAAAAAATGAACACGAAAATCAAATAATGGCCAAAAAAACCGTAAAAGTATAAAAAGGGTGACAAGAAGTGAAGTGATTTTGAAAAAAGGAAGGAACTGTTACACACACACACACACCTCCCCGTGGCGTAACTGATAGCGCGTCTGGCTCACAACCAGAAGGTCCCGGGTTCGAGACCCGGACGGGGAAGAGACATTTGGGCAAGTCTCCTAACGGTGTAGCTTCTGTTCACCTAGCAGTATAAATAGGAACCTGGTATAAGTGGACGAAGTTGTGACGTCCCATCTGGGGTTGGTGATCGGTTACAAGGCGAGATTGGTATCGTACTGGTCAACCTAAGCTACTGGTCAACCTAAGCCTTCGGGTGAGACTGGTACCGTAGTGAGAATGGTACCGTACAGATTAACCCTAAGCCTTCGTTTCCAGATTTCGCCAATTGGCTAAAATACAGACTACACACACATTCACAGCCATTCCAACGATATATAAACACTTAACATGCATTTCACGGAATACATTCCCAGTTAAGGAGGCGCGTTAATAATGAGCTTAGCTCGCATTGCGTGGATTCCCCTTGACGAACAAGCAAGTGAATACACACACACACACACACACCCACACCCACACTGACAAGACAAATCGAAGTAAACATTCTTCCCTCTTCAGTCCTTTGTTACTCTTTTTCATGTAATCATCATAATGCCTTCCTTTACTGTGCTCTCTCTCTCTCTCTCTCTCTCTCTCTCTCTCTCTCTCTCTCTCTCTCTCTAGTAACATTGGCGTATGCCCTTTAATGTAATCAAATGTGAGATATTACAAATAGGTTCCAACAACAATAAATATGAGTATTACATGAACAGGAAGAAAATTTATAGCGTAACACAGGTAAAATACCTAGGAGTGCTTATAAATTAAAACCTAAAATCTTCAAACCAATGCACGGCAGCAGCTAACAAAACAAACAGAGCATTATACTTCATCAGAAGAAATGTTCATTATCACAGCAGAGCCATAGTTATGCCATTATGTAAAAGTATAGTGAGACCGCATCTAGAGTATGCTGTGCAGTTCTGGTCTCCCTACCTCTTAAAGGACATAGTAAAGCTGGAATCTCTGCACAGAAGAGCAACTAAATTGATCGCTTCTCTAAGAAATAAACCATAAAATGAGAGAACATGAGAACTCGATCTATTTTCACTTAAGAAATGGAGGATAAGAGGGAAACTGATTGTTTTAAAATTATAAACAGATTCAGTAACATTAACCCTAATAAACTATAAGAGGTAGCCAAAGAGAGTTCTACAAGAAGAAACAATTTAAATTAATAGGTAAGAAATCGCTCCTTGAAAAATAAATCACTCACAGTATAATTGATGAGTGGAATGAGCTCCCTAATAAATTAATAGATAGTGTATCAATATATGAATTTAATAAAATTCTCATCTCTATCTATCTATCTATATACTCAGGCCCAATCCCCATTTTGGGGGTAGCCGACTCAAGACAGAGCAAGAACAGGGAAAACACAAAAACAACATAAAACAAAAAATAAACACAGATAAAAAACACAAACTCTCACACATCCAGGTCACCCAGGAGAAGACCCAGAGACCAGGGTTACCAAAGGTCGCTCCAGCACTCCCCCGGCCCCTGACCACCCGGAGAGGTTCCGATCTCGGCAGGCAGACATGCAGCGGAGCCAAAGCCACAAGCCCTCCCACCACACTTCCAGGCACACCCTTCATATTAATCGTCTCCCCGGGCCAGGCGCCTGATGGACTATTATCTAGTCCAACTTGCGCCCGACCCCTTACTCCAAATGACCACGTGTTCACTCAACTATTCACAAGCATTCTCCATTCACTCCTGTCCACCACCACTTCCCCTGCCTGATCTATAGTCATTCCTCTATCATCCAAAGCCTTTCTTACACAGTCTCTCCATCTCAATGGGGGTCTTCCTGCCCTTCTATCTCCCCTTGTACCTGACTCACATATTCTCTTTGTAAGCCTTTCATCTCCCATTCGTTCAACATGACCATACCAGCTCAGCACCCTTCTTTCTACTCTGGCTGACAAATGTTCCTGCTGCCCCACTCTCCTACGTATCTCTTCATTCCTCAATCTGTCTCTACGAGTAACTCCACACATACTCCTCAAGCAGCTCATCTCCATCACATCCAGCCCTCTTTTCTCCTTTTTCTTCAGGGCCCATGTCTCAGCCCCATACATCACTGTTGGCACAACAATTCCTTGATACAGTGCACTTTTTACTTTCACTCCGAGATTTCTCGTCTTCCACATACTTCCCATTGCTCCGAAAACCTTCCTTCCTTCACACACTCTCTGTTTTACCTCCACTTCCATACCTCCACTCCTGCTTATCGTTCCTCCTAGATATTTAAAACGCTCTACTTGTTCCAATATTTCCCCATCCAGCCTCACATCTAGATTCACCCTATGCTCTCCCCTATTACACACCATTACTTTACTTTTATTGACGTTCACCTTCAGTTTCCTCCTTCCACAAACCAGACCAAATTCTTTGACTACCCGCTGCAGTTTCTCATCAGAATCCGCCACCAATGCTGTGTCATCAGCGAACAGCAACTGATTCAACTCCCAATCTCTACCATTCTTTCCTACTAAACCCAATCCTCTTCCCATAGTTCTCCTTTTCACCTCCCTCACCACACCATCCATAAACATATTAAACAGCCATGGTGGCATTACACAACCCTGTCGCAAACCTACCTTTACCTCAAACCATTCACTCAACTCACCATTTCCTACTCTCACACATGCTCTGCTCCCTTCATAAAAAACTCTTAACTGCTTCTAACAAATTTCCTCCTATTTCATAAATCCTTAACACCTTCCACATTGCTTCACGGTCCACACGATCATACGCTTTTTCCAAGTCCATAAAAGCCCAAAATATCTCCTTATGCTTCTCTAAATACTTCTCGCATAACGGTCTTACTGCAAACATCTGATCCACGCACCCTCTTCCCCTCCTAAAACCGCACTGTTCTTCTCCTATTGCAACTTCCGTACACTTTATTATCCTCTCTATCAACACCCTGCCATACAGCTTTCCAACCACTGACAATAAACTAATACCTCTATAACTTGAACACTCCTGCCGATCTTCCTTCCCCTTGTACAACGGCACAATACATGCACTCTTCCAGTCTATTGGTACCATTGACACAGCAAAGCACACATTGAAAAGTCTCACCAACCAATCTATTATCACATCTCCACCCTTCTTTATACACTCCACACCTTCTGCTTTTCCGCTCTCATTTGTTTCACTGCTTCTTTCACCTCATTTTCCTCAATCCTTTCATTCATTCCCTGCCACCTGGGTGGCCTGGGTAACCTATCTCCATCCACCTCTGCTTCAATCACTGCTTCTCTTCCATCTCTTGTATTTAACAAAGATTCAAAATACTCGGCATATCTTTTCCTCACTTCAACTGGTTCCACTAGTAATTCTCCATTTTCATCTTTCACTGACTCTTCCCTCTTTTGTCCTCCTTTCCTTATTTTATTTACCTCCTTCCAGAACATCTTCTTTCGTTCTTCAAAATTCTCACTCAGCCTTTGGCCCCACCTTTCGTTTGCATCTTTTTTCGCTTCTCTAATTTTCCGTTTTGCCTCTCTCCTTTTCTCCTTGTACCTCTCCCATACCTCAACACTACCATCCTGTAAAACCCTCTCAAAACACTGTCTCTTCTCCTCAACTGCCACCGTATCATTCCACCACTCGCTTCCCTTCCTGATACCTCTGCCTCCTACTTTCCTTTTGCCGCATACTACCTCTGCACTTGCTTTCACTCCTTCCTTAAGGAGTTGCCATTCAACCTCTACTTCTCTCTCTTCCATCTCTCTCACTTCCATCCACTTTTCATTTAGTCTTTCCTTGTACTCCCTCTTTTTCACTCTTCTCTAACTCACTAACTTTTATTACCTCTCTTACTTCACGCTTGTCTCTTATTCTCCTGTAACTCTTAACTCTTAGCTTTCCCTCCACCAGGTAATGATCTGACATACCCTCCGCCTCACCTCTCATCACATTCACATCCAGCAGTCTACACAATCTTTCCCTTGTCACCAGCACATATCCATCAATGCCCTCTCTACAATCTCTCCCCTCACAAGTCTATGCCAGGTGTACTTGTGTATATGCCTTTTTTTGAAGAACGTATTACCTACACTCAATCTACACTCTTCACATACATTTTTCAGTCTTTCTCCACTCTCGTTTACACCATCCACACCAAAACTACCGATGACTCCCTCAACAGGCTCATTTCCTACCCTAGCATTTAGGTCCCCTAAAACTATAACATTTTCATTTTCATCTCATACCAAAATCTCATACAAATGAGATTCTCATACAAAATTCTCATACCACAGAAAAATTGGGATGGAGTAGATGTGGTAGTAATGAACACTACTTCCAGTTGAAGAGAGCTAACGGAGAAAACAAAAACCATAAGACTGGCACCATATGGAGAGAGAGAGAGAGAGATTATTTAATCTACATCGTTGACATGACAGCACCCTGGAAAAAACAAACTCAGGCATATTGGGTTTTGACCGTATTTCTTCATCTCCTCCTCCAGCTCCCTACCTCCTCACTCTCCCCCCCCCCCCCCCCGCCCCCTTCTTCCCATATTATAAATCCTGTCTCATGATTTGATCGAGGACTATATATGATCAAACTAATGATATCCTACATTCATGTAATGTCATGACGAGCAAGTTTATTGCTTCACGATAACACTAGCTGAAACATATTACTTATTTAACCCCTTCTGTACTGGAGACGTATTTTTAATTAAATTATTGCTATATTAATACAATTTTGTGCAGTTTGAGACAAATCTGTGTTATTGAAAATAGCTAAATGTGGTAACAAAACATACCCTGTTAATTGGTGGAGGCTCTTTTTAACGCCTTACGAGCGGACCCATAAGGAATTTCTACTACCCGCCAAGCGGGTGGTTTTACCCTAAATGGCCTTGTTTCCATACTCTTTTTCATGCATAAACAAGAGCCAGAGCGTACTACAATTATGTATCCCTGAATGGGCGTTAATTCAGCTTTCCAATGACACCAGAACCATCCTCCTACAACCACGCGTTCTCTTGCAACGATCATGCAAGACAAAGGAAAAATCCCTAAAATACGGTAATTTCTTGACATAATACCCTGTGTAGTGAGGGATGGAGGGTGGATGTGTGTGGAGTAAACGTCAGTAGGCCCGCTGGACCCGTGGCGAACGGTCAAAGCCCGACCTACGCTCCGCCCACCTCCCGTCTCTCTCTCAGAGGCAATATTGCTCCAAAATTGCACACAGACTAAAGTCGGGCCCCGCTCTTTGGGCAGGTGTTCTCTATACAGACTTAAGTCGGGCCCCGCTAATAAGGGGTTAATATGAATAAAATAATCGAATCTAGCTATCTATCTATCTGTATGCTCAGACCCAATCCCCACTTTTTTCCTATTTTTTATTTTATTTTGCTCTATTATATTATTATTCTTTTTTCTTTTTTGTATTTTCTTGGGGGTGGCCGACTCAAGACAGAGCAAGAATAGGAAAACACAAAACACAAGACAAAACAGCGAACAAATACAGACAAAACACAAAATTCATACACATCTAGGTCACCCAGGAGAATACCCAGAGACCAGGGTCACCAAGGTCGCTCCAGCACTCCCCAGGCCCCCGACCACCCGGAGTGGCTCTGATCTCGGCAGGCAGACATGTAGCGGAGCCAAAGCCACAAGCGCGCCCACCACACTTCCAGGCGCACCCTTCGTATTAATCGTCTCCCCGGGCCAGGCACCTGATAGTCCAACTTGCGCCCGACCCCTTCCCCTAAATGACCACGTGTTCACTCAAATATTCACAAGCATTCTCCATTCATTCCTGTTTATTACCACTTCCTTTGCCTAGTCTATAGTCATTCCTCAATCATCCAAAGCTTGTCTTACACAGTCTCTCCATCTCAATGGGGGTCTTCCCGCCCTTTTATCTCCCCTTGTATCTGACTCATATATTCTCTTTGTAAGCCTTTCATCTCCCATTCGTTCAACATGAACATGCCAGCTCAGCACCCTTCTGTCCACTCTGGCTGACAAATGTTCCTGCTGCCCCACTCTCCTACGTATCTCTTCATTCCTCAATCCGTCTCTACGAGTAACTCCACACATACTCCTCGAGCAGCTCATCTCCATTACATCCAGCTTTCTTCTCTCCTTTTTCTTAAGAGCCCATGTCTCAGCCCCATACATCACTGTTGGCACAACAATTCCTTGATACATTGCACTTTTTACTTTCATTCCGAGATTTCTCGTCTTCCACATACTTCCCATTGCTCCGAAAACTTTCCTTCCTTCACACACTCTCTGTTTTACCTCCATTTCCATACCTCCACTCCTGCTTATCGTTCCTCCTAGATATTTAAAACACTTTACATGTTCCAATATTTCCCAACCCAGCCTCACATCTAGATTCACCCTATGAATCTAATAATCACCAGAAATAGATATAAGGCAGGTACCTGTAAATCAATAATGCATATGGCACTATATATTAAATGCAACACATATAATTTGGAATTCTATGTTCTCGTAACTACAGTGAAAATAGGACTTCAGAGGCTATCAACCCTATAGGATTATTAAGCCAGCACACGAAGTCAAGAATAACGTCAGGGCTGAAGCCTCTCTGCGATAACCCCCGCCCCTTCTCGTAGATACCAACTTGATATGAACAAATAATAGTTTACTCTACTGCACAGTACGAATAATATCAATGTGGTAGTGTTTTTGTTTGTCCTGCTATATCTTTTTTCTCCCTCTCCCTTTCTCCACCCACAAAAGGTATCGATTATATTCAGCTGGGAATACATGAACGCGGAAATCAAATAATGGCAAACAAGAATGTAAAAGTATAAACAGGGTGACAAGAAGTGCAGTGATTTTGAAACGAAAAGGAAGAAACTGTCACACACACACACACACAAACACTGACAAGACAAATCGAAGTAAGCATATTTAAGTGGGCCCACCTCGCGTGTTTTCTCTTTCTCTCCCTCTCTCTTTGGTTTGTATCCAATCGGCCCCATTCAGCCTACTAGTAGAGTCATTTTCAGAGCTTCCGTGACCGTGTTTAGGATACCAAAGTTTCTCAGTGAATTTAACAAGGGCAACTGATGCTAAACAAAATAAGCCCCCATACACCTCACCAAAATGACGGGAAAGTTGTTATTTTAGACGTTTTTCAAAATGGCCGCCGCCGTCATCTTAAAAAATTGATAAAGTTCTATTTCTTGAAGTGAATGGCCAAAAATGACAATTTTGGTGTCTATTCCCACTAATTTTGGTGTCAGAAAACCAATGGGATGGCATAATTAAAACATAATTAATAACTAATTACCAAATAATTAAGAAAATAAGAAAATAATTAAGAAAATCAATGGGATGGCATAATTCATGATTTAGAGTCCCATTAACCTCAACATCTAAGACAAATATGATGTTGTTAAATCCACTGAGAAACTTTGGTATCCTAAACACGGTCACGGATCCTCTGAAACTTACTCAAATAATATAATATATAATTTAAAATGTAAACCAAGAATGTTGACTGATCAATTCCTTCTTTTTCAGGTTTGTTTCATCGAATTTGGCGTGAAGAATCATAAGCATGGAACGTAGAGGAGTTAGTGATGTGCCTGACCCAGGACCTGGATTAAAATGCATATTATGTCAACATCCCTGTATAGCTGATGATAGTACGGACAAGACATCTGATACAAAGTGGGAGAATCTAAGGAGCAAGTGTTTTCGGTGGAAGGAACTTGATAAATTTCAGCATGCCTATGCAGCAGTGGAGTGGGACAAGGGGCCTAAAGGCCTGTACATGCATAGTAAATGTTACACCCAGATCAGTAGTAATCGCTATATTCAGCAAGCACAGAATCGTAAACGGAAATCTGAACAGGAAGAAGTTCAAGCATCAACTTCAAGTCAACAACTCCCAGGAAATGTGCCTAAAAAGCTTCGTTCTAGTACTGGAGTGGTTCATGATAAGAATCTCTGTATGTGGTGTATGAAAGGACCACAAAAAACCAGTAATCCTGGCAAGTCCAAACTTTTGCTGCTGTCAACAGTAGACGCATGGAACCGGTTCAAGTTGCATACAGTTTGTCTGTCAGATGAGCCTATAAGAGAAAGATTGAATACCCTACTTGCATCTATCCCAGACAGTCGAACGGCGTTTGGATTGGAAATTCGTTATCATCGTGAATGTTGGCGCAATTATGTCAGCAACCCTCTGAAGGAGTCTTTTCCTGATGAAAAAACAGAGCATCTGCAACATGTTAATCTTCGAGAGGCCCAAAATATCTTCTTTCATCATGTCCGTCAAGTTATCTTTGAAGATCATGAAATCCGTACACTGCAAGGTCTTGCAAAGGATTACAAAGGCATTACTTCATATTATGGTTACTATTCCACAGCAAAGTCCAGTTTCGTGAAGGAAATTCTGACCAAGGAATTTGGAGATGACATAGCATTTCATGAACGAGGTCAGAAGAATGTGAGTGAACTGGTATATGATGCAAGAGCTGCAGGTTCATATCTTGAGGCTGCAATATCCTCTCTAGGTGTAAGTGACGATCAGCTGGTGAAGAATGTAGCTGAGCGACTCAGAGATCAGATCATCAAAACAAAAACTGTTCCTTGGCCTCCATACATACATGAGCTAGAAGAATATGAAGACCTGAATGATCTCCTCTTGAAGCTCATCACTTGGTTAAAGCACCCCACAAAGTCTGAAGTCGATGACAAGCCCGAAGTCAGATCAATTGCATCTATTTTGACCAGCTACATCACTGGAAGACGTACTGCATTTGAGACAAACCTCGGTGTACTGCTACATGGTATGACAAATGTTACGATCCAGGTTCTCAAAGACACAGGGCTCTTCAACATTGGACTAGATAATGGCAAAATGCAACAACGGTAACACTAGATCCAACCCCTGCCTTAAACACTGGAAAACAAAACACCATTACCGCCCTGAGTCGTGCCTGGACAACGAGGTATCCTATGACTCGGTAACTGGTGCACACACACTAGGCTGATGCTCAATGAAACAGCCTATTCTCAAACAGTAAAAGATTACTCGATTATGTTACACAAAGAAAAGATAGTTAACGTGATTAATTAACGTTACGGTAGATACTCAAATAACTGGCACTCCTGTATTAAAGAAAGTGCAATGCTAGTCCTGCAACATCAACTGGAAACTTCTGAAATAAGTCTGATGCTGGGAAGATGTTCGTAAAGAATCTTGAACAATTATAATGCAGAATACAGGTCACAATAAATGCTAGGACATATAGTAATAATAGGCAGGCGAATAATAAAGACTGCGCAAAGGTAGTAATGCTCGACAACTAAAGAAATGCTTCGTGACACAACGCAACAGCCTACTAGGGTTGTGCAACTCAACAACAACCTCGGCTCAAAAGTGCAGTGAATAATAATGCTGCATACATATAATAATGGGGCTTTTCTCTAACCAGTGTCTGCTCAGTTAATAAAGTCTAGCTGGGGTATCAAGGCAGGGCAACAATGGGCGAGCATGCGGCTCGTAGCCTAACGTTGTCCGAAGGTGGTATAATGAAGATTACGTTATATGACGGGGATGCTCTCTTGATAAATCTAGGTCTCTAGTACCTAGCTCTATCCTGGCGATCCCTCAGAAGTCAACACAAAGAGGCAGCACTATGTTGTGAGGGATAGGCTATGGCCCTCTCACACCACAGCGCTGTGCTCGCAAAGTAAACCCCCCCGAAGACAACTTAGGCTCCCACAGTACCTGTCGATGTCGTGCAGGGCTTAGCTAATACTACACACATCGGAGACAACGACACAGTAACCTTACCCCTAGTCTAGCTTTAGATAACCAAGAAGAATCACTCAACACCTTGCCAGGGAGACATATACCGGTCTACAACCTTCCCGAGAGAGGACACATACGGAAAAGTCCGTCTCGCAAAACCTCAATAAAGCATAATACCTCCTTAACCTAATACATGGAAATATCTGAGAGCTTCGCGTACAATACGACTGGTCGACGGTGAATGTCTATGCTGAAACCAGAAGGGATGTTGAGTTTAATAAAGATTAGAGAATGAGAAAGGAGAAGTCGAGAGAGAGAAATAGTATGCAAAGTGGCGAGTAAGGGGGACAGAATTGCAAAGGATGTAGGCGATACGCGTGTCAGGTGTGACGTTAACCACTTCATTAGAACCGCATGGCTTGTCCTACAGTGACTCGCTAGGATCGCCAGGGCAGTGGATTAGAGTGTGCTTTATTTCATATGAAAGCTCGTGTCATGGGCAGTCCAGAAAGGCTCTTTGTTTTCACCCATGTCACGGCTTTATATATTTAATTGTAAAGTATAGGTTTTATCATTAACTAGTAATGATGGAATCTGGGAGAGAGAGAGAGAGTAGAACAGAGTGAGAGGGAGCGCGCAGTGTTTTTGTCCCGCTCGATGACGTCACGGCTGGCTGCCTCGTGGGGGTTGGTTGAGAGAGGTCCTTCCCATGCTGTTAGCTCCCTTGCTAGTGCTTAGAGGACTTGTAACCGCTTTTTTCCCACGCGGCTCGAGCTAGTGCGAGTATATATACAGTTCCTCGCCACTCTCTCCCTCAGATCTGGTTTCTAGAACGCATCCATCTTTTTTCCCTTGCTATCTGTCCCCCCCGCTCTGCACCTGAGAATCTTTTCCTCTGCCTACCTCTCTCTTTGTTCATATCTTTCACCACCTTTTATTAACATTATATCCCCTCTGGTTAACTCTGCAAAATTAGCTTCATGCTGGCCAGTTGTATTGTGCGTTAAGGTCTGATATAACCCATGTATGTTAGTTGTTAAGATAAGTGGATCACGAAGCATTGGTTGGCATTTATATTGTTTAAGTACCGCGTCCTATAATTATTAGTGTTCTGCTGGATTAGATAATGCTAGACTAGGAGTCTGATATTATAAGGTATTGTTTCCTATGAGTGCTGGCTTTAGTTAAAAGCGGCACGACATACCTGAGAACTGGAGTTGATTGAGTAAATTCTAGTCTGTGTGCCATTGAGAGTAGAGCATGCACGAATGAGGGCTTTTTGCCTATACCATTCTGCACTGTTCTAAGCTCGTTGTTTGTCTTTGAGGTACGCCAGGAGAACGCTTAATACTTCGGTATTAAGGTTTCTCAAGAGAGCTACCCTTCCCTATAACGTAATATTTGACGCACAGACTTGAGATTTGCACTAGGCTATGCGGCATGCCATGCGCACCAGTATCTCGTATCATTGACTCTAGCTAGACTTTATCAGTCACCGTAGACATTAAGTATATTAACCTAATTACTCTTTTTATGCATACCCGTTTACGATTACACAAGCATTTCGCAGCCTAGTTTGATGTATGGAGACACAAACGACTTAGGCTCTTTTTGTTGATAGGAATACTGCCTTGTCGTGGCGATTATTATTATTGTTGTAGTGTTTAGGATATTCTTGGCTCCGACGGCATTATATATTCTGCCTTTTTGTGTGCATAGCCTGCACGAGCATTGTTCCGCTGCCTGCCTTTTTGGGTTCCATTTCCGATACGAGCATCTTTATAGCATCTAACATTTAAAGAAGATTCCTTGTTAGTGTTGAAGGACTTTAGTGCACTTTCTTTCATGCAGGAGTGCCTGACATCTATTGATTAAAGTAACGTAAGCTGTAACTTCTCTTACCACCTTACTTTGCATACCATAACCAAGCACCTTCAGTTATAGGTAGTAATAGGCTGTTTTCACATAACATTAAGCCTAGAGTAGACGCACATTTATTGAGAGTTTGATAGCCTATTATTGCATATAGAACTCTGTAGAGTATTTGTGTTCTTTGTTCACTGGGAATATACAACAGAGGTTGGAGCTAGCGCTTTCCGTTGTAGCATTTATGCCATTACTAGTCCAATGAATAAGAGCCCTGATATATTTGAACCCCAGTCGTAACACAGGCAAGCTCTGAGCTGGTAAAGAACACGAGGCCGCGACGGGAAGGGACTAGTTGACCACCCGGCCGCCAACGCCGTCAGCGCCCAAGCGAGCCGCGTCATAGCTCACCCCGCTGCCAGGTGTACTCCCTCACCCTCTCTCGCAAGCAACATTTATATTATAGCGAATATAAAATATAAGGCGCGGTCACAGACCAAAACAAAGACCATTTCTAGACTGTCTGTGGCAACACGACACTAATTAAATAAAGCAGATCATTCTAGGACAACTGTAGCCCATCCCCCCATCCTGGCGAGCGCTAGCGAGCTGCAATGACCCACGCAACCATTCTGCTAACGCCGGGAGGCGTCACACAAAGAGCAGAAAAATGGTAGACATATTACATAAGGATGGCCTGGGAATCAGTTACAATGATGTGCTTTTGCTTAGAGATTTCTGGGCAGTTACTGACCTGAAGCATTCAACTGAGTGTCCTTTTGAACTTTCTGAAGGAACACCGGCATTATGTATAGTCGACAACGATGACTTCAAAAGTGACACTTTGACTGGAAGTGGCCAATCACATCGTACAAATGTCATGTTTGTTCAGCCAGACCTACCTAAGCTAAATCTACCTACCCTAGATGATGATAGACCAGTTGCAAATAGCACCTTGCTTTCGTACCTCTCTGATAGCCTCAAAGAACTTGGGAGCCAGATGCAAAGAATTGAACCATACAAAACAGTCAAGCGTGGTGAACCACCCATCAGACCAAGGATAACGGATAAACAACATCTGGGCACAGTTCCTCAAAGAATGAGAGGGGTCATCCATGCAATGGCCCGAGCTAAGGCAGACGGAACAAGACCAAAGCCAGAAGACCAGACTGTACCAGCCTTTTCTGGCTTCCAGGCCACGCTATCACCAGAAACCCAGAAAAGTCAAGCGATTTATCATATGACTTATCCTGATCCACCAAGCAAGACCATTCTGTATGATGCCCTGCGCAAGGTTGCAAAGGCAATTGATGACAAGAAGATGCCATTTGCCATTATCGTCGGTGATCATCCTGTCTACGCATTATTGCTAGAATTGAAAAGTGAGAATCCAGAGATATTTGCCGACATATTGACATTCATGGGGCCCTTTCCTATCCAGATGTCTTTCATCAATGCAATCTACAAAAGGTTCAAAGGCTCAGGCATTTCAGATGTACTGGTGGTTGCAGGCGTCGTTGCAGATGGATCCGTGGATCAAGCTCTGTGTGGAAAACACTTCAACCGCGGTGTGCGTTGCCTTCGACTCTTCTACGAGGCTTTACTCCAACATGCACTAGACAAACGTTTGGAAGGTGCCACTCTGTGTGAAGAGATCCAGGCATCTCTCAATAAGTTACGCAGTTCAGTAGACCAGCAAGAACTTAATGATGCACATGCTGAGTTAGAGAGCAATGCCGATCTCAAGGGGCTCGTTAACTCCCTATTCCAGAACTTAGATGGTGCTCCACTAGCAGAATTCTGGATATCATTCTTGGAGATGGTAGAGATACTGACTCAAAATATACATGCTATAAGGACAAGAAACTGGATCGAGTTCAAGTCTTCACTGAAGTTGATGCTTCCTTGGATGCATATTTATGACAACGATAGATATGGGCGCCATCTTCCAGAATTCATAGCAGTCCTAGAAAGTCTTCCCCATATCCAAGCACAATTCATGGAGAGTGGCATGTTTGCCACACTTAGAGCGCACCAATTACCTCACATATCTGCAGAAGAATTTCCAGCTTCAGAATCATCCATCACCAATTGGCCATGGATGGCACCTGGTAAATGGCTTATGCCTCCCAGTACGCTATACCCAACCTGCACTTCCATCATTCCTGGATCTTCTAAAAACTCCAAGTCATCCACAAATGGAGAGCAGCGATGATGACAGCGGAAGTGATTCTGACAGTTGTGCATCATATTTGTCCTGCAGTGATAGTGCATCTTAATGCAGTAGGTACCCATGTTTTATTAATTTAGGATACCAAAGTTTCTCAGTGGATTTAACAACATCATATTTGTCTTAGATGTTGAGGTTAATGGGACTCTAAATCATGAATTATGCCATCCCATTGATTTTCTTAATTATTTTCTTATTTACTTAATTATTCGGTAATTATTTATTAATTATTTTTTAATTGTGCCATGCCATTGATCTTCTGACACCAAAATTAGTGGGAATAGACACCAAAATTGTCAGTTTTGGCCATTCACTTCAAGAAATAGAACTTTATACAAATTTTAAGATGACGGCGGCGGCCATTTTGAAAAACGTCTAAAATAACAACTTTCCCGTCATTTTGGTGAGGTGTATGGGGGCTTATTTTTGTTTAGTATCAGTTGCCCTTGTTAAATTCACTGAGAAACTTTGGTATCCTAAACACGGTCACGGAAGCTCTGAAAATGACTCTACTATACTGTTTTAAGAAGTCTACCCCCATCCAAGTCAATATTGTCCTGGCCGGTAGCGATCCAGCATATATACATGTTTGTTTTGACAGAAAGCTAAATTTGTAAATTTTTCGATAGAAAAATGTCTCTGGCGAAGCCGGATTTCTCCATACAATGCTGGCTAGCTATCGCTCGTCAGGAAGAAATCGACACCTGGATGGGGATAAACATCTTATAATAGTTGGCTGAATGGGGCCGAATGGATACAAACCAGAGAAAGAGAGAACGATAAAAAAGCAGGTGACGACCCCCCCCCCCTCCCTCTTAAAGAGATAACAAAAATAATAGGCCATAACATAATATAACTTTTGAACATCTGTATATTTGAAATTTGAATGACTGGCCCTTCATGTAATATCCTTCCTTCCTCTCTAGTTTGACTACTGCTTCTTTTATAACATTCTTCCCTCTTCAGTCCTTTGTTACTCTTTTCCATGTAATCATCAATGTCTTCCTACGCTGTGATCTCTCTCTCTCTCTCTCTCTCTCTCTCTCTCTCTCTCTCGGAACATTGGCAAATGCCCTTTAATATAAACAAATGTCAGATATTGCAAATAGGCTCCAAAAACAATAAATATGAATATTACATGAACGGGAAGAAAGTTTATAGCGTAACACAGGTTAAAGACCTAGGGGTGCTTATAAATGAAAACCTAAATTTTTCAAACCAATGCACGGCAGCAGCTATCAAAGCAAACAGAGCATTATACTTCATCAGAAGAAATGTTCATTATCACAGCAGAGACATAGTTATGCTATTATATAAAAGTATAGTGAGACTGCATCTAGAGTATGCTGTGCAGTTCTGGTCTCCCTACCTCATAAAGGACATTGCAAAGTTGAATATGTGCAGCGAATAGCAACTAAATTGATCCCTTCTCTAAGAAATTAACCATATAATGAGAGAATAAGATAACTCGATCCATTTTCACTTAAGAAATGGATGATAAGAGGACAACTGATTGAGTGTTTTAAGATTCTAAAAGGATTCAGTAACATTAACCCTGATATACTATATAAGGTAGCCAAAGAGTTCTACAAGAGGAAACAAGTTAAAATTAATGGGTAAGAAAGCAATCCTGGAGACAACAAACACATTCTTCACTCACAGTATAATGTGGAATAAGCTCCCCGATAAAATAATAGTGTCTCAATATACACATTTAAAACAAAAAAAATCATACCACAGAGAAATTAGGATGGAGTAGATGTGGTAGTAATGAACACTGCTTCGAGTTGAAGAGTGCTAACGGAGAAGAAAAAAACATTAGACTGGCACCATATGGAGAGAGAGAGAGACAGAGAGAACTTACTTAATCTACATCATTGACATGACAGCACCCTGGGAAAAAAGAAACAAACTTGGGCATGTTTGGGTTTTACCGGTTTTCTTCATCTCCTCCCCCCCCCCCCCATACAATCGGTCAGAACATTAATTATTTTACTCTACTGCACAGTAAGAATAATATCCATGTGGTAGTGTTTTTTCCTGATATTTTGTTTTCTCCCTCTCCCTCTCTCCACCCACAAAAGGTATTGATTCTATTCAGCTGGGAAAAAAATGAACACGATATAAAATAATGACAAACACAAGCATACAAGTACAAACAGGGTGACAAGAAGTGAAATGATTTTGAAACAAAAAGGAAGACACTGTTACACACACACACACACAAACACACACACGCACACACAGACTCACTGACAAGACAAATCGAAGTAAGCATATTCAAGATAACACAAATAAAAGGCCATAACATAATATAACTTTTGAACATCTATAGGCCTATTTGAAAGATTGGGCCTTCATGTATTATCCTTCCTTCCTCTGTATTTTGACTACTGCCTCTTTATTCATAGACCCCCCTCATCATCCCTTTGTTAATATTTTTAGTTTAATCATCATCATGCCTTCCTTCCCTTTGCCTCTCTCTCTCTCTTTCTCTCTCTCTCTCTCTCGCTCTTTTTGGAACTTGATGGAGGTCTAGGAAGGAAAATAAAAAAATAAAAAAGAACAAATATGTATAAGCAAATAATAGGCCCATCCCTCTTTAATGTAGGAAAGGTGAGAAGAACAAAAATGTTGATAACATTGATATGCCTCGAAGGAATGAAAAGGACAGGGGAAGTAGTTGGGGGTGAGGAAGGGATCTGCAGGAGGAGATGAAGGCGTCGGGGCTTGCCCAACATGCCTATGTTTTATATTTTGTTAAGTTTGCTTCCTAAACCTCTATCAAGCTTAATAAACAACCCCCTTCGAGATTGAATTGTATATATTTCGGTACAACAATGATCTTGCCGAAGGCCGGTTCCTATTAAATTGCAGGCACGCTATCGCTCGCCAGGAAATAATTGTCACTTAAATGGCATAAGAGGTCTTAATATTGACAATGAATGGGTCGAAATGTCTAAAAAAAAATCCAAACTAATGGGGCGAATGTCTTAAAATCTCATAACTAATAGGGGTAAACATGAGGGAGAAGGGGGCTTTGGTTGTGACTAATTTCTTGTTGCCACTTGCTTGACAGGCAGCCTTGTATCATCCACTCAAGCATGACTTGAACTTTTGCTGCTGCCACTCATTAAGCTTGCATATTCTGGACCCCCTTCTCCGTCATGTTTAGCCTCATTAATTTTCAGATTTTATGACGTTCGGCTCAATAGATTGGCGATTTTAAGACATTTCGCTCCATTTCGTTGTCAATATTAAGACTTTTCGTGCCATTTGGGTGTCGATTTTTTCCCCGGCGAGTGATAGCGACCCAGTGATTTAAGAGGAACCGGCCTTCGGCCGGAAAATTATTCGAGAAATGTAAAAATGTATCTTGAAGGAGGTCTTAAGGTGGGTTTTTATGCTTGGTGGAGGTCTAGAGAAGAAACTGAAAAAACAAAATAGTAAAAATTATATACAAATGAGCAAATAAATACGCCTATCCCCACTTAATAAATACGCCTACCCCACTTAATAAATACACCTATCTCCACTTAATAAATACGCCTATCCCCACTTAATAAATACGCCTATCCCCACTTAATTATCCAATCAAGCATGACTGAAACATTTACTTCCACTCCTTAAGTTACCAGATTAATGCTTGGCTCCTCGAAACATCATAATTGTTCAGCATGGTTAAATGTAGGATGAATTTGCTTGCTTCGTAAGGAGAGAGAGAGAGAGAGAGAGAGAGAGAGAGAGAGAGAGAGAGAGCGAATAAACCAGATGAATGTATCAACAGAAGAAAATAACTCCACGGAAGTAAATCAAACCTGTATGTTGTTTTGCTTTGAATATATATAGCAAGAAAACAAAAAGTAAAAAGCGAAATCAATATATAACATAAGTAGATATAAAAATAACAAGCTACAAACACTTGTCAAATTGAGATTACTCTGATATAATCTCACATATATACTGTATATATATATTCAAGAATGTCAGCCACCAGTGGAAAATATTTAGCGCAGAAGGGAGAAGGGAAATATACAATAAAACTTGTGGTTTAAATATATAAAGACCAGAGTAGTGTAGACTCACCTTAAAACAACACATGATAATATATTTACACAAGGGGAAGGAAGAGGGGGCAGGGTAGGGAGGCTTTATATAAAGTAGACAGGGAAAGTACATTATGGTAGAACAATGTTGGTTGGAGAGAGAGAGAGAGAAATTATACATGCTATTTTCATTCGACAGCCCACCAAATGTAGACTACTATAGAGGAACCTTTAGCGATTACCTCTAGGGCTGGAGCAAATGGGCTATAAAGTATCACATTTATTCTCTGACTCACCCTTCCCAAATGGTAGTAATGTTAGCTCGATTACTCTAGTTTTTTGTGGGTTATAAAGGTTGATGCTCAAAAGTTTTGGCCTACCTATTTGGAACAGAGTAGAGTATAATAAAGCTTTCATTTCTAAATGTTTGTCATAAAATGTATCACAAACGCATTGCCACAAATATTGCCACACATTGCTCATAAAAGTACTGCATGGAGGAATTAAAAATGTAAAACTTGCGAAATAAAGAAACCAAAACAAGAACCGCACAATAAAAAAATAAATAAATACAAATAAAAACATCAAAATCACTATGTAGAAATAACGCATTGACGATTTAGCAGAACAATACTATGGCACACACACACACACACACACACACACACAACAATAACAATAACAACAAAAGTGCATGTTTACTTACCTATCACCAGTCAGTCAACCCCCATCCTGGAAACTGATTACAGCACTGAGTTAGCCAACCTCAAATTATTAACAACAGAACATGAACACCAATTGACCACTTGCGAGTTTCAGGCTATAAGGAAGTTGGAGCCGTGAACATCGATATTAAGCAGAAACGCAATAATAGCCTAATGTAGGTTTATGATGGATAAATGGTATGTTGAATTGAGTTTTATGTATTTATAAATGTACTACGACCGTATTTTACCTGTAAATTCTGTTAAATATCGTTGTCTACAGCTCTAACTTCCTTATAGAACGAAACTCGCAAGTCGGCAATTATAAAGTTATCTCCCTTCTCTTCTTTGACATTCAATAATCGTAGTAATAGAATCCATATCTTGGACATTTGTTTAACCCCTCCTGTACCGTCGACGTTCTTTTAACTGTATTCTAGCTGTTATTAGACGATTATATTTTGTTTAGAGAGGGCCTCCAGCAATTAAGGGGTTTCGAACTATCTCACTTAACCCTTTTTACTACCATAGACCCTTCTAAAACTGAATAATATCGTCTAAATATAGCTCGAATAAAATATATAACACGTCGTTGGTACAGAAGAGGTTAATTAATTTCACGTGACTAATGTCTAGATCATATGGGACATAATGTCCCTTGAAAATCTTGATAGGGACCATCATTATCACTTAACATCTTTAGTAATTATACTTATTCAAATTAGATGGTTTTGTTAAAAATATGTAGCCTATATATTAATATTTTGTGAATTAAACTTAATAAATCAAGTAGCAGAATACCAAATACACGACCATAAAAATGTGTCAGCATCTGTTCCTCTCCGTTATGAATATCTTAATAACCGGATAACCTCTCGCATTACTAAGATATCCATTTCAACATAAAGGCAGCCACCATCTCATCACGGTCGGATGGTTTTAGTGGGATGGCTTTGTGGTAATCCCTCGTATTCTTGTGTGTGCAGTAGACTATTGTGGGGTCTGTCAATTTATCCTCGGGCGGTGAGTCCCTTTGTTGGGTTGAATAGCCTGATTAAGTGAAACAGTGGGAGGTATGTGTGTCTGTTTCCTATGTTTGCCAGGACCGTCTTGTTTGTGTTGATCACGCTATGGTTTCCTTGGCGCTCTCTCTCTCTCACTCTCTTTTATATGGTATCAGATTGAATGAAAGTTTACAGTAAAAAGTCAGTAATCCAGGAGGTGCGTTATATATGGCATAATTTTTTACTTAATGTAAACATAAATTTGTTGGCTGTACCACCTAGTTAAATTCACAAGGTCTCCGTGATGTGTGCAAGCATGTAACTATATGTAGCGCACACACACACACACACACACACCTCCCCATGGCGTAACTGATAGCGCGTCTGGCTCACAACCAGAAGGTCCCGGGTTCGAGACCCGGGCGGGGAAGAGACATTTGGGCAAGTCTCCTAACGGTGTAGCCTCTGTTCACCTAGCAGTATAAATAGGAACCTGGAATAAGTGGACGAATTTGTGACGTCCCATCTGGGGTTGGTGATCGGTTACAAGGTGAGGTGGGTATCGTACTGGTCAACCTAAGCCTTCGGGTGAGACTTGTACCGTAGTGAGAATGGTACCGTTCAGATTAACCCTAAGCCTTCGTTTCCAGATGTCGCCAATTGGCTAAAATACAGACTACACACACATCCACAGCCCTTCCAACGATACATAAACACTTAACATGCATTTCACGCAATACATTCCCAGTTAAGGAGGCGCGATAATAATGAGCTTAGCTCGCATTGCGTGGATTCCGCTTGACGAACAAGAGAGTGAATAACACACACACACATCTTTCCAAGTGTTGTATACAGTAACTCGAATATATCCCATTCATACGCCACCCCACTATCCTGTTTTGGGGGAACATAACCCAGTTTGGACGTTATAACTCAACTAACTCTCTCTCTCTCTCTCTTTCTATCTCTCTCTCTTTTAACATTCATTAATTCATTGCACGTATACAGTTTCCTTCCCTACTTATTGATATGTTGTGTCAGGTACGATGAAGCGATACTGCCGATATCTGTAGACTTGCGTTGAAATTCAAACTTTCCCTTTTAAGATTGTTTTTTTTTTTTTGTACTACCATATTATTTTATCTTCAGTACTATCGCTGGCCTTAAACAACTTATTTATATGTAGTATGTCCCACCCTCCCCAACATATACACACACACACACACCTCCCCTCTCACACTTTCCTCCTCCCTGGAGTACCTTACCTCCTCCTCCCCCCCCCCCCCCCTACTCCTCCTCCTCTCCCACCCATTCCTCTACCTCCTACAAAACCCCTAACCATACTGCTGTATTGTCCTCAATATTCTCGGCTAATGGCTTGATGTACAAGTACCTCCGGATATGCGGCACTGTCCCTCCCGGAGGACCACTTGCACCTTCCCTCCGAATATTATTTTATGGAAATAAAATAATTTGAATATGAATCTGAATCTGTGTGGCTGTGTGTTTTGGGTGCTGGGGCAATGCCTTCTCTATACATAATTATGTATAGAGAAGGCATTGGCTGGGGTCTGGTGACTGGGTCACGACGGGTAGGGTCCCTCTAGGATGTTTAAGAAGGGACATACACACTCACACACCTCCCATCTCACACTTTCCTCCTCCCTGGAGTACCTTACCTCCTCCTCCTACCCCCCCCCCCCCCCCTACTCCTCCTCCTCTCCCACCCATTCCTCTACCTCCTACAACCCCCCTCCCTCTCTCCCATAACCACACACCCTACTAAATATTATATTACTATCGGCATGTAAACTTCTCCACTGGTCATATTGCGCTAACTATCCCCTCAATAACCATTATTGTAATAAGAATTTGAACCATGTAACTCATCTTTGTAAAATATTTGTATTACTATAATTCCATTATAACTTCGGTAGTTGGTAATATTAGTCACATTATGTATGTGACTCTTGTATTCAGCTAACTATGACCTCAATAACCGTTGATGTAATGAAGAATGTGAAGTGTCCCTCATATGATTGTAATATATTTGTGGTACTATTATTGCATAATAATTAATGTAGTTCGAAATATTAGTCACATCTTGTATGTAATAATTGTATTCAGCTACCTATGATCTCAATAACCATTGATGTAAGAAAACATGAATAGCCTCCTCATATGATTGCACTAGTTTTGTAGTGCTCTTATTTACCTGTCAATTAATAATTCAGTCACTTTTTGTTTTCTTTTTTTTTCTTTTTTTCCATGAGCACGTATATACAGCATATGTGGCAATCACATGAGGAAACTATAATAACACCAGACGACGATACTGTTGTTACAGTAGAATAATGTTCTTTGAGCAGTATGTATTGCCTTGCCAGTGGTTGTCCCCTTATTATTATTATTATTTTATTATTATTATTGAAATACCACAGGAACGAAAATTCCTGGGAGCGAAACTTCCACCCCCAACGAGATCCCTCTCTTTCTACCACCTCCCTCCACATGTTACACGTCTCGTTAATCACAGTCTTCTAATATACAAATCACATTTCCTTACCCCCTGACATTCTTGAAATACCCACTAAGTATATTCAATTCGATACCAACCATGCAGACTATAATACGTTCGTTGTGTATGGGTACGAGGCGATCTCAAGACACCTTAGCTCCCAGTGCACAACGAACCGGATCATGATTATGTCCGCCTGTATTAAATTATGTATTATGTTGATTTATACCATTGCCTATTTTTGTAATAATTGTATTCAGCTAACTATGATCTCAATAATCATTGATGTAATGAAAATATGAATAGTCTCCTCATACGATTGCACTAGTTCTGTAGTGCTATTATTTACAACCTGTCAATTAATAATTCAGTCACTACAAGCTTGCTTGCTTGCTTTTTTTTTTTTTTTTTTTTTTTTTTTTAATACGTATATACAGACCATGTGACAATTAAATGAGGAAACTATAATAACGCATCTGAATAATGCCAACCTGACTTATAAACACAAATATGAATGTAACCAGACAACGATGCTGTTGTTTCAGTGGAATAATGGCTCTTTGAGCAGTATGTATCGCCTTACTAGTGGTTGTCCCCTCACAGGATGGGGGGCGCTGCTCAATAAACTCGCCCCTCGGGGCAAAATCAAAAAATCAATCTCTTTTAACATGAAAATGTTACTGCTCTGTTCAAACGAATATTGTTTTTGTTTTTGTGGGAGGGCTTCCACAAAGTTACAGCAGGGGTTGCAGAGAGAGAGAGAGAGAGAGAGAGAGAGAGGGGGGGGGTAATCGTTCTTTATACCCAATTATCGAGTATGAACATTGATTTAAAAAGGTTCATGCATCAACAAATGTTACCAGGACTCACCAATTATAATCTAATGTTCCTGAAAGCAAGACACCCAAACAAATCAAACACATGTATATTAAGAATTGTGTAACCATGGTCTGTGTTTCTTTTTCCTCGCAGCTGACGGTAAGATTAATTTTTAAGCAGCTGATTTACACATAATGGACAATTATGAAACAACTTTAGAATTATAACAATATTCAATCTATTCAGTATATATATACAGTTTATATATATATATTTAATGCTGATTTAATGAAGGAATTGGAGTTTTCGTAGGAAGGCTCCAGTCTTGACGTTATTCTTGACTTAAAGTGTGCTGGCTTAATAATCCAATAGGGTTGATAGCCTCTTAAAACCTATTTTAATTACATTTTAACTAATGATTTAATGTTAAATTGACGTACAAGTAATTATTATAAATATACAAAACCCACTTAACCTATATAACTCCCAAGAATATTACTTTACAATGAAATACCATACTCAATCATCGTTAAAGACGCAGCATAAGACTTGTGTGTCAAAGTGTCAAACCGAGAAATTGTATGCATTAACTGGATTAATTATTATGAGATGGAATACAGGAACAATTACGCGAAATTGTATAATTTTGGCCACTTTATCACTTCCAAACACCTAACAAGAACAAAATGTTAGATATAATTTGTAGGGTAAGTTTTTAGTGCGTTCTCTAGACCTCCATCAAGCTTAAAATTACATCTAGACTCTCTCTCAAAACAAATTTGTAAATTTTTCGGGAGAAAAATGTCCCGGTCCAAGGTCGGTTCCTCTTAAATTACAGGCTCGCTATCGCTCGGTCAGAACAATATCAGCACCTAAATGGCATGACAGGCCTTATAATTGACAGAAATGGGGTGAAAGTTCTTAAAATCCCCAAACTAATTCGGCGAACGTCTTAAAATAAATAAAACAATGAGGCTAAACGAGGGAGAAAGGGGTCCAGCAAAAATTCCCTGGAGTAGAAATCTCCCCTTAAGTTTGTGTGGAAAATCATAGTATAAACAAGGGATTTTGTTTTGTATAATTCCTAGTTTGACATACTGGCATAACACAAATAACTATAACACACAACTGTCGTAATATTACAAAGCACAACACAACATATATAATAACCTTCAACACTTCTCCACCATAAGAAGGGTTTTAGGTTCACGAAAACGGGCTCCTCCAGCACTGCCGATATTCTTGACTTTCAGTGTACTGGCTTAATAATCCAGAAGGGTTGATATACTCTGTAGTCCTTTTTTTAACTATCTAATCCAGCATAACTGTAGACATGTCACGATTTCCATAAATCAGTATCGAGCAACTCCCGACCAGTAGCAGGCTGGCTCACTCAATTTAACACTCAACACACAACATCCCTTCAAACAAAAACAAAAAATAAACAAATAAATAAAAAAACATAAAAATAAAAACATATGATGTTGCAACACCCATAAAACCCAACACCCATAAAATCAAATATCCCAAATAAAATAGCACATCCTCTGAGTCGAACGAAACCTAAGTTGTGTAGTAAATCCATCAATTCCTTAAATAAACTGACAAAGGTTGTCTTTCTCACAGGGGACAGGTTTGCTTGGGGGCAATTTTGTGTATGGCCACCCTTATAAGTAACACCCTGTTCTTTAACATTAATATCAAATACAAACCCCAATATACTTGAATAAACCAATGAGAGCATAATATGGCCCTCCCGGGAGTAAGGCGTCCGGCAATAGATAGATAGATAGATAAATATATAGATAAGACACAGCTAGAATAACACCTCCCGCACGTCACCACCATAACTATAAACATAACCATAACCGTGAACCAGATTCGGGCAACACCTTCCAACCAACCAGTAACTCCAACCACAAGCTGGCTCTACTTACCTACAACTGCTCTGATGGTATATGGCCTGTACGCTGAAGGAGAGAGAGAGAGAGAGCCTTTCATTCTGTTTTTAACCTAGCATTTTAAAATTGAAACTTACTATAGACGAACTGTTGTGATGTCCCCTATGAGCTTGGCAGTCTAGTACTACTTGGAATGGTATCGTTCAAGTTACCCCAACCTTCGAATCCAGCGGGCTGGTACTAGTTGGATCACCCAAGCCATGGAATCGAGATGTTGCCAGTGTAAACATTTGGGTGGCGCGTGGTCCTGATTAGCCTTCAGTGACAAAGCTCATAAATTGTTCTCAACAAGCTCTCTCCCCTTGGTTTTCCGTCTCACTCAGACGTTAATGAGGACTTGCGATGTTATAATGTATGTGGCTCAGCAGTATTCCAGGGTAAATGTAATTACTTGTCTCACCTTACCTGTGGCGCAAGGGACTGGAGTTCTTGGAGAGAGGCACTAGTCCTGACGTCATTCTTGACTTGCAGTGTGCTGGCTTAATAATCCAATAGTGTTGATAGCCTCTGAACTCAATTTTAACCAATAACCTTACCTATATACAAATCATTTAATGCTTGTCCTGTCCTTCATAATTTGCAGAATAAAAAATATACAATCCATGCACATTGGTCTAGCCCCGACGCCTTCAACGCCTCTACCAGCTCACTTCCTCACCCCCTACTACTTCCTCTGTCCCTTCCTTACTTCGAGGCATTAAGTGATCAAAATTAT
This sequence comes from Paralithodes platypus, assembly GCA_032716605.1. Lineage (NCBI taxonomy): Eukaryota > Metazoa > Arthropoda > Malacostraca > Decapoda > Lithodidae > Paralithodes > Paralithodes platypus. The sequence continues at coordinate 2,565,723 of CM064510.1, read as the reverse complement.
TATTTTTATCACCTTTTCTGTATTCATATTAGCTAAGTATTGTTATGTTGATAATTGTGGTAGTCATGGTTGTGGTGATGATTTTGAAGGTGGTGCTTGGTATGGTTTTGGTGTTGGTTGTGGCGATTTTGGTGGTGGTGTTGTTGTTGTTGTTGTTCCCCAAGCTGCCTGGCCGAACAGCCCCAAGGCCCCGAGCAAGGCCATAACCGTGCGCCCCCACAGAACGAACCCTCCCTGCCTACCTACCACAATACCTGCTGATATTGTAGCAGTTACTGAAGCATGGCAAATCACCCCAGAAATATGCGTGATACAAGACTATGACCTCTTTCACCAACTTCGGACAGAGAGGAGGGGGGGAGGAGTAGCTATTTTCGCCCGGAAACAGCTGTGTGCATCTCGCCTGGATATTGAGGTCCCGGAGGGAATCGAAGCACTCTGGGTGAGAGTTAATCCCCCCTCCCACCCTCGTCACACTGCCTCCATTATCTACTGTGTGATCTACCACCCACCACGCTCACCCACCGGCCCCGCACTAATCAACCACATCATCGATACATGTGATGATCTCAAACTCCAATTTCCATCATCCAAGTTGGTGGTTTGTGGGGATTTCAATGAACTAGACACCTGTGAGATTCAAGAACAGCTGCATCTTTCACAAATTGTTGACTTCCCCACCCACAACCACAACACTCTTGACCTTATTTTGACAGACATGGATGAGCAGTACCTCCCACCTGAACCTTTACCTCCTGTGGGACGCAGCACTCATCTCTCTGTGTTCTGGTCACCTGCCCCTACCACCTCCCATCAACAGACCCCCGTCATCCGGACCTACCGACCAACGCCAGACTCTGCAATGCGGGGGTTCGGGCAGTGGTTTGTTCATTACCCGTGGACGGAGGTTCTCACTGAAGAAGATGTTAATGCCAAATGGGACAACTTTGTATCTACCACCACCGAAGCCTACCACCACTTCTTCCCCTCCAAGAGGACCAAAATGCACCCCTCTGACGTCCCATGGATTACTCCTCGGATCAAGAGACTGATGCAGAATCGGAATAAGGCCTTCTACACGGACAACAATCGCTACAAGGACCTACGCAACATTGTGATAAGGGAAATCCGTTGGGCGAAGAAGTCCTACTACCCTACAAAGATTCATCATTTAAAACAAACCAATATCAGTCAGTGGTACTCTAAAATTAAGAATCTTTGTGGCTTAAGTAGTGGGACTCCTTCGATCCCCTGTGTTTCCCATGTCCCTCGTGTAGATGCACCTGAACTGATAAATAATAACTTCTCTACCATCTGCCAAACCCTCCCCAAACTAGACCGCACCAACCTCCCTGCCTTCCTCCCATCCCCTTCCCCCCCAGTAACTGTTCAAGAATTTGAAGTGGCCAAAAAGCTTTCCAGTTTCAAATCAAAAAGATCAACAACCCCAGTAGACCTACCCATGAAAATATACAAAGAATTTTCAGTGGAATTTGCCACCCCCCTTTGCTCGATAATTAATGCCTCCTTAAGGCAAAGTAAATGCCCTGCAGACTGGAAAACTTCATACGTCACTCCAATCCCCAAAACCCCCTCCCCACATTCTCTTAATGAACTCAGACCAATTGCCATTACGCCCATCCCTAGTCTAATCTGTGAGGACTTTGTATTCACCTGGGCTTACTCACAAATCCGTCACTTGATAGATCCCCAACAGTTTGGCAACGTAAAAACCTCCTCCACCACTCACTGTCGTATTAGCTTCCTAGATTATATTTACACAAATCTTGAGAAGAGAAAGACTTCCCTCGCCCTTGCCTTTATTGACTTCAGGAAAGCATTTGACCTTGTTGACCACACCATCATCATCAACAAAGCCATAAAGTTGGGGCTACATCCTACCCTGGTTGCGTGGTTGACCGACTTCCTTAGTGACAGACGACAAGCAGTGCGATACCAAGGCTTCATCTCCACCTTCCTAGACATCACATGTGGAGTCCCACAGGGCACAAAGATGGGGCCTCTATTGTTCCTCATCTTGATTAATGATGCCCTAAAGGACACCCCATTCCACTGGAAGTACGTGGACGACTCGACAGTCGGCATTACTGTCGATAACACCTCCCCTAACTATGACCCCCTACAAGACATCCTCGACCGTCTTCAAGCCTGGACCACAGACAATCATGTGACTATCAATCATGACAAGACAGTGGTCATGCATATCAACACTTCCGTTACCGACCTTCCTCCACCCACTGTCACAATTGGTCCTCATCCCCTTCAGCTTGTTGAGTCCACCAAACTCCTCGGAATCACTGTGGACAACAAACTGAACTGGAAGAAACATGTAACTACCACAGTCAGGACCGCCACTTACAAGTTATTTATGCTAAGGCGGTTGAGATCCCTGGGGGCGCCGGAGAATGAGCTGAAGAGTATATATAACACCTTTATACTCCCTAAGCTCACCTACGCCTCTCCCGCCTGGTCCTCCTCTCTAACCCTAACACAACAACGTCAACTGGAGCGAGTTCAGAGGAGGGCATGCAGGATCATCCTGGGTGGCACATATCCAGGGTACGAGGAAGCTCTCACCACCCTTAGCATACCTGCACTTTCAACCCACCACTACAACACACTCAAACAGTTTGCATCTAAGCTGCTTGTTCACCCACGACACAGAAACTTACTTCCACCAGACGCCCCTAGACCTACACGTGCAGCTCGTCATTTCAACACACTCCAACCAATAAGAGCAAGAACTGACAGATATAAAAATAGTCCTATCCCAACCATTGTTAATATTATTAATAATGTGTAATAACGGTCTGTCACACCATATATACGCGCCCACCTTTAATAATATATGCATAAGTGTGTGTGCGTGTGTGTATTAGAATATAATTATGTATGTATTTGCTTGAGTTTGTTTATGTATGTGTGTATATATGTATCTATGTATGTGCAGTATATGTGCATGTATGTGTGCGTATATGTGTATGTATGTATGCGTTATTTATGTATATATATATGTGTATAGTGTATACTGTTTGTGGTTCGAGCCCGGCTGAGAGTATCAGGTAGGATAAGAGAAGAGCATATATGCATGTAATGTGCATATATTTATGTATATGTATGTCTGTGTGTACGTGCTGTCAATGGTTCGAGCCCGGTTGAGAATATAAGGTATATAATATATATATGTACTGTACGTGTATTTATATTTATATGGTCATATGCACATATGTATGTAAATATACGTACATATGAGCGAGAACATATTGCTCACTAGCGCAACTTCTGATTATAAATCTATGCATAAGCATTATCTATTATTAAGTGTTCGCGTATCTTCATCCATGTATTTCCACCCTTAACAATAGAACGCCCAGCTCTTCCATATTTCGCCTTCTGTCACACACACACACACACACACACACCTGCACTACCGAGGATTAACCTCCCATTGTAGTACCCGCACCCTCTTTACCTCACTTACCAAAACAGTTTCTGTATGTATGTATGTCTGTGTGCATACGTGAGCGTTTGTGTATACGGACATGTGCACACTTACTGCATGTTCTTATGTTCCTATATATGTATGTATATGTATGTGCGCACGCACGTGTATATACGTATGTTCTGTATATGAGTAAGTTAATAAATGTGTAAATGTACTGTATATCACTTACTCTCATGGTTATTTTATGATAATTTGTATTCTGCACATGCATCATTATTGTATTTATTTATTTTGTTTGTAAACTAAGCTTACCATCCTCATATCTGTACATCTCATGTTCATCCACTAAATTGTAAAATGTGTATTTTCAGCTCATGAGGCTGCCATTCTTTAATAAACCGTTTATTATTATTATTATTACAATAAAGCCTGGGTGACCGAAGCCACTCCATGGCGGGGAGCTGAGGAGGGTGCAGAAAGGCTCGGGAAACCAAAGCCCTACCCAAGGCCCTGTGCCCCTCAGCAATTATGAAGAGAAAGATGAGGGGCAAAGGAAAACTGTGATGCTTTGGCTTCCAATCTTGGTAGATTGGGATCCACGGAAGAGACGCCGTCACTTGAGATCTAGAAAATATGTAAGTAAAAGGAACAGTCAGAGTAAGCTACGGGTGTGGCCGAGATCGCTCAGTTCTCACTCTGATAGACCAGCCCATCATGGTGTGTTTATGATGAGAGTGTTGATACTTATTTTGGGTGTGGGGGAGGTGGTGACAGTCACAGAGAGCATAGTTGATAGTGTTTATGGGTAGTGATGTTTATGGTTGTACTGGCAGTGATTGAGGACGTGATAATATTGGTAGTGTTGGTGTTGGTGGTGGTAGCGATGGCAGTAGTAGTAGTTGTATGATCGTGATATATAGCTGTGACTAAAAATGATAGGTTATGATGGTCTTAAGGGGAGGTTTTTTGTTTGCTCTCTATAACTTCATCAAGTTTTAAATATATATCCCCAAGACCCCCCTTCGAGATAATTATGTACATTGTTCGGTAGAAAACATTTCTAGGCCGTAGGCCTGTTTCTTTTAAATTACAGGCTTGCTATCGCTCGCCAGGAAATAATCGACACATAGTGGCATGAAAGGTATTAACATTGACAGAAATAGGGCAATAGGTCTTGCAATCGCCAAACTAATGAGGTGAACGTCTTAATATCTCAAAAACAATGGGGCTAAACATGAGGGAGAAAGGGATACAGAAGACAAAAAATCCCTGGAGTGAAAATCTGCCCTCGTACAATCCCAGCGACGTCAGAGAGCCGTCAGTAGATAAATCACTCCCCAGTCCCAGCGACGGCTGCAAGCCGTCAGTAATATACGGACCTTGTAACTGCCAGTATCAGGCAGTGCCTGGTATCACAACGTTTGAGCACTGCTCTAAGACCTTGGCAACACTTATTAGGTTGGCTGCAAACTTCCACAGGCTAGGAGAGGCAGTATTCCTCCAGCTTTTGAGGTGGGAGGTTGTCATGTCTTGCCTCTGAAGCCATTTTGGTTAAATTACTTGGGACTGGGGGGTACATTTATGGTAGTACCCTTTTGACAGTTGTCTAGTGATTTTATACAGCTTTGGAAGGATCTGTGGGAATTTAAATGCTACCAACTTTCTTAATTAACCCTTTCACGTACAATGATCGTCCCTAATCTAAACAAAATCGTATAATGATAGCCAGAATAAATCGTTCAAACACGTAATTGCCGTCAAGGTTAATTAGTTAAAATAGGACTTCAGAGGCTTGCAACCCCTCTGGATTATTTAGCCAGCACACTGTGAGTCAAGAATAGCGTCAGGACTGGCGCTTCAGTCCCTTGTACTGATGCATTACACTAGTCAGTTCTATATATCAACACGGCATGAACACTTTGATATATCCAGCCTATGCTTAATTACCGGACTCACTTTTACCATGAATAAACACGGCGTGTGAGAGAGTGTTATACTAATACCGTATCATTGATATCACTTTCTTGCATTTATAAAAATTTAGTACAGTACCAGTGCCTCACTGGTTAAAATAGAGGAAACTAACATTATTATATCAAAGTACTGCATAAGTCAAGTGGTGTTTGTAAAGCCGAGGAAATATTTTCTAAAATTCTGATAGCCTGTACTGTACTGTATATGTATATATATATATATATATATATATATATACAGTATATATGGGGATGCTGATTTATCTTTAATTTCATTCCATTTACATTATAGTTCACAAAAAAAATGTAAGATGTAATTACACAATACTATTAGCCACTTAGCTCGAAATAGAGTTATCTATATCAATGAGACCAAGATCCATCTCTGTTTCTCTGTTGACCAGATCAGATCAGATCAGATGATGGTCGAGGGAATATATACTTTCGCTGCAGTTTCCCTCTTGTATGGGAAGAGTTTCTCTTGCCCATATGTTTCCTGGTTGTTTGGAGGTTCCTGGTGTTCTGGAGTCTCTCATAAGTTGTGGTGGAATCTTTCTCCTTACTTTTTTGTATGTGGGTCTTCTCAATGGTTTGTTAACTTGTTGTACAGTTGTGTTTGTCGTTTTAAGTTTTTGATTTCCTTATTTTTCTTGGTGTGCTGCCTTCAAAATTTAGAGATGGCTTCTTCCACAACCTCTATATTCCCTTCATTAAATAGTAAATCACCAATGATGTCACCTTCTTCTTAATCTTATTTATATTCTTCTACTACTGAAGCCTCGACAATACAGGAGGGCTCCGTGCCTCGGTATCGGCATCTCCAGGGAAAGCTTGAGACTAGATTTAGATATAGTTCGGAAATTTAAAGTCATAGAAAGGATTGTTAAAGTAAGGTGTGGAAGAAAACGCTTATCCCCTTCTGTACCGGCGACGGCTTTTGCATTTTATTCTAGCTATTTCAAGAGGAACTGTACAGTTTAAGAAGTATCTGTGGTAGTAAAAATAGTTAAGTGAGATAGTTTGAAGCCTGTTAATTACTGGAAGCCCTTTAGAAACTGAATACAATCGTTTAATAGTAGCCAGAATAAAACTAAAAGGACATCACCGGTACAGACGGGGTTAAGTAGAATATGTGTACCTATTTATACTGTACTCTCCTAATAAGCTCTTCAGTTCAGTTGAAAGTCGGGAAGTATTAATGCCTTTCCATCGGCACTTCCCTAGCCAGTTATATTTTATGTTATATTCATTGTGTCTTTGTGTCGTGCACTTTTTCTTTATATATCTGTCTTATTAGTTAATCTCTTTCTGTCTCTTGTTCTCCACTTCTTATATAGTGTGTTTTCTTTTCCTTCTCCACCTTTCCTCTATTTTTCGCTCTTCTTCTTGTCCACCTTCTCCACCTCTCATCTACCATCAGTCTTTGTCTATTCCTTGATTGTTGTCACTATCTCCCGTCTTTGTATCCGATGACGCTCTTTCAGTAATGACTTGCTTCCTGACATACACACTCACACTCTCTCTCTCTCTCCAATATTTGATCAACTATGGCCTCCTCACCTTACTAAAATATAGACATTATAGAGGGAAACAGATACGTTAAAATGCAATGCCGGGGTTCATACTGTTTTCATTATTTCCCATACAACTACTATTTTGTATATATGTATGTATATACTCAGGCACATACCCCATTGCTGGGGGTGGCCGCCTCGAAACAGTGCCAGAACAGAAACCTGTAATGTTCAATTCGGAGGGTCCGGGACCACTCTTGCGTTCCTTTACCGCTTTCTCTGTCTCGTTGAGTAGGAGAATACAAGGGGAGGAGGATTCCTAGCCTCCTGCCTCCAGAAGGAAAAGTAGGTCAGTAAATGAGACAAACAGAACAAAACTATTATTTTAATAATCAAAATAAATACAACAATAAAATACCAACACTAAAACACAATAAGACAAATAATCGGGCCTCATAGTTCTCAGAAGCTCTTGTTCTTCTTGAGGAATTAGCTATCTTTCGAATGGTGTTATGACAATGTGGTTGCAAGCACCACGGCCCTATTATTTGTGTTCACAAAATGCAGACGTTAACTTTAAAACACCGAAGAATAGCAAAATCAATTCCCTTATGTTACGTTAAGTGACTTGGAGGCTCTCTTGGTAAGTCCAGATCTCAAGTATCTGGTCTTACCCTGGCGCTCCACAAAGGTCAACAAAATGAGGTAGCAAGTATGCAGGTGAGATTAGGCAAGAGCCCTTCACTTGTTTACTGCTACACTCGCAAAGGAAAATATGCACAAGGGTTACAGGCAAGCTAGCTTCGTCGATGTTGTACAGGCTCTGACTTAACTTAGACAACGACCAAAGATACCTTCCACTGTCTAGCATTAAATAATAAGAGAGAACAGCTCAATAATTAGGAGCACCCCAACACTATGGTACCATTTGACTATGACTCTAATAATCCCTAAAACTAGTGCAAACATAATTATATGGAGAGCTGGTGCTGGTAATACGACTGGCCGACTATGGAAGTCGTATGCAGAACCAGAAGGGATAAGTAATTGAATAAAGAGAGAAGTATGAAACCGAAGAAGTTCAGAGAGAGAGAGAGATAGTAGTATAGAGGGTTATATGGGGGACAGAATTGCAAGGGACATTTAGGACCTAGCACACCAAGCCTAGCTCTGCAGGAAACACAAGGACAGTCAAGGATAGGAGCCCACACGGCCACACCACCGTCCTAGGACCGCGGCCGCCAATCACAGACTACTACGTCATGAAGAGCAAGCATTCTATGTCGTCGACAGGGCCGCCGGCCAATCACGGGCGTGAGAAACTCCTCGGAGCCCGGGAGGCAAACGTACATACCCCCGCACAAACTACCACCACGCTGCCTACCCCGCTCTCTCTCTCTCTCCTTAACTTCACACCATGCATCTTTTATTCTAGCAATGATATAAAATACTTTTAAGTGTCACAGACAAGAATAAAGATCACCACTGATCTGTCTGTGACAACATGTACTCTATGAAAGAAAGAACATCGTTCTACGATTATTGTAGCCCATATCACTGCCCTGGCGAGCGCTAGCGAGTCACGAACGCATTCTGGCAAGCTGGCCAGCGTAACAATGATGTGTCGAAATGTATAGATTTGCCTTAATGACTATGTCACACGAACTAATGTCTTTCACCTTGAGGATAATGACGCGTGTCGACAGTTTATTCTGGCTATCATTAGGCGAGTATATACAGTTTACGAAGGATCTGTGGGAATTGTATGGGTAGAGACTATCTCAATTGACCCTTTGACTTCCATACACCCTTTCGAATCTGAATAAACTCGTCAAATAATAGCCAGCAATATAGAAACCAGGTGCGTCTTAGATCCTCAAGGGTTTAATTTCGCCAACGGTAATTTCGGTCACTATATAATACGGTTACTGTATTCCAACCCTGTTATTTAGATGCTATGCTCTGGGTGTGGTGTCCCGAGTTCGAATCCTGGGAGGACCATATGCTTTCATTAGTGTATTCATTGGGGTTTGTAATTGATGATTAAGGTTAGGAACGGGGTGTTACTTAATATTACTCTACATTTATGTATGAAGATACTGGAGTTATCGAACAAGGGGCTCCAGTCTTAGCGTTATTCCTGATTTATGCTGGCGAGATTATCCAATAGGTTTATTCTATTATCATTATTATCAGTATGAAGATAATCTACGGTATTTCATTTGTGGCAGGTTTATGATTTTTGTATTATCATTACCTATAATCATTAGCTAATAGAGTGGTGGCAGCCAAGAAAAACACAACATACACAACTAAAACTACCAAAAGACAACTCACCTAAAAAAAAAAAAAAAAAAAAAAAAAAATGAAGGGCGAACGAACAATAAAATGGCGAGCGAAACAAAATAGTGAGCGAAGGAACCGAGTAGCGAACGAGGGTGTTACCATGGGGACAGGTAGCCTAATACCCTACTAATTACAGGTGAGTTTGGAGGCAGGAAGGCGGAAGAACGAAACAATAATATTATAAGCTACGCAACTTCAGCCAAGGCAGACAGGAAGGAAAAATGATATGCGAGAATAAATGTAAAATTGAAAAACACATGCATGCAATACAAAATGTAGAAGTGAAGGTATCATAAACATGCCAGTAAATATGAACTTGGAGGACAGAGAACTGGCGCTGTATAACACACCTAACAATATGATAATTATGATCTACATGAATAACAATGTACGTTAGATATTGCTCGGATATATTAAAACATATATCGGTAATAAACTACTAGACATATTAACATACAGGCCAAGTGTCAAAGTGCGAGTGTTATCGGGGGGACAGGTTAATACTGTACTAATTACAGGTGTTAATGGGCCGGGATATGTTTGGGAATACAGGTAGTCTACAGGGATGTGTGGGAATACAGGTGGTCTACAGTATCTACTTATAGATGACAAACATCGGCAGGTAAATAGAACATTGGGCCTGGGCCCTCATAACACTAGTGGGTTAGTCTTTACCCTTGTATCCCCTTCTCTACCGACAACGTCTGTATATTTGTATTCTAGCTATATCTAGACGATTTGGTACAGTTCAAGAAAATCTGTGGTAGTAAAAAAGGATAAGTGATATATTTCGAAACACAAATATCAATTATCTCTCTCTCTCTCTCTCTCTTTCTCTCTAACACAGGTAATCAAACCCACAATAAACCTCTACCACTAACCCAATCACCAACTCTCCCTAACAATGGATTTTGTACAAATTTTTTTTTTTTTTTTTTTACAGCACTATCGAAATACTTGATACTGTTTCTGGCAGTTCCGTAGATGGGAGGAAAGATTTAGTTAGTTTTATTTTAAATTTGTTCATATTACGAATGGGTAGTTTTACTTATATTGGTAGTTTTTACAAGTAACCAAAATCATTACCAAAACAATAAGTAATAGTAAATACTTTAACACAAATTAAAAAACAATTACTTATAGTAAGCGCACGGACATACACATGTACTCACTGTAACACACACATTAACCCTTAGAAGACTGGATGACGCCTTACTTTCCTATTTTTTGGCTATAATTAGACATTTATATTCATATTAGCAAGGGTATATGACATTACATGATATTTAAATTATAATTTTGTATTATGCAATGAGGTAAAACTGTACTAACAATCCAGATGGCGCTGGGGGTCTTATTCAAATGACTATCGTGTGTGATGCACCATTTTGGTGTTTTGAGGGTTTTCGTGATTTAAGAGGTTTAATACAGTTCGCACCTATCTATGACACAGTTGTGTAGTATATTTTTACTAGATTCATAATATGATGGTTATATACTCGTTAATGCAGTGAATATATAATTATTAACATAATTTGATACATAAATATCAGCTTCCTGAACAAGAAATTTAGTTTCATCTAATGTGGTGTAATAGGCTCGGCGAAATTTTAATACTCATTGAAGTATTGTAATTACTTCCTTTTTAGTTACTAACAATATACGCGTTTCAGTAGAAATTGGCTGAACATACGGAATTATATTCTGCAGCTGTAGAATTTGACAGGTTGAAAGTCTGCGCCTGCGCACTATAGTTTCGTTCCTACAAAACAAGCTATCGTGCGCTTTTAAGTTACCAATTTATAATCCACTATCAAATCGGACAGCTAAATATGTTACCGGCTATATTTCTTATTAGACCAGTGACAGGAAATCAATCAATGTGAATCAGAATGTCATAGAACACAGAGGCAGCAAATTACATACGTGGAGATGCAGGAAATTCGAAAAAGATGAGGACAATTTTTTTTACAACACTGCGTTTTCCACGGCGACTGTTTAGGTCGTCAACTGACCGCGGCGGGATATACGTACACAGTATTGCCAAGGTCTTCTTTTGTTCGCACCATTGGGCTAGTTAGGATTCGTTCAGAAGCATAGATTTGCGAGTTTTCATTTCAAACGATATTATATTCTTGATTTACAGTGTGATGGGGTGGATAGCCTCTGAAGTATTATCCTAACTAACATTGAGGAAAGCGGAATTGGGCTGGTTCTATATACTATTAAAGTTGTAGAGGTGTCGAGTGTTGAGTAGCCTATAGCTAGGCTACATTTCATACAAACTTTCATCATGGCTTTCTGTTGGTTGTACTATACATGTATGGTAGCCTATGTGGTGGTGACTGAATAGCCTAATTAAGTGATTGTTTGTGAGGGGGGATTGGGACATTGATGCAGATTTGATGAGTGCATGATTGTGATAATAATGTATGTGGTATTTCATTAATATTTAAATTATGTGACACGTAGGCCACTACTCATACAGTAGGCTATATGGGACTAGGCCTAGCTATATTTGGGGAACTCATAGTATCATGCATGCATGGCTGTTAAAGATAAACATATCAGAAAATGTGTGTGATAGGATTAACATAGCTGAAATTGTCTGTTGTGCGGTATTAAGTGATTGGGCTACTTTTGGGCGATTTGGAGAAGTGATGTGCGCTGGCAACCTTGGAATACACACACACACACACACACGACACAATCTATAACTAAACATTTGACCTTTAATAAGGCTATTATCCACATTATATTAAGATTTCCATCTGTGAGAAACAAATATCTACCACTATTATGCTAATGTGCACATAGATGCACAACTAATGTCAAATTTAACAAAGTTAGTTAAGTGGGGAAGAGATGTTTACTGTCCGAGAAGTTTCGTTTAATGGCTATTATGGGTAGCGAACACTGGCATCAATTTATTATGCGCTTGCCAGATCTGAAACTAGTTTATAATTGTATAATCTAATATCCAGTAAAGTGGATAATGACGATTATTGTATAAGTTCATCTCGAGTTTTTATACATATCATTTTAATTTTAGGACATGGATACCTATCTATTAAAATATTAACAGGACTACTTTTCGAATGACTGCCATGTGTTTTTGTGGGCCTAATCAAATATGTTTTATTAATCATAAATACTTTGTATATTGGACAATGTACTGAATAGAATGTTAGAGTAATATGTCTATACATTCATGACTATAGAAAGCCAGTGATATTTTGATGACTGCGATTTAAAAAATTGAATTCACTCGATGGCAACAGATTTTGGGTTCGGTGCGAACCTAAGGCGGGAAAAATAGCAGACGAATTATTTATTTTCCCCCATTGTGACAATAAAGTATTTTGAATTGAATTGAATTTATTTGATTGAGATAGTCTTATTTACCCTTATAATCCCCACCGATCGTCCCTAAACTGTAAGAAATCGTCTAATGATAGCCAGAATAAACTGTCAAAATGCGTCATAGTCTAGTGATAGTTAATATGATACAGTGATCGTCGTGGTAAAAAAAGTAAAAAAGCAAGCGACTATAAACATGTCAACACTTTGGGAAATGTGGCCATGATGGATTGTGAGTCAAATTGTAGCGTGGCTGTTTTGGATGGCGGCAAGAATGACGACGTACACAGATTCAGACATCCTTTACTACTTCCAATCCACCAAGCAATGCCGTCCATCAATCCTTTCTGTGAATATAATCGGTATAATGACAAGAACACCATAATTTCCAGGATATTTTATTAATGACTGACTGACTGATTGTGCATATACTGTACAATATAGTAGTAAAATTGTTCACTCTAACTCTATCTCTTTCAACACACACACTCTCAATCCCTCACTCTCTCTCTTTCTATCTCTCCACAGAGAATGTTATAAACATACTGTACATATGCCACTCACATTATAAGTATGTAAGCAAATTCACAGAACTGATTCACGAATATAAAAATACAATTTTGCATACATTAATTATCAAGCATTTCCGGTTATATTAAGGCAAGTAATTTGCATATATAATACACCTATTAGTCACGATGGCTGTTTACATAAAGAGGTCCTCCAACCTTTATGGCTGACTGTACCACTGATATTCATCAACATAGGAACGGAAATTAGCCAATATATGAGCATCTTTTATGACTGACTCTACCACCAATATAAGTCAACATAGCGAAAATGAGCGACTATATGGACAACTTCTATGACTATCATCCATAGTAGTCAACATTGAAGGGGGAATGAGCGACTATATGGACAACTTTTATGACTATCATCCAGAGTAGTCAACATTGAAGGGGGAATGAGCAAATAAATGAACAACTTTTATGACTGACTGTAACAAATAGTCGACATAAGAGCGGAATCCAGCGAGTATATGAACTATTTAAGTATTGATCGACGCCTTTCTTACTTTCATTTACGTTGACATTAGTCTAATTTATGTATTTAAAAAATGACCTGTGTGGGACAGCGGGTTTAATATAATTTTACTCTTTGATTCCCACAGTTCCCTCCCAAGCTGAATAAAACCGTCAATTGTTAGCCAGAATAAGGAAATAATAAAAACTCCCGTACATTAAAGTGTCAAGTCAATTAGATTGAGACAAATAGAGTCATGTTGTATGGGAGCATGGCATCAATTAGATTCATCCTGCATCCTATGACTAATGCTGGGGTCACACATTCACGTATATCGCTCCCGTATGCTCCCGTCAGGCGTGATCGCCAATTTTGTGTTATGACGGGCGTAGTCCGGCCGTGTACGCCCGTATAGACTACGACTATTGCACTTCCCGACATACGTACCGTAACGGGGCCAGTGTTACGTCAGACGTAATGTAGTCGTATGGAGCTACGTACGTGCTTGCGACTTGCATAAGCATGTCCCCGTTAGTCCGCCTGGGCTGCCCGATTTGCGGGAACACAGGCCACGCCCATGGCCACGCCCCCACAAGACCTACGTAGCTGAGGCCGTACGTCTTGTGAGTTTGTAGGCATTACGTGGACCGTGTCCGGACAATCGTAGGCACACCCCGTCTGTCCAAACACAGACAAAGACAGTCTTTGTCAACCACGTACAAAGGAGTACAAAGGAGTACAAAGGAAATCAAGCAACAACAGATCTCATGACCCTTCTAGGTTGCTTGTCCTCCAAAACACTGAGGATCAAGTGTCCAAACAGTGGTTTAGAGTGGGTAAGGGAACATTGGAAAGGGAATTACTGCCCTGGAACTAATGTCCGTGGCAGGATTAGGAAGTTAGTAGGGGACAGATGGGTTAGTAACTGAGGGGGGATAAAATAAAGTTATTAATTTACAAACGCAGTCAGTCGCGGGTTTGAAGCGAGATATTTGTCTAGGCGGAGTTTAAATGAATCAACGGTGATGCAGTCTATAACGTTTCGGGGAAGCCCATTCCACAAGTTGACAACTCGATTGAAGAAGAAATTCTTAGATTCGTGTGAGTTAAAAGATTTACCAATAATTTTGCAACCGTTTCCCCGCGTGTAATTAGATTGGTCGATAGTGAAGTACTTACTACAGTTCATATTGTCGATGCCTTTGATGATTTTGAACACTTGAATTAAGTCACCTCTTAATCTGCGCTGGGTTAAAGGAAATAGATTTAATTCTCTAAGATGCTCTTCGTATGGTTTGTTCTTTAGGCTAGGTATCATTTTGGTAACTCTACGTTGAACTCGTTCTAGCCTGTTTATATCTTTTTGGTAATAAGGGCACCAGGATTGAACACAGTATTCCAGAAGAGGGCGGACTAAGGAATTGTAAAGGGTTAGGATAACTTCTTTGGATTTATGCTCAAATGACCTGCCTATAAAGCCAATTATTTTGTTTGCCTTCTTAACAACTTCTGAACATTGTTGACTCGGTTTTAGGTTACTCGATATTGTTACTCCCAGATCGGTTTCTCTGTTTACATTCTTAAGCTGAGTGCCATTCATCGAATAGTTTGCTTTCTCATTTAGGTATCCGATATGTAGTACTTTACATTTATCCGCATTGAAACTCATTTGCCAAATTTGGGCCCAACATGACAATTTATCTAGATTGTGTTGCATATCGTCAACTTGTTCTTTTGAGAGTACGCTATTTGCAATTTTTGTATCGTCAGCAAATTTTGAGATTGTACAGGTGAGGCCCTCATCTATGTCGTTGATGTAAATTAGAAAGATAATTGGTCCTAGTACCGATCCCTGGGGTACCCCGCTACTTACATTGGTCCATTTAGATGCCTTACCGTTTATGACTACTCTTTGCTTTCTGTCGCTGAGCCAATTTTCTATCCATTTCAACACACCGTCTTGTATTCCATGCGCTTTTAGTTTTAGCAGTAAACGTTTGTAGGGAACTTTGTCAAAGGCCTTTTGAAAATCAAGGTATATAATATCTACAGCTTTACTCTCATCGTAGAGGTTGAGGATATCGTGGAAGAAGTCCAAGAGGTTTGTTAAACAGGAACGTTTTTTACGAAAGCCGTGTTGAGTATCTTTAAGTATGTTATATTCCTCTAAGTGATTTACGAGTCTGTCTCGTATGACCGTTTCTAGCATTTTACATACAACTGAGGTTAAGCTAATTGGACGATAGTTACTGGGTAGGGATTTGCTGCCTTTTTTGAATATCGGTGTTACATTGGCTAGCTTCCACTGATCAGGCATAGTTCCAGACTGCAAGGATTTATTGAATAGTAATGTCAGTGGTTTGGAGAGCTCATCCTTAGCTTCCTTCAGAACTCTAGGCAAGATTGTATCAGGTCCAGGCGTTTTATTTACCTTGAGTTTATCTAAACAATTCAATACTTCGCTCTCTGTAACGGTGATATTGCTTAGAACATCTGAATTATCAATCTGAATCGGCGATGGTGTAGGGATATCACTGAGGTCTTCTGTTGTAAAAACTGATGCAAAGAAGGTATTGACGGCATTACTCATTTGTACTTCGTCTTTGGTGTATTCTCCATTTTCATCGACTAACGGTCCAACAGTTGAAGTAACTACTTTTTTCTTTCTGATATAACTATAGAATTCTTTCGGGTTTGTTTTACTTTGATTCGCAATATGTAACTCTAAGGTCTTTTTACTTTGCTTAATTAACTTTTTGGCTTTGCGTCGTAGCTCTACAAATTTCACCGTTCTTCGTCATTTTGTGAGGATTTTAATCTATCATTAGCAAATTTTTTAGCAAGCAGGCAGTTTGAAATATCTTTATTCCACCATTTGGGCTTATTATTATGGCCTGGACGCCGTATTTTCGATGGTATGCAGTCTTGGACTGCTTTTAGGTAAGTGGTTTCGAATAACTTCCAAGATGTATTTATGTCATTATTGTTAATTAAAAAGCTCCAGTCAGTTTCTTTAAACATAGCTCTAAGTTTATGGAAGTTTGCTTTCTTGAAATTAGGGACTTTTTCGATGCTACTATTTGGTTCGTTACTAGTAAACTTTAAAGTGAAAGTTATCGTACGATGGTCGCTGTTACTGAATTCATCACCAACATTCAAATTCTCTATAATTCTTCTTTTGTTGCAAGTACAATGTCAAGAACGTTATTACCACGGGTCGGCGTTCGAACAAATTGATAAAGCGAACTCTCTTGCAAGTTCGTATACAAGTCATGTCCGGAGTGTGAAGTAAGAGTATCGCCCCACTTGGTCACAGGTAAATTAAAGTTGCCAAAAATTACGGTATCTTGTGAGTTACTTACATCTGCAATTTGTTCATAAATTTCTCGGTCAGTTTGCACTGATTGAGCTGGAGGTCTGTATATTAATGCAAGTATTATTTTTGTACCTTTATTATTCTTTATTAGCACAAAAGATGCGTCGACGTTCACAATTTGAGGTTTTGACAAGAGGGTAGGGTTAAGACTTTCTTTGATATAAAGTAAAACGCCACCTCCATTTCGATTTATTCGGCTTTTCTCAAACATTACATAACCGGGAAGTGAATACTCTGCTAAAAAGTCTCTATCTTCTGTATTGAGCCAAGATTCTGTTATGCCAATCACATCATAATTTTCTGTAAACACTAGCTCCTCTAAATCTGAAAATTTATTGCGTATGCTACGAGCGTTTGCATAGAAAACCTATAAATTTGTTATTTTAGAACTCACGGAACGCTCTTTAATAATATTTTTGGTTCTTGTCGGATCTACATTTATGTTCATGGCTGTCCTCGGTCCTCGCTGTCTTCGGTCCTTATTGCTGGTGGTCCTCGGTTGCCTCTGTTTTTTTCTTGGCGTTGGATGATTTATGTCACTGCTGCTTCTTCTCTGATGGCGTTTTTTGATCCATGGCTGCGGACTGCTTCGTGTAGGAGACGACCCATGCATGCTGAACCCACAGGGTTTAGATGAGTGCCATCCTTGCGGAACAGAGTAGGCTGGTTGTAGAAGTTGTCCCAGAGGTTGATGAATTCAACTTCTTCCCTCAGACACAAATATTTTAGTCGGCTATTTGTGCTGAAGGCCTTGTCGTAGAATTTATCAGGTGCGTCGATCTTGGGGAGAATGCCTGAGATGATGATATTCCTTGACTTGTTTTTGTAGTGCTGGATCATCTTGCGATATTTCTCCATCAACTCTTCGGATCTGGTGCGCATGACGTCATTTGAACCAGCATGGATGACAAAAAGGGTATTTTCATTTGCATCCTTTGTGGTATCTTCGAAGGCTTCCACAATGTCGTCCAGTCCAGCTCCTGGGATGCAAAATCTTTTTCGTTGATTTGGGACTCTGTCGCAGAACTCTTCGACCTGTCCTCGTAGGATGGAATCCCCAACGAGCCTGGTCTCTTCTGGTTCGTCTTCCATCTCTACCAATATCTCAAATCTGTTTGACATTGTGACTGGTAGATGAGACCTTTTCTGCGTTGGCCGTGCACCGTTCCTCACTGGTGTAAATCCGGAAACCTGTGGTGGCGGGACTCTACGTACAGGTCGGGGAGAGGAGTGGTTAGAACGGGGGCGAGGGGTTGGTACTGTTCGTGCTAGCAGGCTTCTTGCACGAGGAGTGGGGGAGAGACTAAGGTGAACAGGGCGGCTGTCCTGGTTTGATGTCGGCTCAGGTTCGTCAGAAGCATCTGCTGCAGTGTCTACTGCAGGTGTTGGATTGTTGGCAGATGACGTAGGTCTGGGTTGGAATCTGGGAACTATTAAAGGGCAGGAATGGCCACACCATTCCCATTCCCAGTCCTTCATCGGCACCATGAACAACATCGCGGAATTCATCCTGGAGGAGTTCAATTTTGTGAACTCCCTTTATAGAGGAAAGACCATTCATCCTTGTAACCATTAACCCGCTGATGCACTCAGCCATTTTTGATGGTGTGCTTCTGCCAGTGCCAGATTTTTTTTTTTTTTTTTTGGCTATATCTATCAAGTTGGGAGAGAAAGGAAGGATAATGGTAAAAAAAACACTCCTTGTCCATTTTCGCCAGAAATCAGGTCCCCGATGGTCCCGAAAGTAGCTGAAAAGACACTATAGACTACAGAGACTTTTATGGTATCGGAATGTATGGGTGGGAGGGTGGTGGGAGGGTGGTTTTCGGGTTGGTTGGGGGAAGGTAGAAGGGTAATTGACTTGTGTTACACATATGAAGCCGATTGGTGAGGTAGTTTCGCCACAACAGATTTTCCTTTTTTTCCTTATCTTCGTACGGATGGATACCGGATACGCTGGAAGTGGGTGGTGGGAGGCGGTTGGGGGTGTGGTGGGGTGAAGGCAGAAGGGTAAGGGACTTGTCACACAAATATGGAACCGATTGGTGAGGTAGTTTCGCCGCCACAGATTTTCCTTTTTTTCCTTATCTTCGTACGGATACGCTGGAAGTGGGTGGTGGGAGGCGGTTGGGGGTGTGATTCGGGGAAGGCAGAAGGGTAAGGGACTTGTCACACAAATATGGAACCGATTGGGGAGGTAGTTTCGCCGCCACAGATTTTCCTTTCTTTCCTTATCTTCGTACCGATACGCTGGAAGTGGGTGGTTGGGGGTGTGGTGGGTGGAAGGCAGAAGGGTAACGGACTTGTCACACAAATATGGACCTGATTGGTGCAGTCGTTTCGCCGCCACAGATTTTCTTTTTTTTTCCTTCTGACGGGACCGACAGTCAACGAGTGGGTGGGAGGAGGGATTTGGGATTTTTGTGGTGGGTAGCCTAAAGGGTAAGGTACATGTGGCAAAAATATGAAAGTGCAGTAGTTTCGCTGCTACGATTTGTTTTCGGCAGGGTGCAGAGGGTGGCAGGGTTGGCTTGTTGGTTGCTGCTCCGGTGTGGTGAGGTGTGTGATTGGAGTGTCCCCCGCTGGTCCCGTTGTCCCCCGTGACCCCACCGTACAACGGTGCCGCGTCTTCCCGCCAACCCGCAGTGCGGCGGTTCTGCCAGATGCGCCCGGACTTACTTTCACTTTCCCGTTTTACGTGAACATTGTACGATTGGCGGGAGAAACTTAAGTTTTACCTGTCTAGCTGCTACGTTTTACGGGGCTGCACCCTTAAGACGTAGCAGCTAGCCAGGTAAAACGTATGCTTTCCCGACTTTTGACATACGTGAGCGCGAGCCCCGTATCTGATTCGAAATCCAAAACATACCGGGCGACCTTGGCTGCACCAACCACCTCCAAGACCAGCGTGGCTACGCCCGCCATGCGTACCAACCCCCACGACTAGACACAATTTCATTTACGTTTTGCGTACTAAGCCCTTACGTTTTACGTATTCGGTTGCCAACTACCAATAAACCTTCGTACGGGAGCATACGGGAGCATATACGTGAATGTGTGACCCCAGCATTAGCCTGCTCTAAACTACGTGTGTCAAGGCATTTTTACCCAAACGTCCTTTGAATTCGACTCTCTACCACTCTTTTGAATTGTGGAGAGACACTCACTATAGGCAGCCTGCCTTGTGTATCCTTCATAACAAAAACTGTAGTCGGATTAAGAGGAGAAAAACACCCTCGTACATGAAAGGGTTAAGACAAAACATATGGGCATGTTGTATGTGAGCATGGAATCAATCAAATACAAGCAGAAGATACCACAATCCACACAAACCGCCCAACAACAAATAAAAGTAGAAGATACCACAATCCACACAAACCGCCCAACAACAAATCTGGCCTAAACAAAAAAATCAGGACTCCTTATATCGGATTGGAAGCCTTTTTTCCTCTATAGCCTTTATGTTCGTCTGTTATTGTTGAAAACAAATTTGTAATAATAATACAAATATTATCATTCTTAACCCTCCCACCGTTTTCGTTACTAAATCCAACCTTCCATTTCCAGTGGTAGATATTATATATTTCTAGTTACCTTCCCTTCTTCTTTTCACTTCATACTATAATTGGTTAATTATATATTTATGTCACTTCCTTCTTAACTTATCATTACGGTACTAGGCCATATGATAATTAGTTTGTTAAAATAGGATATCAGAGTCTATCAACCCTATTGGATTATTAAGCCAGCACACTGCGTCAAGAATAACGTCAGGACTGGAACCTCTCTGCGAGAACTCCAGTCCCTTGTACATGATAATCGATAATGCACCTCCTTTATTCCATTTCTATGTTGGGAAGTTGGGTTATACATTAAGCAAATATCTCCATTCTTCTTAGTTTTGTTTATGTTACTTCTCATTACAAGATACATAAAATCGCGTTGTTTCCCCCTTCCTTTCTTTCTCACTTGTGTCTTCCTCTTTGCTATAATTATAATACCTCATCAATTCCGTTCGTTTTACTTCCTAAATCCCTTTCTATTACAAGGTAGTTAATCATAGAGTTAATTTATCCTCCCTTCTAGCTTCCCGCGTTCATACAAGACACTTATTCATGAACACTTTTCCTCTTTTCTTTTTCTAACTTTAAAATATGCTATCGTTCAGCAAAATACCGATCCCTTCCTTTCCATATAATTACCAACACATTTAACCCTCATGTAAACGTACCATCCCCTTCCTAATAATATTCCATTTTCATTCACCTACAAGTTACTTAATCAACTCGTTATCTTTTTTTCTACCAATTTTCTGTCTACCAGACATTTAATCAACATGCCAAATTTTCCACTCCCTTCCCTGTCATCCTCCCTCCCTAGACGTGATTACTTATGAATCAGAAGCCAACGATTTAAAACCTCGCCAGTCATCACGATATTTTTTGTTTTCGAGGCTCAGGTCCTTCTTCCTTGTTCCTTCGCTTGCAGATAGCAGGTCCATCATTTTGAGACCATATTTTGTTCAACGTGCTTACTCAATTGCTTCCTCACTTTCATTCTCACTAACAAGGGACTGGGGTTCTCGAAGAGGCTCCAGTTCTGACGTTATTCTCGACTTACTGTGTGCTGGCTAAATACTCCAATAGGATTGATATCTTCTGAAGTCCTATTTTAATTAACTAACTCAATTGCTTCCTCACTCTCATTCTTACTGACAAGGGACTAGGGTTCTCGCAAGGGGGCTCCAGTCCTGACGCTATTCCTGACTTACAGTGTGCTGGCTTAATAATCTGAAAGGGTTGAGAGCCTCTGAAGTCCTATTTAAACTAACTACTCTCACTGACAAGGGACTGGGGTTCTCGAAAAGAGTCTCCAGTCTTGACTTTATTCCTGATTCATGTCGGCTTAATATTCCAATAGACTTGATAGCCTTTAAAGTCCTATTTTAATACAAAAAGTAAATATCTCCCCCACCACACACACACTCACACACACACTCACACTCACTCTCTCTCTCTCTCTCTCGTAAATATAAACTATTGCAAGGGTTGAAGTTAAATCGATTACTCTATTCTGAGAGCCTGAGAATATGCGAAAGTTATAATAATCAGCAAACAAATATGTAGTAATCTAAGTGAGAGAGAGAGAGAGAGAGAGAGAGAGAGAGAGAGAGAGAGAGAGAGAGAGAGAGAGAGAGAGAGAGAGAGAGAGAGAGAGAGAGAGAGAGAGAGAGAGAGAGAGAGAGAGAGAGAGAGAGAGAGAGCATTACAAGTGCATATTCTTCTAAGGACGAGTTTAAATTGGGAAGGACGTCGATTCCCCAGAGCAACGACATAGGGCGAGTCATCAAGAAAGTTTGTGACATAATTTTCATTTAAATGTGGACCTCCTTTGAAGTTGGGACGGGGGAGAGAAGAAAAGAAAACGAGATCTTGAGGACCTATTTGCGCTGGAAGGACAAACTAAAAAATAAATTTTTGTTACTATGCTATGATCTCATAAAACCATAGAAACTAGTACTCATATCAGAAGTTGGATATATCCAAAGACCATGGTTAGATTTCCGGTCAGGGACAAAAACAAGTGTGTGTACTGTACCGATCGCGTCTATTTTTGAGTTTCCGAACACATTAATAACCCTAAGTAAATGCCGGGTTAGGTTGAAATAGTCCTTCATGCTTAAGTTGGTTACAATTAGTTGAAATCGTCAAGTAGGTGAATTTTACAAGGAGATGAGGATTCCTACAACTAATAGTTGTATTTAACCCTTTGACTATCAGCGACGTGTGTTATATTTAAGTGAGATATTTCGAAGCCTGAGCCAAAGGGCTAGAGTTCTCGCAGAGAGGCTCTTGTTCTGCCGTTATTCTTAACTTACAGTGTGCTGGCCTAATAATCCAATAGGGTTGATAGCCTCTGAAGTCCTATTTTAACTAACGAAGTGTGTTAATTGCTGGAGGCTCTTTCAAAACTAAATAAAATCGTCTAATAGTAGCCAAAAGAAAGTTAAAAAGACGTCACCGGTACAGAAGGGGTTAGCACATTTAGTGTACGATGACTTATTATTGGACTGTTCATAGTGAAGCACACATTATATTAATATATTCAGCTTAAGAGGACAGTGGTTATTATGGAGGGTTTATATATCTATATTTATATTCACCAAAGTTAATTATTGTACTGTTCATAGTCAAGCACACATTATATTAATATATTCAGCTTAAGGGGACAGTGGTTATTATGGGGGTCTATTTATCTATATTTATATTTACCAAAGTTTTAGTTTCCTCGTTAGACCTTCATCAAACTTAAATAAAACACTCCCTATGACCCTCCTTCAAGATATAAATATTTGTACAAGTTTCTATAGAAAAATGGCCTGGCCGAAGGCCGGTTTCTCTTAAAATTACAGGTTCGCTATGGCTCGCCACGAAAATATAGACACCTAAATGGCACGAAAGGTCTTGATATTGATATAAAATAGAAAGTTTTTTTGTTAAATTGACAAACTAATGGGGCGAACGTTATAAAAAATACGCACACTAATGGGGCTAAACATGAGGAAGAAGGGGGACCAGAAAAACGACCCATCTCCCCTTAATCTCCTCTGTAAAGGCGACACCTTTTCAATTATGTTGTAGCTACATTTAGACGATTTTATGAAGCTGTAGGAAGGATATGGTAGCGATAAGGATTACAAATGTGTATGTTGTTTGTTTGTGTTCATTGTTTGCTGTTGTGTTACCCATATTTGGGCTCTGTCTTGAGTCGGCCACCCCCAGAAAAAAAAGTGGGGAATGGGCCTGAGTACACACATAAATACAAAAGGACTAAGTGAGATAATTAGTCTGCAGCTTCTAAATTGATTGTGTCTTCCAGTTGCCAGAATATAATGTAAAGGATGTCACCGGTACAGAAAGGGTTAAGAAGAGAATTTGGAAGTCAGAAAGTCTACTAGTGTCTTATTCACAGAGGGTCTCTCATGGCAAAATATACGTCATCACACACTGATATGGTTAACCCATTATGTACCGGCGACATCTCTGTGTTGATGTTTCAGCTGCATTTAGACGATTTGATGAAGCTTAGGATAAATGGCAGTTAAAAGGGTTAACCCCTTCCGTACCGGCGGCGTCTTTCTAATATTATTCTAGCTATATTTAGACGATTTTGTGCAGCTTGAGAAGGATCTGTGGTAGTGGTAAGGGTTAAGTGAAATAGTTTGATGCCTGTTCATTGGTGGAGGCCCTTTTTAAACTGAATGGAATCGTCTAATAGTAGCCAGAATAAAGTGAAAAGGACGGCACCGGTACAGAAGGGGTTAAGTGAGATAGTTCGAAGTCTGTAAATAGTTGTAGGCCCTTATTAAACTGAATACAATAGTTGTAGGCCCTTATTAAACTGAATACAATCGATTAATAGTAGCCAAAATAACGATACAAAGACGTCGCCGGTAAAGAAGGGGTTAATATATTAAATAGTGGAAGACTGTTTCAGGAACTTGGACATTCTATAGGCCTACTCCATTATTGTTAACCCCTTCAGTACCGGTAACGTCCTTTTAACTTTATGCTGGCTATTATTAGACTATTATATTTAGTTTCAAAACGGCCTCAGGCAATTAACAGGTTTCGAACGATCTCATATTTACTACCACAGATCCTTCTTAAACTGCACAAAATCGTCTATATGTAGCAAGCTTGAAATTAAAAAGACGTCACCGGTACTGAAGAAAACTTTCTATATTCTAGCTTTCTCCAGATGATTGTATTCAACTTAGGAAGGAGCTGTCAGTATTGGGTCATTAAACCTTCCATTACAGGGGCTATTTGAAAGCTGAGTAAAATCATTTGGTTGTAGCAAAAATAAAGATATTATAGCCTGTCTACTGTATTTATTATATTATTGCCTGTCTACTGTATTTATATATATTATTGCCTGTCTACTGTATTTATTATATTATTGCCGGTCTACTGTATTTATATATATTATTGCCGGTCTACTGTATTAATTATATTATTGCCGGTCTACTGTATTTATTATATTATTGCCGGTCTACTGTATTAATTATATTATTGCCTGTCTACTGTATTAATTATATTATTGCCTGTCTACTGTATTTATTATATTATTGCCGGTCTACTGTATTTATTATATTATTGCCTGTCTACTGTATTTATTATATTATTGCCTGTCTACTGTATTTATTATATTATTGCCTGTCTACTGTATTTATTATATTATTGCCTGTCTACTGTATTTATATATATTATTGCCTGTCTACTGTATTTATTATATTATTGCCGGTCTACTGTATTAATTATATTATTGCCTGTCTACTGTATTATATTATTGCCTGTCTACTGTATTTATTATATTATTGCCTGTCTACTGTATTTATATATATTATTGCCTGTCTACTGTATTTATTATATTATTGCCTGTCTACTGTATTTATTATATTATTGCCGGTCTACTGTATTTATTATATTATTGCCGGTCTACTGTATTTATTATATTATTGCCTGTCTACTGTATTTATTATATTATTGCCTGTCTACTGTATTAATTATATTATTGCCTGTCTACTGTATTAATTATATTATTGCCTGTCTACTGTATTAATTATTGCCGGTCTACTGTATTTATTATATTATTGCCGGTCTACTGTATTAATTATATTATTGCCGGTCTACTGTATTAATTATATTATTGCCTGTCTACTGTATTTATTATATTATTGCCTGTCTACTGTATTTATTATATTATTGCCTGTCTACTGTATTTATATATATTATTGCCTGTCTACTGTATTTATTATATTATTGCCGGTCTACTGTATTAATTATATTATTGCCTGTCTACTGTATTTATTATATTATTGCCGGTCTACTGTATTAATTATATTATTGCCGGTCTACTGTATTAATTATATTATTGCCTGTCTACTGTATTAATTATATTATTGCCTGTCTACTGTATTTATTATATTATTGCCTGTCTACTGTATTAATTATATTATTGCCGGTCTACTGTATTTATTATATTATTGCCGGTCTACTGTATTAATTATATTATTGCCTGTCTACTGTATTTATTATATTATTGCCTGTCTACTGTATTTATTATATTATTGCCGGTCTACTGTATTTATTATATTATTGCCTGTCTACTGTATTTATTATATTATTGCCTGTCTACTGTATTTATTATATTATTGCCTGTCTACTGTATTTATTATATTATTGCCTGTCTACTGTATTTATTATATTATTGCCTGTCTACTGTATTTATATATATTATTGCCTGTCTACTGTATTTATTATATTATTGCCGGTCTACTGTATTAATTATATTATTGCCTGTCTACTGTATTATATTATTGCCTGTCTACTGTATTTATTATATTATTGCCTGTCTACTGTATTTATATATATTATTGCCTGTCTTCTGTATTTATTATATTATTGCCTGTCTACTGTATTTATTATATTATTGCCGGTCTACTGTATTTATTATATTATTGCCTGTCTACTGTATTTATTATATTATTGCCTGTCTACTGTATTAATTATATTATTGCCTGTCTACTGTATTAATTATATTATTGCCTGTCTACTGTATTATATTATTGCCGGTCTACTGTATTTATTATATTATTGCCGGTCTACTGTATTAATTATATTATTGCCGGTCTACTGTATTTATTATATTATTGCCTGTCTACTGTATTTATTATATTATTGCCTGTCTACTGTATTTATTATATTATTGCCGGTCTACTGTATTTATATATATTATTGCCTGTCTACTGTATTTATTATATTATTGCCGGTCTACTGTATTAATTATATTATTGCCTGTCTACTGTATTATATTATTGCCTGTCTACTGTATTTATTATATTATTGCCGGTCTACTGTATTAATTATATTATTGCCGGTCTACTGTATTAATTATATTATTGCCTGTCTACTGTATTTATTATATTATTGCCTGTCTACTGTATTTATTATATTATTGCCTGTCTACTGTATTTATATATATTATTGCCTGTCTACTGTATTTATTATATTATTGCCGGTCTACTGTATTAATTATATTATTGCCTGTCTACTGTATTATATTATTGCCTGTCTACTGTATTTATTATATTATTGCCGGTCTACTGTATTAATGATATTATTGCCGGTCTACTGTATTAATTATATTATTGCCTGTCTACTGTATTTATTATATTATTGCCCGTCTACTGTATTTATTATATTATTGCCTGTCTACTGTATTTATTATATTATTGCCTGTCTACTGTATTTATTATATTATTGCCGGTCTACTGTATTTATTATATTATTGCCGGTCTACTGTATTTATTCAGTTATCACATAATGTTTAGTTTCCTCACTAGAACTCAATAAATACTTTAAAAAAACACCCCCTAGACACCCTTCAAGATACATTTGTACATTTTCGGAAGAAATATGATCCAACCGAAGGCCAGTTCCTCTTAAAATTACAGGCTCAC
This sequence comes from Paralithodes platypus, assembly GCA_032716605.1. NCBI lineage: Eukaryota > Metazoa > Arthropoda > Malacostraca > Decapoda > Lithodidae > Paralithodes > Paralithodes platypus. Next base: position 2,538,140 of record CM064510.1, on the reverse strand, counting down.
TATCGCTCAACAGGAAAAAGATCGACACCTAAATGGCACGATTGGTCTAAAAACTGACAAACAAAATGGGGCGAAAGATGTTAAAATCGTCAAACTAATGGGCAAAACGTCATACAATTTAAAAAACTAATAGGGCTAAACACGAGGGAGAAAGTGGTCCAGAAAAACGACAGATCTCCCCTTAATGTAATGAACTCACAAAGCCTGTAACCAACTGTACCACCTACTTGCATCCATGGACACAGTAACATACAGAAACGTTAACGCCTTCTATACCTGTGATGTACTTTTCATTATATTCTGGCAACAATTAGCCGATTTTATTGAGCTTAGGAAGGATGTCTACCAATCAAAAGGCTACAAACTATCTCAATGAATCCTTTTACCTACCACATATCCTTCCTAAGCCTCATAAAATCGTCTAAAAGTAGCTGAACTCAAATGAAAAACACGTCGCCGGTACAGAAGGGGTTAACGAAACGTGTGTAATGAATTAATTATTGAACTAACATGCGCTTTTCGAGAACTCCAGTTCCATGATCAGACAAGCATACTGTTCAGTTAAACGAAAATTTGATGGGGGAAAGGGACGGGTACACCTATCAGATCATAATTTGTTACTTATAGTAAAATACTGAAAGGTTGCTGTTCAATGCAAAAGTATTTAACACCTTTATCATGATGACGTAATTTTCCTCATATTCTGGTTGCCATTAAGACGATTGTCTTTGGCTTATAATGTACCTCTAGGGATCAAAGGGGTGTTACGGACTAGGGTTCAAACCCACAACACCATGAATAAATGATTAACTCCAATGAAAAGGCAACACAACTTATCACCGTGGTATTATAAGAATGGAAGTTTACCACCCAAAACTAGACTGCAAGGTTAATATTATCCTTCAGCGAAACCCTACTATTATATTACCCTACTGCTATACAACAAGTCAACTAGAATCATATAATTGCTATTATTAAGTTTACGTTAAATGTCAGTAGAATAATTTATGCTTTCGTAAATCCTTTAGGATTTATATCTAAGGAACCACAAATCTATCTAAGGTATTTAAATCTTTAAGTTAATTTGAAAGTGAAAGATAGTAGGCTACATGAAAATAAATAAGGTAGGTATGGATGAAAAGATAGTTTAAAAGTATGGATATTATTTATATATAAATTACACTTTATACATCTATCCTTACATTCACACAATGCAACATAATCATACAATACAAAATAATAATACTTATCTATAGAGAGATAGTTATACAAGGCAGGACAAACTCAGGATGACCCATGGTGAGGTCTTGGCGATGCAGAGGCGTGAGGAGAACTGACGTTTCTCAAATCCTATATTCCAACGAGTCCTTGCATGGTCAGCAGAGATTGTGTATAGGAGATAGGAGTCTTCCTATGTATTCTATTAATAAAAAGGTGTCTCTAAACGTTGCCAGTTACCCTTTTTCGATTGTTTTTCTTTAGCGCCATCTATTGCAGGGTTCCAGAACTACACAACGTGAATAAATCTACGGATGTAGCCTACCCTCCATTCTGTGTATTTTTTTATTATATGTACCGGTACACTATTTGTTTTCTCTCTCTCTCTCTCTCTATATATATATATATATATATATATATATATATACAGTATATGTATATATAGTATATTTTATACTGTATATAAGATATATATAATTATATAGCCTATATATTATTTATGTTTGACCAAAGTTTGAGTGTGGCTGTGTACTTCCAAGTTAGTAACTTATATTACAATGTAAATACTAGTCTTCAATTGAGATTAGTTTTTCATATAGGCTACATTCATTGTTAATATATTTAGTCAATATCAAATAATCATGAACAGCCTTCATGATCCACTGCAAACCATATCCTTATTCTCAAGGTCAACCACAGCCTCCTTACATCATCACGGAGGCTTGGTTCAGCTTGGTAAGCTATGTAATTAACCCCTTCTATACCGACGACGTCTTTTGATTTTATTCTGGCTCCTACTAATCGATTGTATTCACTTTAGGAAGGATCTTTAGCAATTATAAGGCTTCCAACTATCTCAATCAACCCTTTTAACTACCACAGATCCTTTCTAAGCTGTATACAATCGTCTACATATTGCTAGAATAAAATATAACATACGACGACGGTACAGAAGGGGTTAATGGAGTATTGTTCACATTTCAGTGTAGGCAATACTTTGGAGTGCTTTTGCATATCAGTGTAGGCCTACTCTTAAATCATTGTATTCATAGTGACTATGGCTGATATGGTGATAGCAAACAAGTTACATGAGTTTCTACAGACTCTACACGAGCACATGTACACCATTGCAGCAAGGGAAAGGAACTGTCAATAAACAGACGACAGAAGTATTTTCCCGCGATAGGGAGGAGCTATGCGCTACCGCCATCTAGTGCAGGGTTCCAGCCAAATCTGTAAATAATGGCCAACTACTATTAACACGGCTGATTTTCCAAGACACCCCTCTTAGGTATTCTTACTCTATGATGGTCAGTAAAGTTATTGTACTGGACTAAAATACAACTACTCGCTCTCCAATCAAACAACTTAACTCAACTAATAATTATATAGAATACTTCATTAAAATATATAAATGAAAAGTAAAACATTAAATCACGAATTATATAAGGACTAATCTTACGTCTGCCAGAGAGATGCTTATACAAGGTAAAGTGTGCGCTTGGCGCCACAATCTGCCGGCTTTTATGGCCTGCGGAAAACGATGTTTGGCAAGTAGGCTACAGTACACTCTGAACACAAAGTATGTTCCCCGAAGTTAGTTTACTTCCTAAAGGCCTTCCTATGTACAAATAAATAGTCACATATACCCACTATTAATTAGTTAACTCTATCCCACCAGCAATTAGTTTAATTAAGACAATACATAACAGGGGTAAATATGATCTCAATAAATCCTCTGAATAATATAGGACCTTTTTATAAAGGATAAAATCGTCTAACTTTAGCCAGAATAAAAGGTAAAAAGACGCCCTCGTGCTGAAGGGGTTAACAATCTTTCGAAAGACGTTTGTTTGTATATGGATGTAGTCACTCAAAGCAGCTCCTGCACGTTGACTGTATTTTGATTTCTTAACCCCTTCTGTACCGCAGCATCTTTTTAATTTTCTTCTAGCTATATTTATACGATTTTGTGCAGCTTGAGAAGGATCTGTGGTAGTACAAAGGCTTAAGTGAGATAGTGTGTAGCCTTTTAATGGGTAGACGTCCTTCCTAAGCTGAATAAAATCGTATAATAGTTGCCAGAATATAATGCTAAATACGTCACCGGTACAGAAGGGGTTAATGCAAACACAATGGTAGGGATTGATCGATATATGCAATATACTATGCATAATAGATTTTTAGTAATGGAAATACAAAACAATATATATTAAGTTCCATAGCCATAGCTATACCTGTATGTGACCAATATTGATTGTTTGTCGCAATTTTCCTATTGCCATGTCACGTTATGCCATGAGCCTTCCAGACTCTTGAAGTGGAGTTTACTTGGCGAAACATAGTAAGCACAATCATAAGCACTAATAGCTAAGCACCCATTTGAATATATAGTGAACACAAACGAAACCATAATGTATAATTATATCTACAATTTGCCTTAAGGAGAGATGGGCGTATTTATTTCATCATTTATATCATTTTATATTATATTATTACTTTCCTCCCTAGACCTCCATCAAGGTTTAAAAATATCCATTAGAACCCCCTTCTAGATTAATATCCATTAGAACCCCCTTCTAGATTAATTTGTACTTTTTTCGGCAGAAAAATGTCCCGGCCGTAGGCCGGTTCTTTAAAAATGACAGGCCAGGAAATTCGTTCGCCAGGAACAGAATTCGACACCTAAATAGCACAAAAGGTCTTAATATTGGCAAAGAAATGGGGCGAAAGGTCAGAAAATCGCAAAACTAATAGGGCGAATGTCTTGAAATCTCATAACTAATAGGGCTAAACATGAGGGAGGAGGACTCGAAAAATCAACTGCCTCCCCTTAAGAAGAACGTATTTTACTCAGCGGGTTTGTTGAGATCGTATTTACCGCTTTGAGTCTTTGAAGTTGATTATAAGCTAAAGAAAATTGTCTATCAGTAACAGAATATGATGCAAATACATCATCGTGCTGAAGGGATCAAAGACGGTGAGGAGGGGAACTGGAGGAGAAGATGAAGGCGTCGGGGCTTGTCCTGACATGCTTATGATGCATCTGATTGAGTCTTTTTGCAGAGGAGAACGGACATAATAAACAAGGGGAGGTGTGGTGGAGTGGTCTTGCCACTGGCCTGGTAATCCAAAGGTCCCGGGTTCAAATCCCGATGTATCAATGGGAAGATATTATTGGGATGGAATTTGTGCTGTACCTAGTATCAGTGCATTACCACAAGCCCACCGAAACGTCAATAAAATACCCTCATTGTTCCCTGATTAAATAGCACTGTATGAATATTCCCATATTCAAAATATGCTATAGGGGTGCAATGCCTGGTGAGTTATCTGCTCAACAGGTGGCGTTGTGTGTGTGTAAGTGTAAGAGTCCGAGTCTAGGGGGTGAGACAGTGAAGCACGGGAACGAGGTGGCTTCAGAGATGGGGTCATTTCGGGCCATGAGTGAGCACCGTGCCTCATGTGAAGGCAAGATGGCAGGTGCTCGTTGTACTCTATGTGCTTCACATGTCTCACTCCCTAGACTGGAACAAGACCTCACGGGGTTCACTGTTCATTGTAAAGCGGTGAATGTTAAGGCTCTCAGCCTATGCCCGAGAGGAAGTAAGTTGGAATATAGAAAAAAACAAAAAACAAAAAACAAAATATGTAGGATTCGCAACAATATAGGTAACAAATTGCTAATATTAGCTTTGGGTTACTATCTTCATATGTTTCATTGCTATATAATTGTTATCCTCGGGAAAAACTAAATCTTGGGAATTTTTGTTTTCTTGGGATTTTTTTTTTTTTTTTTTTTTTTTGTCATTAACCTTGTTAGGTTAATGACAAAACAAATCCCAAGAATTTTTGTTGTAAATCCCAAGATTGTTTTGTTTTCTCCGAGGATAAAAATTATATAGCAATGAAGCATATGATGATACGATCCCCAAACTAATATTAGAAATGTGTTACCTATGTAACGATCTATTTCTTAGACTTCAATCTTACATATTATATACACACATCGGTATTAGTTAAATTCTCAATACTCTCTCTGTTCGTAGGTTATTTGATGTCCTTATAGTTACTGCTTAACAACAATAGCTGTACTGTAGTTACACACACACACACACACACCCTTACGACTAGACCTGTAATGCACACCATGCAGACCATCCGGCTGCCGGATGAGGGGTGCCTCAAGGCGCTCCAAGCAGCTCTCGGATTCAAACGCACTTATACATACATGAATACATACACACGCTCACGTGTGCGTACGTACATATAGGCCTACATTACAGAGGGGGTCTGTATGCGGTTTACTGGTCCGAGGAGGGGAGAGAGGATTTCTACCCAAAGTTCCCTCTCACTGTTAACATAATCTCATATAATCCCAAAATCTCTAAATCTTCATAAGTCCACAGTCTCTTAATGCACTCGCATTATTATTCATAAGACTACTATTACACCTATATTGTTGCGAATCCTTCATATTTAAGATAAGAAGAGCGAATTAGTTAGTTGGTTAGTTAAATTAGGACTTTAGAGGCTATCGACCCTAGAGGATCATTAAGCCCACGAAAAGTCAGGAAGTGTGCAAGACCGGAGCCCCCGAACACCCAGATATACTGGGAATATAAACCCTGAGGCCTTCTTCACTCAAAAAACCCAGTCTCTTCCACAACCTTTAATGTGACCAAGACAGGAGCCTCTTACGAGAACCCCAGTCCCTTGATGCGTAAGAAGAGCGAGACACGTAATCAAATTTACTCCGGAATACTGCTGAACCAGAGATATCATTGCATTGCAGGTCCTCATTAAGGGGACTGGTTATTTTGGGGGGTTTATTTATTTATATATAAATCTATGTTTTAATTTCCTCGCTAGACCTCCATCAAGCTAAACAAATATAACACCCCCTAGGCCCCCCCCTTTAAGATAAATTTGTATATTTTTTGGTAGAAAAATTTCCCGGCCAAAGGCCGGTTACTCTGAAAATTACAAAATCGACACCTAAATTATACGAAAGGTCTTAATATTGACAAAGAAATGGGGCGTGAAGTATTAAAATCACCAAGCTAATGGGCCGAACCTCTTAAAATCTAAAAACCAATGGGGCTAAACACGAGGGAGAAGGGGGACAAAAAACCCAGCCCATCCCCCCTTTAACGTCGGAGTGATAGGGAACACCCAAGGGAAGAGAGCTTGTTCAGTACACTCTAGGTATTACACACAAAAAAAAAAAAAAAATCCCACCCCTTTCCCATTCTTAAGTAAGCCATTTTAGATTTACAGAAGAGCGAACATTACTTTCATTACTGCATGTCCACAAGCATTTCAGTAATGTAAGCTCGTTTCCTTCTATTTTTGTTTTTTTCTCATTAAAGTGACAATTACAAAGTGGTGTACAATCTATCTTATTCTAGTTCCCTTATAGTTTATCTTATTGTACTGGTACATCTCTACATTCAACCTTGATGTTCCCCAATGCGGCCCTCCGCCACGGCCATTTCAAAGTCCAAGTCTCTCACTCTTGTCCTCTGTAGCGGGGACGTATTGTCACTGAAGGCTAGTCAGTACCAAGGTATAGACTATCTTGGTCAGTACCTCGCGCGCTCGGTGTAGATATTTACAGCCAGTTTTCTCTAGGCCCTTTAGAGTTACAGAGAGGTCAGGGATCAAGATTATTGTCAAGTTCGTTGGTGCTACCTTTTTATAGTGACAGATTTCTGGATTCGAAGGTTGCAGTGACATGAACGATACCCTTCCCTCAGAGGGGACTTAACCCGTTGAGCCCCGGGTAGTTATAATATTTTGTTCACCCCAGTCCCAAGCCATTTTCACTTTTTTTTTTTTTTTTGCTAAAATGGAAGACAAAGATGAGAAATGAAAAAAAACAAAAAAAAAACAAAATCACCTCGGACATTTTTTTTGGGGGGGGGGGGGCCGGTGGGGGGAGCCTCAAAAAAAATTGTTGAGACAAAATGGAAGAGAATGGTGAGAAATGAAGACAAAAATAAAAAAAAATCATTTCGGTCATTTGGGGGGGGGGGGGTTCAATAGTTCGTCTCCCCCGCATGACCACCCGCCCGGGAGCACTAGGGTAAAAACTGAGTATGGCATTGTACGGCATACATCCTAAGGAGTGTCTCACATAAATCTCAAGCCTCTAGCTCCTATACGACCGGAGTAATGATGGTTCAAAGTGGCGGTGAACTAAGGGTGTAAAGTATCCCCACTAAGCCCACCACCACCAGCCGCGCGGCTGTCTCGGCCCGCTCACACCTACTGGCCCGGCTCCCACACACACTACGGTACCTCCCCCTCCTATTCTCCCGCCATTTCCTACCTTACGAGCCACGTAAGTGTTTTTTATATGTCGGACGCACGTGATGCGTCGCTGGGAGTTGGTGATCAAACACTGCCGACGCAACACGTGCGACGCTGGGTCTCACCGGGTTAACAACAGTCCGCTTATACCAGGTTCCTATGTATATATTTGGGTGAAACAGCGGCATAGGGTCAAGCAACTGGAGTTCTTGCAGAGAAGCTCCAGTCCTGATGTTATTCTTGACTTACAGTGTGCTGGCTTAATAATCCAATAGGGTTGATAGCCTCTGAAGTCCTATTTTAATTTAACTAAAGGCATAGGGTGTGTGTGTGTGTGTTTCAGATGATAAGTCAGCAGTGGTATTAATATTGTTACGACCGGGACTCGTATAAAACAAGGGCTCTTAATCATTGGACTAGAAAGGCACACAGCCACAACGGTAACACTAGATCCACCCCTCGAACTTATAATGCCGGCGCACAAAAACACCTATACCCTCCAGAGTTAAATCTGCGATAACGGGGTATCCTATAACTCGGTATAAATGCACTACTACTACAGGCTGATGATCTCTGATACAGCCTGATCACAACAACATACAATTACGTTAATAATGTATACAAGGAAAAGGATAGAGAGCTTAATTAAATCACTGAAATGATTTAATGCAAACAAGAAGAAGGTATAATTAAAGTTACTCTAAACAATAATAAACTGCCACTCGTATATTAAAGAAAGTGAATGAAAGTCCTAAAGCATCAAGCAGGAATCTTCTGAAGAAAGTCTGATGCAGCTTAAGATGATCGAATCGGATTTTGAACTGTTATATAAAGCAGGAACAAGATATGACAAGTGTAGGGATATACAGTGTTAACTGGCACGGGAATAATAATAAATGCGCAATAGTATTATCTCCAACAACAAAAGAAGTACTTCCTCAGGCAACACAAAAGCCTGCTCGGGTTGTGCACCTCAACAACAACCAAGGCTTACAATCAATGGGCATAAAAATGCTGCATACATAACACAACAGCTTATAATCTTAATTGGGTGTCTGCTAGGCGAATAAAGTCTAGCTGGGATGTAGTAGGCTAGGAAACAATGGCTGAGCAAGCGGCTCGTAGCCTAGCGAGGTCTTTCAGACTGTACGGCCAAATTATGTTAATTGACGGGGTGCTCTCTTGAGAGATCCAGATTGCTAGTATCTGGTTCCCTCCTGGCGACCCTCTCAAAGTCAAAGCAAAACGAGTTAGCACAGTGTTGGGTGGCAGAGGCAAAAGCCCTCACTCGCAACACAGTGCTAAACTCACAAGGTACACAGTCAGAAAGACAACCTAGGCTTCCCACGTATCCGTTGCGATTGTACAGGTTCAGCAAAACCTGGTACACATCGGAAATCACAACAACAATAGCCTCACCCCAGTCTAGCATTAAATAGCCCAGCAGACAACCAAGTAAAAGGTAGGGAGACACCGTGAGTGTGTCGAACCTCTACAGACAAAATGGTAACCCCTCCAAAATGTCTAACTAAACATGTAATATCTGAGAGCATCAGCATATAATACGATGGCCGATATATGAAATCGTGCAGAACCAAAGGGGAGTTATGATATTAAATAGATTGGAAGAATGAGAGGTAAGAAGTTGAGAGAGAGAGAAAGTGTTCTATAGGTAGAAGTCGGGGACAGGTAACAAGGGAGATGTGTAGGGTATGATGGTCAGGCAAGCTCTGAGCAAGGAAGACACAAGGCAGCGGGGAGTGCGGAGGGGGACCACTTCCTGAAGCGGCGGGAGGGTGGTGAGGCAGCCAGCCACTCAGAGGGCCCGGCCGTGGCATGACGTCACCGAGACAACGTGTAACACTACGCGACTACCCTCTGCCTCCAGCACTTACTCACTCACACTCTCTAGCTGTATCATTCAGTCTTATACATTAAACTTATAACTGATGATTTAAAATATAATGCATTGTCACAGGCGAAAACAAAGACCACTTCTATACTGCCTGCGACATGACGATTCACCAGAAAGAAAGTACAACATTGTAGATAGACTGTAGCCAAATGCATTGCACTGGCGAGTGTTAGCGAGTGGCCAAGCGAGCGGCTGAGCCCACGTGGCGTTCTGCCAAGCTGCAGGCGTCACACCCCCACCAAGATATTAGACACTCAACCATCAGCTCCATATCTGACAAGCAGAACGCCGATAAGACTCGCCACCCCTAATCACCTCGCAACAAAGAAGGCAAAGCTCAGTTCTCATCAACAACTTTTTTTTTTTTACAACCCCTCCCAACACAATAGCTTAATTCATACTGCTATGCTCCTAGAGCGAGCTTCTACTAGCCCAGCCTTCTGAGAGAATCACATGTTCGACTCAGAACTTCAGCTATGACATACTTAAAAAAAAATAACTATTAAAGAAAGAGTTTTTATAGAATTTTAATTTTTAATATGTTTTTGGCAGCTGCACTTACAGGGGCAAGCCTATTTTACTCCACTCTCAACACACACTGACTGAACGGCGAGGGTTCTCCTGCAAACAAACCCTCCCGTGACAAACAATCAGCCAAAACATTATCAGTGCCCTTATCATGCCACACATCGAACTTGTGTTCCGGCAGCAAAACAACACCTGGCACTGATAAACTGCCCAGTCCATCACAAGACTGGCACTTCTCTTCGCTCTTTCCGGCAACGTGGCATGCCAAAAGGCTTTCACTAGTTCTACCTTCGTGATAGGCGATGCAGCCCCGAGGCGGTCTATGGTGTCGTGAACTCTCGATAAGGTATAGGCGTCTGTCAGGGAAAATTCACACCCACTCTCGCAATCAACACACACACTGATCTTGCCACTTAACACAGGTTGTAAAGTTACAGGCAACGACCACTCACGATATCCATTATCCCTTAGACCCTTGGGCAATGGATAGGTGTCTGTCAGGGATAATGCCTCCACACTCTTGCAGTCACCATACACACGGATCTTGCCACTCAACTCAGGTTGCAAACTCACTGGCAACGACCACTCACGATATCCTTTATCCCTCAGACCCTTTTTCCACATGTCGTCTAGCTCTGTTTTCACTACAGGCTGTTGAGCAGGATTTATACGGTAGGGAATTAACTTAAACCTTGCACTGTCTCCAGCCTCCATGTCGGATTCTACCCCGTACATCAGGCCTGGAGAAGCAACAAACATGCGGATGCACTGCCACAGCCTAGTAAACAACTTATCTCGCAGAACAACATGCCTAGTGCCCTCCCACAACCCAGCCAAGACCGCAGCTTCTAACCTGTAGTCTCCCTCCTTCTCCACCTTCGTCCCTAGAACAGCCAGGTCATGAGAGGGACGATCAGTACCACCTGTGCAGTGACTCCCATAGTTCATTATCGCTAAGGCTTCCCCGCCGATACCGTACATGCGCACCGCCGCATTCCTTGCGACTACATCTGCCTGCGCAGCATCACCGCTTTTAGCGACATGGCCAGATACAGTCGGTCTATGGTAGGGCTGTTGCATTCGACTAGAGCAGCATTGGGAGGCTATGCGATGACCGGGCACATCCACTCCACAGCCAACCTCACCAATCTGCTCAAAGTCCTCCTTTTGACCACCACCCTTAGCAGCCATGGGTCGACCTTGACCTGACAACCATATCCAAGCCTCGTCGCCCACCTTGAACCACCGAAACAACGAGGCTAATGGTCTCCCAACATTCACGTGACCTGCCCGCGGAACATCTTGCACCGCCTGAGTTGTGAGGCTCAGGGACTCGGCACGACCAGTGGGGTATGAACCGAGCTGGTGCTGGAGCGCTGCACACTGCTGCTCAGGCAGGTGCTCTAGCGCTTCCACAGCCACCAGACTCGTGTCCCCCGCCCACTGCTCCGCCGAGACATGACAATCCCTACTCTCCTCCACCTGTGCCCTACTGCCCCCCTCTCCTTCTCCACCTTGGCCGCTGCAGACCAACACAGGGACAGTAGGCTGCTCAGGTGGTTGCCTCACAAACTCCTCCAACAGGTTCACATGGCATGTTTCCCCGTCCTCGTGTTTGATCTCGACAGCACCATTACCACACATCTGAACTTCCGGATCCTCCAACTGCAGTTTACAAATATCTGAGAGAACCAATCTGTCTAAATGCTTCCGAAGCATCCCAAGTCCTCCCCCAATATCAAACTGAGCAACCCTTTTTTCTCTCTGTGCGTAACGTTGCTGCCTCGGAGTCTCTTCCTGCCCTACCTCCTCACTAGCTGTGACAGGTCCTGGGGCCTCTCCAGACTCCAACAATGGTGCCAATACTGAGTCGCCAAGAAGCGCTGCTGGTACTAAACTCTCCAAACTTTTACCAACATTAGCCGTCTTCTTTCGACCGTTCCTCCGTTGATCAGAAGACTGAGGAATAGGCTGTGACACTTTGGATGCAAGAGATCTCGTAACAACGCACGCCATAGGTTGTACATGACACTTCTCTACCCACTCCTGTTCCTCCCTACTTACTTCGGCCGGCTTCTCGGCAACGACTAATGGTGAAACCTGAGAAGTAGGCACCGCAAAGTCGTTGCCAAGAAGGAGATCGACGCCCCCAACAGGCAAGTTCTCCACAATTCCCACATCCAACTCTCGTGTCACACCATCTACATCCAGTTCCATCCTGACCAACGGGTATGACCTGATAGCATTGATACCTTGCACCACAACCACCCTTGTCGCGTTTATTGGTCTACCAGTAAAGTTCTTCATCAAAGTCTGAGAGGCACCCGTGTCTCGCAACAGCTCAACTCCATGCTTCTTACCAGCCCACTTCACGAAGCCACGCCCTCGATGGTCGCAAAAGACATCGCGGACAGGGTTCGAGCCCTCCGGATTCTTCTCCACTGGCTGTGTCCCAGCCTCTGACGTTATACCCCGGGCAAACTCAGACGACTTCGGGGCCACCCCATTGTTGCGAGCCAAAGACACAACTGCATTAGGTAGCTTGCTTGGACAGGCTCTTGCAAAATGCCCCTTCTCATGACAATGAAAACACTCTAACTCCCCCTTGGGCCTCCCTTGAGGTGGGGAAGGGCCCGGACTCTTGCTAAACGGGACGGTACTAGGTTTATGGTCAGTTTTGGTATCGTTGCTCTTGTTCTTAGTGTAATTATGTGTATCAGTGTTTCGGGGAGGGGGAGGGTTACGCTCCTTATTGCCTGCATCACTTCTCTGTGCAAGACCGCACCCACGAATCAAAGATAATCGAAGGTCAGCCATCTCAACTGCCTCCTGAAGAGTTTTTGGGTTTTTCTCTTTAATATTCAACGTCAGATCGCCGCCCGTACACTTGAAAAATTGTTCTAGAAGCATCAGCTGTTTCAACTCCTCAAACGTCGATGCTTTCTCAGAACGCAGCCAGTTTCTAAATGCATCGGACAGATCCCGGGCATGCTCAAGAAAGGTGCACTCACGACCCTTCGTTACACCCCGGAACTTCAATCTGTACATCTCTGGTTGTAACTCATATGCCCGCAGGACAGCCTCCTTCAATACTTCATAATCGATGCACGACTCCAAGGGCAACGCATCATATGCCTTGAGTCCTTTGCCAACCAACCTAGAGGAAACAAGGGCTGCCCACTTGACCTCGAGCCATTGGTGCTCCCGGCACTTCTTCTCAAAACGCATAAAAAGTTCGGTGACACCCGACTCGTCAAATACAGGGACTAACTTGAGCAGGTGCGATAAAGACTGATCAAGACCTCGATTCCCAGAAAAGAGATGCTGCCCTGTTGACTCCACCCGAGACTTCTCAAGATCTATGTCTGCACAGTACTTCGTAGCCTCAATCCTGAGCTCAGCCTCTCTCCGCCTAAGCTCCGCCTCATATCTGGCCCTTCTCTCCTCAGCCTGAATCTTAGCCATCTCAAACTCCCGCTGCTACTGCTCAGATTCCCGTTGCTGCTTAGCCATCTCAAGCTGGAAGAGCATCTCTGCCGTCAAACCTTGAGGAGGAGGAGATGCAACAATTGGAGACTCACCCAAGAGCAAACCACGCTGCCAGTGGCTATCGGCCAGCGGGAACGTACCCGGCTCCGGAGCCCAAGGGGGCGCCATGGTAGGAGTCGAGTGAAATGGGGGCTGGGCCGAACGTGCCCCAGCTCCCGCTCCACCCGAAGCCCCACGCACCACGCCGAGCACACAGGCCACCAGGTCACTTCTCGACATGCTGCTAGTGCCCACATGCTCCATGATCGTGGCCAAACACTGGAGACCATACCAATCAATCCCCGACACCCGGTCAACAGTAATAGGCACCTCCAGAAACTTCTTTGCATCCTCCTCACTAGTTATAACTCTAATGCCTTCGGACAAATCCCGCTGCTGCACCTCAGAGTCTGTTTCCCGTACTGTGTCCTCCATAGGCAGGTCATGTGAGCATAAATCCAAAGACGTTATCCTAACCCTTTACAATTCCTTAGTCCGCCCTCTTCTGGAATACTGCGTTCAATGCTGGTGCCCTTATTACCAAAAAGACATAAACAAGCTAGAACGAGTTCAACGTAGAGTTACCAAAATGATACCTAGCCTAAAGAACAAACCATACGAAGAGCGTCTTAGAGAATTAAATCTATTCCTTTAACCCAGCGCAGATTAAGAGATGACTTAATTCAAGTGTTCAAAATCATCAAAGGCATCGACAATATGAACTGTAGAAAGTACTTCACTATCGACCAATCTAATTACACGCGGGGAAACGGTTGCAAATTTATTGGTAAATCTTTTAACTCACACGAATCTAAGAATTTCTTCTTCAATCGAGTTGTCAACTTGTGGAATGGGCTTCCCCGAGACGTTATAGACTGCAGCACCATTGATTCATTTAAACTCCGCCTAGACAAATATCTCTCATCAAACCCGCGACTGGCTGCGTTTGTAATTGAATAACTTTATTTTATCCTCCCCTCAGTTACTAACCCATATGTCCCCTACTAACTTCCTAGTCCTGCCACGGACATTAGTTCCAGGGCAGTAGTTCCCTTTCCAATGTTCCCTTACCCACTCTAAACCACTGTTTGGACACTTGATCCTCAGTGTTTTGGAGGACAACCAGACTAGAAGGGTCACTAGATCTGTTGTTGCTTGATTTCCTTTGTACTCCTTTGTACTGTACACTGATCCGTCGTCCGACATATTGTCTACCGAAAATTCTCAACGTTTATAAAAAAAATAAAAGTGCCTAAACTCTTATGTAGCACTATTCACTCTGGAAGACCCTTAAGTGTTATACTACTTGCCAAAACAAAATCCGTGTCCACTATATTCCTTTAAAAAAAAAAAAAAAAAAATTACCACAACACTCCTGCATTATTTCTCTAAGTTCACAAAATCCTAAGCAAGGTCGCCATTTGTTACGACCGGGACTCGTATAAAACAAGGGCTCTTAATCATTGGACTAGAAAGGCACACAGCCACAACGGTAACACTAGATCCACCCCTCGAACTTATAATGCCGGCGCACAAAACACCTATACCCACCAGAGTTAAATCTGCGATAATGGGGTATCCTATAACCTGGTATAAATGCACTACTACTACAATAATAAACTGTCACTCCTATATTAAAGAAAGTGAATGAAAGTCCTAAACCATCGAGCAGGAATCTTCTGAAGAAAGTCTGATGCTGCTTAAGATGATCGAATCAGATTTTGAACTGTTATATAAAGCAGGAACAAGATATGGCAAGTGTAGGGACATACAGTGTTAACTGGCACGGGAATAATAATAAATACGCAATAGTATTATCTCCAGCAACAAAAGAAGTACTTCCTCAGGCAACACAAAAGCCTGCTCAGGTTGTGCAACTCAACAACAACCAAGGCTTACAATCAACGTGAATGAAAATGCTGCATACATAACACATGAGCGTATAATCTTAATCGGGTGTCTGCTAGGCGAATAAAGTCTAGCTGGGATGTAGTAGGCTAGGAAACAATGGTTGAGCAAGCGGCTCGTAGCCTAGCGAGGTCCTTAACCCATTCGAGGTACATACCTAGTACGCTGGAGACGCGAGGGGGTCCAAACATTTTGGTCAGACCATATGGTCGGAGCGAGCGGGACAAAGGTGTGCCCAACTCAACCGCACTAGAAAGACTGACTCATGGACGTGGAAGCTCCCGCTCTGCCTAAACAGACGATGCGTGATGACGGAAAACTGTTTCTGCGCAGGGCATGGGGCCCAAAGCGACCCCTGCATGCCGATTCAGGGTTAAGACTGTACGGCCAAATTACGTTAATTGATGGGGTGCTCTCTTGAGAGATCCAGATCGCTAGTATCTGGTTCTCTCCTGGCGACCCTCTCAAAGTCAAAGCAAAACGAGTTAGCACAGTGTTGGGTTGCAGAGGCAAAAGCCCTCACTCGCAACACAGTGCTAAACTCACAAGGTACACAATCAGAAAGACAACCTAGGCTTCCCATGTATCCCTTGCGATTGTACAGGTTCAGCAAAACCTGGTACACATCGGAAATCACAACAACAATAGCCTCACCCCAGTCTAGCATTAAATAGCCCAGCAGACAACCAAGTAAAAGGTAGGGAGACACCGTGAGTGTGTCGAACCTCTACAGACAAAATGGTAACCCCTCCAAAATGCCTAACTAAACATGTAATATCTGAGAGCTTCAGCATATAATACGATGGCCGATATATGAAATCGTGCAGAACCAAAGGGGAGTTATGATATTAAATAGATTGGAAGAATGAGAGGTAAGAAGTTGAGAGAGAGAGAAAGTGTTCTATAGGTAGAAGTCCGGGACAGGTAACAAGGGAGATGTGTAGGGTATGATGGTCAGGCAAGCTCTGAGCAAGGAAGACACAAGGCAGCGGGGAGTGCGGGGGGGGGGACCACTTCCTGAAGCGGCGGGAGGGTGGTGAGGCAGCCAGCCACTCAGAGGGCCCGGCCGTGGCATGACGTCACCGAGACAACGTGTAACACTACGCGACTACCCTCAGCCACCAGCTCTTACTCACTCACACTCTCTAGCTGTATCATTCAGTCATATACATTAAACTTATAACTGATGATATAAAATATAATGCATTGTCACAGGCGAAAACAAAGACCACTTCTATACTGCCTGTGACATGACGATTCACCAGAAAGAAAGTACAACATTGTAGATAGACTGTAACCAAATGAATTGCCCTGGCAAGTGTTAACGAGTGGCCAAGCGAGCGGCTGAGCCCACATGGCGTTCTGCCAAGCTGCAGGCATCACAATATGTATATGTCTTCAAGAGTAATTTAAACTAAGCCACTATATACACCCACCAAAACGCACAGGACACATGACATGACTATACGAAAGATGAGACAAGCAATAAATGACGATTACATAATGCTTGAAATAATCAACATGGATTTTTTAGCTCACCTTTGCTATATTTATGTCATGTCATGTGTAGCCCACGGTGCCATTAGCGTAAATGTCTCTTGAATGTAGTGTCATTATAATTATTATATGAAACGTCTCCCTCTCTATGAAAATTAAAATTTAACGTATGGTAATATATGACTAAATAATACAGTAGCTAAGCTGTGTTCGTGTTTGCGAAAATGATATATATTCCAGTTGCTATTGCCTGTCCTGCTCAACATTGAATATGTAACAGTGATCAGTCAAATATGGAGAGATATATTGGTCATACATACACATCAATAGTAAATTTAATGGTCATGCACACGAGTTCCGAATCCAAATACAAAATCAAGCATAAAATGAACAGTTGCGTGTAATATATATTTGTTCCGTAGTGTATATGACTATATATGAGTGATAGGCATTACATTCAGGTTTACTAGTTTATGATAGGTTTGAGGAGCTTGGGTAGGGAGGAACTATATTCACTCCTTTGGGATGGCTGAATTTTTGTTTAGGATTCTGGGGAACTTGAACCTTCTACCCCATGGTTAGCGCATAGCGCCTTACCACTAGACCAACCCAACCCGTGTGAGTGTTTGTGTGTGTGTGTGTGTGTGGACACGCGGTGGTGAGCTTAAAAGTACAAAATTAACTAAATATGTAGGTTTGCAGGTACATGAGGTTTGGGGCGACAGTTTAAGTGTACACACCTCTTTAAAATACGTTGAAATGGAATGTTTTCGGTTAGGTTAGGTAAGTTAGGTTAGTTTAGGATAAGTTTTATTTAGATACTTATATTTAGGTTAAAAAATCTAAAAAATGTACTCGTAAACATGCATAATTAACGTGTGTACCGAAAAACACACCACCGCTTGGGTGTGTGTGTGTGTGTGTGATAATTGGATCGCTACAGCCGTGGAAGGGATCCACCAAACTGCCTGTGTTATTTTGTAATAAATCAGAATATCTTGAGTCGGGGATCATTCCTTAAGGGGGCCCACCTCGTTTGTTCTCTCTCTCGCTCTTTTTCTCTGGCTTGTATCCATTCGGCCCCATTCAGCCTACTGTTTTAAGACGTTTACACCCATCCAGGTGTCATTATTTTCCTGGCGAGCGGTAGCGAGCCTGCATATATATATAGTTTTGTTTTGACAACAAGCTAAATTTGTGCATTTTTCGATAGAAAAATGTCTCCGGCTAAGCCAAATTTCTCCTTACAATGCTGGCTCGCTATCGCTCGCCAGGATGAAATCAACAACTGGATGGGGGAAAAACGTCTTAAAACAGTTGGCTGAGTGGGGCCGAATGGATACAAGTCAGAGAAAGAGAGAAAAGGAGAGAAATATGAAAAAAGTCGGTCACCACCCTTAATGGGGTGCGAGATGATTGGGTAACTTTGAGTACATCAACACGCACACACACACACACACATATCGGGGGAGGCGATAGGACAGTGGATAGCGTGGTGGACTGTAGACCTAATGGACCTCAGATCGAATCCACGCCAAACGTCAGGGTTTTTTCCGAGGTGATCTGATCGTTCCTGCTGTTCAACAATAATCCTGGCTACACCGACAAGTCAAGAAAATACACCCTATATCGTCACCAATTCATAGGAAAGAAGATGCCCGACCATATTCGAAGCTGCTGTGAACGACCGTATAGCTGCTCTCGCCAATCAAGTGGCGTGTATGAATAATTATACAGTAGTGTCGTCAACTTGTGGGGCATAAAGGAAGCAACCAACACCTTGAAGCTCCACTGTGACCATCTACTGTAGTGCGACATGTGAAGCACCCAACATATCGAAGCTTCAATCGATAATAGCGCGGCCTCACAAGAGTTACAGGCTACTGCAAAACCTACAGTACCGAGGTTGAGACATAGTAAAAAGAAAAAGAAAAAAACGTCTCTCTCTCTCTCGATAAATGTAGTATCGTCTGCCCGCATCCACTCAGTGCAAACTGACCGATACATTTATGAACAAATTGCAGATGTAAGTAACTTACAAGATACCGTATTTTTGGGCGACTTTAATTTACCTGTGACCAAGTGGGGCGATACTCTTACTTCACACTCCGGACATGACTTGTATGCAAACTTGAAAGAGAGTTCACTCTATCAATTTGTTCGATCGGCGACCCGTGGTAATAATGTTCTTGACCTTGTACTTGCAACAAAAGAAGAATTAATAGAGAATTTGAATGTTGGTGATGAATTCAGTAACAGCGACCATCGTACAATAACTTTCACTTTAAAGTTTACTAGTAACGAACCAATTAGCAGCATAGAAAAAGTCCCTAATTTCAAAAAAGCAAACTTTCATAAACTTAGAGCTATGTTTAAAGAAACTGAATGGAGCTTTTTAATTAACAATAACGAGATAAATACATCTTGGGAATTATTTGAAACCACTTACCTAAAAGCAGTGCAGGACTGCATACCATCGAAAATACGGCGTCCAAGCCTTAATAATATGCCCAAATGGTGGAATAAAGAAATTTCAAACTGTCTGCTTGCTAAAAAATTTGCTAATGATAGATTAAAATCCTTACAAAATGACGAAGAACGGGTGAAATTTGTAGAGCTACGACGCAAAGCCAAAAAGTTAATTAAGCAAAGTAAAAAGACCCTGGAGTTACATGTTGCAAATCAAAGTAAAACAAACCCGAAAGAATTCTATAGTTATATCAGAAAGTAAAAAGTAGTTACTTCAACTGTTGGACCGTTAGTCGGTGAAAATGGAGAATACACCAAAGACGAAGTACAAATGAGTAATGCCCTCAATACCTTCTTTGCATCAGTTATTACAACGGAAGACCTCAGTGATATCCCTACACTATCGCCGATTCAGATTGATAATTCAGATGTTCTAAGCAATATCACCGTTACAGAGAGAGAAGTATTGAATTGTTTAGATAAACTCAAGGTAAATAAAATGCCTGGACCTGATCAAATCTCACCTAGAGTCCTAAAGGAAGCTAAGGATGAGCTCTCCAAACCACTGACATTGCTATTTAATAAATCCTTGCAGTCTGGAAATATGCCTGATCAGTGGAAGCTAGCCAACGTAACACCGATATTCAAAAAAGGCAGCAAATCCCTACCCAGTAACTATCGTCCAAATAGCTTAACCTCAGTTGTATGTAAAATGTTAGAAACACTCATAAGAGACAGACTCGTAAATCACTTAGAGGAAAATAACATACTTAAATATACTCAACACGGCTTTCGTAAAAAACGTTCCTGTTTAACAAACCTCGTAGACTTCTTCCACGATATACTCAACCTCTACGATGAGAGTAAAGCTGTAGATATTATATATATACCTTTATTTTCAAAAGGCCTTTGACAAAGTTCCCCACAAACGTTTATTGCTAAAACTAAAAGTGCATGTAATACACGATGGTGTGGTGAAATGGATAGAAAATTGGCTCAGCGACAGAAAGCAAAGAGTAGTCATAAACGGTAAGGCATCTAAATGGACCAATGTAAGTAGCGGGGTACCCCAGGGATCGGTGCTAGGACCAATTCTCTTTCTAATTTACACCAACGACATAGATGAGGGTCTCACCTGTACAATCTCAAAATTTGCTGACGATACAAAAATTGCAAATAGCGTACTCTCAAAAGAACAAGTTGACGATATGCAACACAATCTAGATAAATTGTAATGTTGGGCCCAAATTTGGCAAATGAGTTTCAATGCGGATAAATGTAAAGTACTACATATCGGATACCAAAATGAGAAAGCAAACTATTTGATGAATGGCACCCAGCTTAAGAATGTAAACAGAGAAACCGATCTGGGAGTAACAATATCGAGTAACCTAAAACCGAGTCAACAATGTTCAGAAGTTGTTAAGAAGGCAAACAAAATAATTGGCTTTATAGGCAGATCATTTGAGCATAAATCCAAAGACGTTATCCTAACCCTTTACAATTCCTTAGTCCTCCCTCTTCTTGAATACTGCGTTCAATCCTGGTGCCCTTATTACCAAAAAGATATAGACAAGCTAGAACGAGTTCAACGTAGAGTTACCAAAATGATACCTAGCCTAAAGAACAAACCAAACGAGGAGCGTCTTAGAGAATTAAATCTATTTCCTTTAACCCAGCGCAGATTAACCCTCGTCTAGCGGGGGGTTTTGGGCTTGTTTGGGCATATTCAGGCCCTCCTGAATGATAAATCAAGTATCTGCATGAAAAGAAATGAATTCAGCAAAAAACTAGGCGCTAAAAGCTTCAAAATGAGACCAGAACGAGCTACGTAGCACTCAAGGTTCTCATACAGTGGTACCATTTACATGGGATTTCAGCGTATAGGGGTATATTTTTCCTAGCTACGCTCACTACTGGCTACACTGCCGGCCTCTCGAGAACACGGGGAGGGTGAGTCAGTGTGCGGCGGTAGGCCCTGGGAGTCGGACGTGTGGCCCGCTGCACTCCCGGCCATTTGCACTCGATTTTAACCCTTTAACACTTAAAGAACGGGGCCCGACTTAAGTCTGTATCCAAAAAGCAGCAAGTTAGGAGCATTATTAAGGCTTTTAAAGGGTTAAAATCGAGTGCAAATGGCCGGGAGCGCAGAAGGCCACACGGCCGATACCCAGGGCTTACCGCCACCCACTAACTCACCCTCCCTGTGTTCTCGAGAGGCCGGCAGTGTAGCCAGTATTAAGCGTAGCTGGGAAAAATATACCGCTATACGCTAAACTCCCATGTTTCTGGTACTACTGTATGAGAACCACGAGTGCTACGTAGCTCGTTCTGGTCTCATTTTGAAGCTTTTAGTGCCTAGTTTTTTGCTGAATACATTACTTTTCATGCAGATACTTGATTTATCATTCAGGAGGGCCTGAATATGCCTAAATAAGCCCTAACCCCCTCCCCCCCCCGCTAGACAAGGGTTAAAAGCCATAATAATGCTCCTAACTTGCTGCAAATTGGTGCTCGGCTATAGCCGGGCACCGCTCTTTAAGGGTTAAGAGGCGACTTAATTCAAGTGTTCAAAATCATCAAAGGCATCGACAATATGAACTGTAGTTGTCCAAACTATGATATGGACAGTCTTACTTTAAGTATTATATTGGGTATTTAGTACTAAGTTTGTGGGATCAACGGTTATATAGAATAATTCAGAAGTTAATAATTATGTTCTATATTGGATATTGGGTAGTCTGTCATTCCTATGAACTTAGGTAATTATAGTTGGGTGGGAAAATATATACCTACCCATTTGCGCATGCGTGATATTGGCGGACCTCTCGCTAATATTGTGAGGGTCCCGCACTCTCTCCCTAGCCGCCACCACTACCAGACCGTCTGCTTACACTCTCGTGTTTTACCTCATATTTCGCCCCATTAGTGATAGTACTTATCTCATCAATTCTCCATCTATCCATACTAATCCATAGATCATTAATCATCATTCCCATCAATCATTCAGTATAGTGGCCCCCTTCTTTATTCATCAACTCTATCCTATCACCCGTTTCACACACCATCTTGTAACATCATAACGGCTCAACAGGTCAACAAAGGTCTACAGCACTAGTTCCAGTCTTCAGGTGATATAAACCATTATATGATATTATTATACAGTCCACTGAATCATTTAACTAACGAATATCTATATAACATATGGTCCTTCGAACCGGATCTGGTGTTGTGGTGCCTAGCCGGCGTGCTCCCATTATTTCCTGGTCCGTGAGCTTCTGCATGGCTACCCTCTCGCTATTTTTTTCGTCTGTTTCGGCCGCGAGGGTTTTTGTGTACAAAGTGGCACAAGGCTTCTTTAAGCATGGCGCGGCAGGGGGGGGGGGGGGGGCCATAGGCGAAAGTTTTTGAGCCAGAGAGGGCTATTTACCCTGGCCTTATAACAAAGGTGGCCATTATAGGCCATTCATATGTGTGGGATCTGTATGTAGATGAGCCAGTTTACTATCCCCACTACACTGTCAAACCTCTTGCCGCCCCAGGGGCTAAAGTAAGCACTTTAACCCTTAATTAGCGGCTCACCACATAAGTCGAGTTAAATAAAGCTGGACTATGTGGCGGCGCTCGACATATGTCGAGTGGCAATTTCAGCACGTAATGTTGCTGAGAGAGAGAGACAAGTGGTGGCAGGAGACTAGCGAGCGTATGACTGCTCCAGACCACCGCGGCGAACCTACTGACACGAATCTCAGCTCCCTCCTCCCTCTCTCACTCGCTACATACTGAATTATATGGGGAAAGTACCGAATTACATGCTTTTTGCACTCGCGTTGCACGGTTATTGCAAGAAAACTAGCCATCATAAAAGGATCGTTATGGTGTCATTCGAAAGCTCTGTTTATGCCCTTTCAGGGATAGGTACTTGTTTTACGTTCTGGGTCTTATTTAGGCATGAAAATTATCACGTAAACAGCCCTATTTTGGCTAAAAACACCCCGCTGGGCGGTACATATAAATAAACCGCATAGGCCGCTCGTAAGGTGTTAAGGAGTACTGAGGCCTGGGAGCAATTACTTAGCTGGCGTCCTAATTTGACATACCTTGTCATCGGTGGCAATGACGTGAAGTCAGGCGTTGCACCAAAGGATTTAGCCAACGAGATCCAGGAGTTGGTTAGGGAGATAGAGAATAGGACAGGAGGTCATTGCTTGATAATAGGAATAGAGAAGCGCCAGAACCCTAGAGAAGTCGAACCCGCCGAGTTCAACAAAATCCGCTATTCGGTTAACCAGTGGCTCAAGAGCAACCTGCCATGGACTCGGAGCCGGTACCAGTCCATGAACACCTCAGCAGCTGATTTTGGGTGGGATGGCATCCATCTAACACCGCCTGCCTCGGATCGGCTGTTTCGGGAGATAATTGGATCGGCTCGGGTCTTCTTTGGTGCAGACGCTTGAGCCATAGGCCTATAATGCATTTTTTGTGATTGATTGAAAGTTCAATGTGTCTTGCTTTTCTGATTATGCCTAATTAAATTTAAATGTAAAGATATTTATTGGCTTTTCTAAATTATCATTGAATCTCGATGCATCTAGTTAAACCTTTTCAAAATTTCTGTGATAGCCTAACTTTTCAAATTTTCTGTGATAGCCTAACTTTTCAGAATTTCTGTGATAGCCTATAACTTTTCTGATTATTGTGTCATCTAAATTTCTAGTACTAAAATTTGAAGCGTTGTAATTTGGGTTTTAACTTTGATGATTTCGGCACTCGGCGGGCGCTAATTCTACAAGTTCCAATGCCACTCATGTTCTGATAATTTGCCATGTATCCCGTCGCTCACGTTTAGTGATAGGTCCGAACCCGAGTTTGATCGGCTATTTATCACCATGTCTTGTTAGTATATCCTTTGTTTTTTCCCTTTTTATTTCTTGCCGTTGCTCGCGATTTGTGTTAGAACCCGAGTTTTGATCGGCATGATAAGTATTGTATTTTGTTTTCCCTCTCGCATTTGATGTTACTCGCATTTGTTCTCGCTCTTTGATTTTCTGTCATTGGTCTCTCGCGTTTAGCATTAGAACCCGAGTTTGATCGGCGGAAGATTTCCTGTTTCAAATAAACTGTCATAAAGGTCTGGGTTTTGTTTTGGACTAAGGGTGACAATATGGAAGCTCTAGCCCAAGGCAAACGCCGTCGGGCAGGTATTAAAGGTTCCTTGACTGTCCTGGCAGCAGGTTTGGATGAGTTCTTGGAGTCCGCAACTCGGATAGATATCGAGGCAAAACTTCATAGCGTGCAAAGCCAGGTGGCCAAATTTGAGGCCAATCAAGAGGTCTTGTTGCCGCTATACACCTCAGATGATGAATATTTCAAAGAAACCAAGCGGATACCATCTACTTATTTGACATCTATGGGATAGTCGCCCGCCTAAAGGCGGAGTTGGGTGGTCAAGAAGGGCAAACTCGATCCGAGAACAAAAAGGGATCGGGAGTTAAAGTGCCGCACCTGATCCTACCCACCTTCGCTGGCGACTCCACATTATGGACTGGGTTTTGGGACATGTTTCGATGTGTGGTGCATGAAAGGACTGACTTAAGTTCAATTCAAAAGTTAACATACTTAAAGGGTCAGTTAAAGGGGGATGCCTATAAGCTGATAGAAGGTTTCTCGGTGGATGGTGCAAGCTACGCCCCCGCCTTAGACTTACTTCAAGAAACCTTCGGGCACCCCGACAGGGTAAAGGCGGCACATATCATGAATTTCCATAATCTTGTCGCTCCTAAATGTCAGGCCGTAGAACTAAAGGCTTTCTACGCCACCATGGAAAGTGCCATTAGATCTATGACTAGTCAACAGGTGAGTCTGACAGAGTTCTGTGTGGTTACATTGTTGAATAAATTGACATCACCAGTTAAGGAGACCATTAGGAGGGAGATGGGTGAGCAAAGCCTAGATTGCAAGACTTTCACACAGTGTTTTCAGACAGAATTATAGAACATGGTTGGTCAGGACTCCCCAGGAAAGAATATGCCTGTGGCTACGGCTGCATTCGCAACACAGAGTGGTAGTAGCCGGTTCCCATGTATACTGTGCGGTGGGAATAACCATCCCTGGTATAAATGCTTGAAACATAAAACGGGACCGCTCAAAATTAAGAGAGCTCGGCAACTACGACTCTGTGCGGGATGTCTCTCCAGTGATCATGGTAGTAATGGGTGCACTAACCCTAACATCAAAAATTGTAGGTATTGCCAGGGTAAGCACTTTCACTCCCTGTGCCCAAAACAGAGAGAGGCAAGACCGGTAAGTGGAGGTACTACTAGGGAAGAGTCAACACCTACAACCTCAACAAGAATGTCTGTAAGTATGAATAAGCAAACTGTGATCCTACCCACAGTTCAGCTGCCTGTAAAGGGTAGATACAGGAAAAGTATAAAAGTCAGATCGCTATTAGACCAATGCTCACAGAGGACCTTCGTAAAGAAATCCGTACTACCGTCCCTTTCATACGAAACCGTGGGGACCGAAGAATTACGGCTCCATGGTTTTACCGGAACTCAAATCCCTCGTGAGTATACTATTGTAGCACTGAAATATTTACATCGGGGTAGGTTCCATCGTCTCGAAACAATTGTGGTCGAGGATCTTCCCGAACATAAAGGTGAGTCTAGTCTTAGTGCTGAAATGATTAGTTTAAAGCACCATGGCATTAAATTGGCCAATTCATGCGTCACAGAGACAGCACAGCTGGAGGTACTAATTGGTGCCGACTATTACTACAAGATAGTGCGACCTGGTTATAAACGGGTAGGTAATTTGGTTTTACTTCCAACCAAATTCGGATATGCACTGAGTGGTTCTTATGCGGCATCCACATCCAGTTCCAATACTGAGGTTGTAACAATTCTAAAAGTGGCAGTAACTCCAGTGGACCAATATATGTCTACTGGACAGTTCCCGTGCAAAGAAGTACTGAATGCTTTGTGGGATTTAGACCACATTGGCATATCACCCAAAGAACATTCGCAAGCCGAACGGCAAGCTTTGATCAGCTATAAGGAGACAGTCACGTATGATCCAGAAAGTCTACAGTATCAGGTATGTCTTCCCTGGACCGAAGAAAAGGGACGGTTGCCCACCAACAAAGGTTTGGCTGTGGGTAGGTTACGAGCATATATTATATAGATATTCGTTAGTTAAATGATTCAGTGGACTGTATAATAATATCATATAATGGTTTATATTACCTGAAGACTGGAACTAGTGCTGTAGACCTTTGTTGACCTGTTGAGCCGTTATGATGTTACAAGATGGTGTGTGAAATGGGTGATAGGATAGAGTTGATGAATAAAGAAGGGGGCCATTATACTTAATGATTGATGGGAATGATGATTAATGATCTATGGATTAGTATGGATAGATGGAGAATTGATGAGATAAGTACTATCACTAATGGGGCGAAATATGATGTGAAACACGAGAGTGAAAGCAGACGGTCTGGTAGTGGTGGCGGCTAGGGAGAGAGTGCGGGACCCTCGCAATATTAGCTAGAGGTCCGCTAATATCACGCATGCGCAAATGGGTAGGTATATATTTTCCCACCCAACTATAATTACCTAAGTTCATAGGAATGATAGACTACCCAATATCCAATATAGAACATAATTATTAACTTCTTTATTATTCTATATAACCATTGATCCCACAAACTTAATACTAAATACCCAATGTAATACTTAAAGTAAGACTGTCCATATCAGAGGTTGGACACATTCCCGCCACCAGGTTTATATAATACAGTATCTACAAAAGCCCGGAGGCTATTTTATTCCGCCATGATTGGGAGGAGACTTGAGCCGCCTGTCGACTAGGGTGTCCACTGGGTACTTTGACCGGTTGATCGGTCGAGGTAACCCCTGTGGGAATGTCTCCAGGCGTCTCCGAGGAGTCCTCTTTGCACTCAATGTCCCCCTCAAGAGGGTAGAGTCGGATAGTCGGCCACGTATATGTTCCCGTCTTCGTCCGGACTCTAGCCGCTCTGACTTCTCTGTCCTGACCGGGTATTAACTCGACAATATGGCCCAACTTCCAAAAAGCGTCGACCAGACCAGCGTCGCCAGATATCTTTCGACAGTTTGCGAATATATTGATATCTGGCTGAAATGACATCTTATATTATGCGTCCGGCGACCTAGGGGATCTTACCCCAATAACACCCTCTGTGTTGGTGCGGGGTCATCGGTTGCGGGATCTTCCTGATGATAATGAAGTAGAGGATGGATTGGAAGATCCAGACTACATAAATAAAGATGTCATTTCAGCCAGATATCAATATATTCGCAAACTGTCGAAAGATATCTGGCGACGCTGGTCTAACGAGTAGCTGGTGACCCTCAGAGAGGCGCAGAAGTGTAAGCTGAGACCAATAAATGGTCGGTGGCCGTGAATCGGTGATGTCGTCATCATCCATAATGAGGGTCCGCGTGCTTTTTGGAAGTTGGGCGGTATTGTCGAGTTATTAACCGGTCAGGACGGAGAAGTCAGAGTGGCTAGAGTCCGGACGAAGACGGGAACATATACGCGGCCGACTGTCCGACTGCACCCTCTTGAGGGGGACATTGAGTGCAAAGAGGACTCCTCGGAGATGCCTGGAGACATTCCCACAGGGGTTACCTCGACCGATCAACCGGTCAAAGTACCCAGTGGACGTCCTAGTCGACAGGCGGCTCAAGCCTCCTCCCAATCATGGCGGAATAAAATAGCCTCCGGGCTTTTGTAGATACTGTATTATATAAACCTGGTGGCGGGAATGTGTCCAAACTCTGATATGGACAGTCTTACTTTAAGTATTACATTGGGTATTTAGTATTAAGTTTGTGGGATCAATGGTTACATAGAATAATTAAGAAGTTAATAATTATGTTCTGTATTGGATATTGGGTAGTCTATCATTCCTATGAACTTAGGTAATTATAGTTGGGTGGGAAAATATATACCTACCCATTTGCGCATGCGTGATATTGGCGGACCTCTCGCTAATATTGTGAGGGTCCCGCACTCTCTCCCTAGCCGCCACCACTACCAGACCGTCTGCTTACACTCTCGTGTTTCACCTCATATTTCGCCCCATTAGTGATAGTACTTATCTCATCAATTCTCCATCTATCCATACTAATCCATAGATCATTAATCATCATTCCCATCAATCATTAAGTATAATGGTCCGCTTCTTTATTCATCAACTCTATCCTATCACCCGTTTCACGCACCATCTTGTAACATCATAACGGCTCAACAGGTCAACAATGGTCTACAGCACTAGTTCCAGTCTTCAGGTGATATAAACAATTATATGATATTATTATACAGTCCACTGAATCATTTAACTAACGAATATCTATAGTAGTAAGTACTTCACTATCGACCAATCTAATTACACGCGGGGAAACGGTTGCAAAATTATGGGTATATCTTTTAACTCACACGAAGCTAAGAATTTCTTCTTCAATCGAGTTGTCAACTTATGGAATGGGCTTCCCCGAGATGTCATAGACTGCAGCACCGTTGATTCCTTTAAACTTCGCCTAGACAAATATCTCGCATCAAACCCGCGACTGACTGCGTTTGTAAATGAATAACTTTATTTTATCCTCCCCTCAGTTACTAACCCCTCTGTCCCCTACTAACTTCCTAATCCTGCCACGGACATTAGTTCCAGGGCAGTAGTTCCCTTTCCAATGTTCCCTTACCCACTCTAAACCTGTGTTTGGACACTTGATCCTCAGTGTTGTGGAGGAGAAGCAGCCTAGAAGGGTCACTAGATATGTTGTTGCTTGATTTCCTTTGTACTTTGTACTCCATGGGGGGTAAATTAGCCCACTCATATACAATTGTGGACCCCCTTTGTTTTTCTTTAAGCAATTATAACTCTCTTAATATATTTTGGATTAGAACTTGCTTTTCAATAAATAATATATCTAGTTTTGTAGTTGATGTATTATTATGTTTGTCCACCAACCAACTTCACCTCTAAACTCAATTAATGAAATCAACAAATACATGTGGCACTCCAAGGACTCGAAGCTACGATACTCACATAGAAATTCCACGCACTTACGCATTACGCTATCAAGACAGTTAAGAAATATGCACAAGCCTACGATTTATTATGCAGTTTCGAATCCTGCTTGTTAAAATATATTGTTAAAATAGGACTTCAGAGGCTATCAACCCTATTGGATTATTAAGCCAGCCCACTGTAAACCAAGAATAACGACAGGACTGGAGCCTCTCTGCGAAAACTCCAGTCCCTTGATGTCGAATCCTGCATATTAATCTGAGCATATACATATAATCCAACTGCGCTATGGTAGCCTAATGTATAGGCAAATGGAAGGAGTAATTAATGGGCTACTTAACCCTTGGGAAGGCCTCGCTATAAATTGCTCCTGAACCAGAATATTTTTTTTTTTTTTTTTTGTCCACCAACCTACTTCACCTCTAATAGTCCATGAGCCAAGACCCGAATTTTGGGATATCGGTACCACCCGGGGTGACTAATTCTCTTAGGTGTTTTTAGCTTGCTACATGTCTCTAGTTTATGTTTTGATATGATAGCCCTTGCACATTGGTAGCTTAATGGTCGTTATCACTTCTTGAATAGACATACCCTACCGAAAATTCCGATTTTTTTTAAAATGTCAAATTTGGGGACAGGAATGCCTAAATGTCAACAAAATGCATATAGTAATTGTCACATTTAATACAAGTCCTGTAAATACACACTAAGCATGCCATGGGCTTGTACATACTATTATGGCAAATTACTACTCCTAAATATCATCTACGTCAGACTCGGAATCTGACTGTTGTGCCACCGGCTCTTCTTCAATAGCCTTGTTCTGACATGTCTGTAACCTGCACATGTCCGTGCATTTTAGACCATTGCTGAGGCAAGTACACTTAGGGAGTTCGCATGACCGCACACACTTGCAAGACAGTAGCTGCATAACAGCATCTGGTGCTGGTGAGCCTCGCATCCAGTTGACGGCAAGCTTACCGTCCTCATCTGTCATCCAACCGCAGTCTGTTGGGTTCGCAACAAATGGCTGGCTCTGAAGACTTCTCCTCCAGATCGCAGCCTGGTAGTTTGCACGCAGTGCATGCATGAAGAGGCAGTCCTCACAAGGAGGGAGTTGACTTGACTCTACCTCTCCACGTCTTGCACAGAACAGCTCATACCGAAGCTTGTTTACCTTAGTTGTGTGGGTAGATGGTAGGTACATGTGGCAGGTGATTTCCTGTAGCTTCTCAAAGAGTTCAGGAGACACTTCCCATGAGCGTCCAAGTTCGTGAAAAGCATGCTGGTATGTCTTGTCCATCTTCACCTGCTTGAGTGTCGTCATCTTCCCTCGGCCAGCGAATGCACTGACGGTATCACAGCCTGTAAAGGCATGCATACCAATCAATGAATCACACACGCTGCCTCCCAGTGTGCGGCTCAGTGTGGTGATATCCAGGAATCTTGTCCGG
The DNA here is from genome assembly GCA_032716605.1 of Paralithodes platypus. Classification (NCBI taxonomy): domain Eukaryota; kingdom Metazoa; phylum Arthropoda; class Malacostraca; order Decapoda; family Lithodidae; genus Paralithodes; species Paralithodes platypus. The sequence goes on along the minus strand of CM064510.1, from coordinate 2,507,230 downwards.
TTCTTCGTCCCGCACTTCTGGAACAGATGGGATGGGATCTTGTGGCACATGCCAAGACACAACACCATGACGTCTGTATCTTCTGCAGTGATGATGACAGACTTGTTCCCAGATTCTGCTGCATGAAGTGCATGGAGAAGAAGGCGTGTGTCTGCTTCTTCTTGAGTTGACTTAAGCTCAGGAGCCTCTTCCCACTGCTCTTTGGTGATCTTGAAGCAGCGCTGCTCACATGTGACATACAGCTCCTTGTCCTTGAGCTTCTCCCTGTGCTGTGGTGCCTTCCATTCTTCTACCAAGAACTTGATAAGACTTGCCTTGTTGGAGGAACTACTACAAGGCAAGTAGTAGTAAGAAAGTTACTCGGTACGAGTAACTTTCTCCACTGCTGGATGTTGTGCCCAGGTTGAATGTTCTTGAAATGAATTCCTGTGCCTGCACTTCTTTTGGCTCGTTCTGCATCCTTGATGGATGTCTCCTTGTAGATATCAAACACAACATCAATGCGCCTGCTCTTAGCACCTTCATGAACAGCGTGACTCAGTGCTGTACCTGCAAGCTGTGAAAAAGTTTTGTCGTTTCCCTTCAGTTTGTGGACCAGGCTCATCCCATCAATTATGGTAGCAGAGGGCTCGGGTATCACTTCTGCAGGAGAAACATTCCTCTCTAACTCCTTTGCGAGGGCAGCCTTGTTGGTCTTGCGGAGAGACCCATCACCGCTGGCAAGTGCCCAAGGCAAAGGCCCCAGGGGATGAGCCAAGACATCACTCATTTTGAGCTTTCTGTTCTCGGCAACAAGGATCATCTGGCCAAATAGGTTCCTGTCAGCCTTTAAGATAACCTCCTTGGCATGGTCTTGTGAGCGTGGCTTCATTCTGATGTTAGTGAACGTTCTCAGTTTCGTCTTCGTCATCGTGTCATGAAACTGTATAGTTGGCGTATCGATCTCCAGGCGCTCTTCCTTGAAGGCTTGATATGCATCCTCTCCTATTCTGTAGGCCCCTAGAAGGTCTTTGACAACTTCTGGTGGTGCCATAGTCGCAGTTGACAAACTGACAAGATCTTCTTGCTCTGCGTTGAAGGGGTTCAACCAGCTGGTCTCCATCAGTTGAACTAAAGATTGGACATCGGCCTCATCTCTTCTAATCCTGGGCATCTGTAGGTCTGGGTGGCTGAAGTCAGTATACTTTTGGCCTACTACCATAGTCCTGAGCTGCCTTAAGTACCTGCTGCGATACTCCGATGTCAGGTAGTATTTGGCGACAGCTCCGCCTTTCAGGCTGAAGCCTTTTGTGCCCCCTGGTGTCTGGGTGTCTTTGTTGATCGTCTCTTCGATTGTCTGGTCCACAGGGATCCGTCCAAAGGGATTCTTGCTACCGATCTGGACCGAAAAGCCACCTTGCATGAAGTGTTCATGGACCTCTGGGTGTTCAATGGGCAGTCGAGACATCAAGGCATAGTAGTAGGTTAGGAACCGGGCATAGTTCACTTTGTCATAGGCAAAACACCACGGTATCATCTGTCGGATTGCTCCTAGGTGGAGCATCCAGTTGCCTTCTCTGGAGGCTCGAATTAAGTCCAGCATGATCTCAACCATGTCCAGGTATGACATCCAGAATGCTGAGAGGTTGTGTTCATCTCTGAGGGTCTCAAGATAAACTTGGAAAAGCTTCATGATATGTGTGCATGATTCACTCTCCATCAGCTCTTGAAAGAGTCCCTGAGACACATTGCTGTGAAAGCTGTTGATGTCCTTCAGTGTTTCATCTAGATGGTGTATGTCCCTTGAATGGTTTTCTTCTAGCCATGAAAGGAAGCCTTTCCATGCAAGCCTCATCAGTGCTTCATACACGAGCTTGTGTAGTCTCACTGCTCTGTTGTACCTCTTGCCGTTCATCACTCCTGACACTGATCCTTCTGCGATGATACCTGATTCCACACACAGATCTCTAAGACCTGCATCTTGAAACCTCTTTCCTATGGTGGAGATGAGATTACAGATTGTGTGGAAGACGCCCATCCTGATGATAATGTTCTTGAACTTCTCGTTTCCAGATAACTTCGGCAGCTTTGGCATAGAGTGCTTGATCAAACACGCACACAATCTTGTTAAGCTGTAAGGACTGCATGATAGCATGCGTTTGTTCCAAGATTTCATTAACGGTGGACATTTCTGTTGCGGGAGCATTGATAGTGGGCAGGTAGCTTACAGTGTCCTGAACCACTGCAATGTCTCTGCGCATTTTGATGTTGAACCCAGTCCAACTGCTGATGGACTGGTCCTCATGGTCTGACATTCGAGTAAGAAGCCAGATATGGTTCTTTGTCTTTGAATCCTGGACTTCCTTGGTAGTGTCGACATACGCAGTCTCAATCCTAGGTGGCCCTGCCCGCCGCCCAACATTGTATATTGGCAGCATTGATGATGTCTGAGTGATGCTTCTTATCTTGGACTTGGTAATCTCTGGCAGGACTTTCTCTGGCACAGAGCCTGCAACCTTGGACTGGACAGCAATGCCATTGACTCTATGAGAAGTACCTGCTCCACTTAGGGTCTCTTCAAGTCGGTCAATGTTATCCCAGGCCAGGGTTGTGAACACACCAGGGTAGATGTTTGCTGGCAGTGGAATGTCATCCTTTGAGCATTCCAGCTTCTGGATACAAAGGGCTGTATCGATCTCCTCAAACATTGAGTAAGACACACAGTGACCAAGACGATTCAGAGTTCGGATCAGTTCTGTGTTTCCTGTCAAAGACTTTACAGCATTGGTCAGCAGTACGTGCTTGGGTGGTTTTGTCTTGCCACTGGTAACAGCAAAGACCAAGTCACTGCCAAAGGAAGTGGCAAGACGTTGAGCTCTTTCAGAGGGAGTTTCACACTCACACTCTCCTGTCAGCAGGGTGTGCAGGAATTGAGTGACTGCTGCAGGAATGACATTCTGATCTGTATCGGGAGGCCATGGCTGACTCACATCTTGTTTATTGATCTCATTCCTCAGCTGCATTCCTGCTTTGGTTAAGACATCTTCAGAGTTAGCTGCTCTTGCTTCTTGCAGGTCTTTTGCCATTTTGTGTGCTTGCCGGGCAAGGTCGTCCATTGAGAGGCTGCGTGGATAGATTAGAAGCTTTCCTTTCTCATCTGGGACAAAGCGTAGTGATTCTCCAAACTCGGTTTCAATCTTTCGGCGAACATGTTTCTTTGTCGCTGGTTTCAGTTGGATAATACCACGGGACATCATGGATCTCTCAAGCCTAGATGTGAGGTTTGTCATAGGCAGTACCTCTGGGTTGGGGAATAATTTGGTCCTTATATACAAGCAGAGTTCCTCGAGGGCTTCTGTCTCAACCTCTTCGTAGCGTGCTTCCTCGCTTTCTTCCTGATTTTCACCTGCACCCGACCTGGCGGCCGCTGGGAAATCATCTTTTGTGAAGAGTTTGTAGCACGACTTGTGGTAGTGACCCTCTGCAGCAACAAGGTCTCTGCTAACTAAACCAAGGATTCTCTGGTTGAGTTTCCTTATTGCTGCTCTGCGAATCTTCTCATCTGCTCGTAGCTCAACACACTGTATGAGTGGCTCCCTTGTCTTTGTTGTTTTTATGTACTTGCTTGACTTCTCGCAGAAGATACATACTTTGGCATACACCCTGCTAGTACTAGGGGCATCCCTTGATGCCCTCCTCCTGGGGTCGACGCTTGCTGATTCTATCTTGACACCCTTGGCAAGGATAGAATCCAGTAAGGGGTAGGCAGCCCCGCCCAGGGAAGTACTACCGCCAAGGTTTCGGGAGACTCAGGGAATAGCCTGAATTCCATTTTCTCTCCCAGGCCTTGGTAGCTGGATACATATCTTTCTGCCTCACACATCAGGGGTATCAGGAAAACCCTCTTTATATAACATACACATCCAACTTCACGACATTGCCCTACATCGCTATCCTCTATCCATAAAATACTACTCTTCCCACTACATATCATACATGTAACACCATACACTTACCTTATAAATATGGCAGTACAATTGTTACGAGCAAACCTGGTGGTCCCTCGGATATCCACCCCCGGCAGGGTTGGGTTATTGACACAGGGCCCTCCCGGTCGTCATCATGCGACTGTGTCAAGAGTATTGCAACGTCCCAAAGCTGCTTGTCAGTACAGCTATTTCTTTAGTAATATAAGGGGACTTCACTCTAACATCAATTCTGTACACCAATTTCTTCAAGCAGAATCCCCTACTCTCCTTTTTTTGACAGAGACTCAAGTAACATCCACATCTGACACATCTAGATTTAATTTTCCAGGTTATCAACTGCTCCAAAATTTCAGACCTAAAGGTGGTGTATGTTGCTTCGCAAAATCTGAAATTGCCCTGGAGGAGGTTACTAGTTTCAATTGTCCCTATTTTGATTATTCTATATACAAATTAATTTCTGCTGGTAAATTTAAATACATATGTTGCATCTACCGTTCCCCAAATACTCCTCCAGAGCAAAGTCTTTTTGATTCTCTGTCCTCACAACTCAGTGTCCTCAACTTAAATGCTTCTTCTGAAATCACTGTGTTGGGTGATTTTAATGTCCATAATGTTGAATGGCTCACTCATTCAGCCAGGACTGATGATGCTGGTCTTGAATGTGAGCTATTTGCAGACTCATTTAATCTCATTCAACTAGTCAACCAACCCACCCGTGTACCAGACAATCCTAATCATAATTCCCACCTACTGGACTTATTTTTAACAACCAATTCAGAAAATTATGATGTTACAGTGAGGTCCCCACTTGGATCTTCTGATCACTGTCTGATACAGGCCACCTGTCTATCACCTACCACACCCTCCCACTCTGAACCTGTTTTGGTGACTAAATGGCATTACGATAGGGCAGACTGGGAGGGTCTTCAAGGTTTCTTTATTGATATTCCCTGGACCTCTTTCTTTTCTAATGATGCACACTCCACCTTGAGCCACATACAAGATTTTGTAAAAATTGGAATGGAAACTTTTATTCCTCATCAAAAGTACAGTAAAAGATCTAATTCACCTAAATGGTTTGACCATAATTGTGCTAGAGTAACTGAACAAAAAGCAATAGCCTACAATGCATACACAAGATCAAAAACACATGAAGCCTTTAATTACTTTAGAAACATCAGAAATCATGCCAAAACTGTATTAAACCTAACTAAATCAAACTTTCTCCATAAGCAGGCAAATAAACTTCTAAATAATCCAAATGATAACAAAATATTTTGGTCTACTCTTAACTCATTCAAATCCAACTTCACTACTGCTTCATCCATTCCACCATTAAAATCTCCGACTGGCAATCTTGTAAGTGACCCACGAGGTAAAGCTAACCTTCTTGCAGATATTTTCTCCACCAACTCAACCTTAGATGAAATAAATCAAGATGTCCCTGTACTTAATTTTAATTCACCTGAAATTCCCTCACTTAAGATCCACACCAGACATGTCAAAACTATTTTGCAGAATCTCTCAGTAGATAAGGCTCCTGGTCCAGATGAAATTCCTCCAATAGTACTTAAGAATTGCTCCTTGGTGCTCGCTCCTGTATTGGCAAAATTTTTCCGTCTGTGTACTCATACCTCATGCTTCCCAGTACCCTGGAAAGAAGCAAACATCCATCCAGTTCCTAAAAAAGGTGCCTCTTCAGATCCATCAAACTACAGACCAATAGCTATAACTTCCACTCTTGGCAAAGTTTTTGAAATTATATTAAATAATCACATAATTAAGCATCTGGAGAATAATAAATTAATCAGTGATAGGCAATATGGTTTTAGACGATGTCGATCAACTGCAGACATTCTTTGCCTTCTTACGCATCAAATCAACCAAGCTACAGACCAACATGGTGAAACACATACAATAGCACTGGATATATCAAAGGCATTTGATAGAGTCTGGCATCAATCCTTATTGTCGAAGATGTCACACTACGGCCTTGCATCATTAGTTCCACTAATTTCTTCTTATCTTCATAACAGAAAAATACGTGTAATGGTAGATGGCCTTTATTCTCAATTTCACTCAATAAATGCTGGTGTTCCCCAGGGATCAGTTTTGGCCCCAACTCTGTTCCTCATTCATATCAATGATCTCATATCTACCACTCATAATCCAATACATTCCTACGCAGATGACTCAACACTCCACAGTTCCTTCACATTTACCAATTCTTTCACCCAACCCGATCTTATAAATTCAAAAATAAACACTGCAATTTCTCTGAACCGGGACCTTTCTAGAATTAATGAATGGGGACAAGAGAATCTAGTTTCCTTTAATGCACAGAAAACCAAGTACATTCAATTTTCTAACCGACAGAATCTCACTGACTCCCATATATTTTTTAATTATGTAAATATTCCCACTTCCCCTAGTATTGACATTCTCGGTGTAACATTAACTACTAACTTGAGCTGGACACATTATGTTAGAAGCATTGCTAAGAATGCCTCTAAAAAACTGGGACTCCTGTACAGAGTTCGAGAATTCTTCACTGACGAGCAGTTGGCCGTAATATATAAAAGTCATGTGCGCTCTCAGATGGATTACTGTTCACCTCTGTGGGGTGGAAGTGGAGTGGTTGCATTGAGGCAGTTGGACAAAATTCAAAATAAAGCTATTAGATTAATCAATAACCCTGCAATCACACAGGACCTTCCTACATTAGCCATACGAAGAAACGTTGCATCCCTTGCATTATTCTACAGATATTTTCACAGCAATTGTTCCGAGGAACTTGCTTCAATTGTGCCGCCTCTCCACATCTTTCCCCGTAGAACTAGGGCAGCTGAGAGCGCCCATGAATTTACACTTTCTCCTCCACAATGCAGAACTTCTGCTTATCAGAATTCATTTATCCCCAGAGCTACTACTCTTTGGAATTCACTTCCCTCGAATTGCTTTCCACAAACTTACAATCAACAAATGTTTAAATCCAGTTGTTACAAACATTTTATGAATGGAGGATGCCTTTAGGCACATGGACCTTTTTGTTTTATCTGTGTTTTTCCTTCCTCCGTTCATTGTCTCTTAAAAAAAAAAAAAAAAAAAAAAACTTCTTCATTGTAAAGAGACTACGACATTTACGGTGATAATGTATGTGTGGTATTCCTCCTTCTTCAAGGCCCTTGGCTGCTTCCAGGACTGGATCATGCTGCCTGATTTCTGCAGCCCTGAGCAATGTGTTCCAGGAGTCCAAATCCTGTGGTGACACCAGAGCATCGCTGTCATCATCAGAGCAGTGGATGATACAGTCGATCCGTGCTCTCTTCCTCGCAGATGGTTCCATCCTGCCGTCAAACAGTCGACACACACCTGCAAAAAATATCACCATTAAACCATGAACAAACAAACACATTACATGGAAACCACTCTACATATGTTTGCTCCTTCCAATAATAAATTATCCCCAAAATATAACAAAAAATCCCCAAATATGAAATAAACCCCTAAATATGGAGAAACTTGAAATACACATCGGAATAATTCTTGTAGAGAATCAAATAAGCTACAAGAGCTGTTAGAATATATTTTTCAATGTTCCCCATATTTAAGGATTTATTCTAGATTTAGAGGAAAATACCCAAAATATAGAGTATATTCCGAAATATGAGGAAATTTGAAAAATACCTAGGAACAATTCTGGTAGAGAATATAATTCTACATAGGTGTTCAAAGTTTCGCGATGATTGTGTGATGGATTTTAAAGAAAATGAGGAAAACGCCGAGCGTCACGCTAAAAATCTTTATTTTTGGGTAGCGCCCCTATTGCATCAAAAAAATTAGACTAAGCTACCAGTGCGAGAAGGCTATCATATCTTAATGTACTTACAGTCACTCTATAAACATTTTAGTACCATTCGTGTTTAGTCACCCCAGGTGGTACCGATATCTGGCCTGGCTCATGGACTATAATCTCAATTAATGAAATCTACAAATACATGTGGCACTCCAAGGACACGAACCTAGGATACTTCCATCGAAATTCCGCGCACTTATGCATTACGCTATCAAGACAGTTAAGAAGTATGCACAAGCCTACGATTTATTATGCAGTTTCGAATCTTGCATATTAATCTGAGCATGTACTGTACATATATTCCAACTGCGCTATGGTAGAAAACTATATTCATATATTCATTTCCAGAGATAGGTGTGGTGGAGTAGGGGAGGTGTGGTGGAGTGGTCTTGCCACTGGCCTGGTAATCCAATGGTCCCGGGTTCAAATCCCGATGTATCAATGGGAAGATATTATTGGGATGGAATTTGTGCTGTACCTAGTATCAGTGCATTACCACAAGCCCACCGAAACGTCAATAAAATACCCTCATTGTTCCCTGATTAAATAGCACTGTATGAATATTCCCATATTCAAAATATGCTATAGGGGTGCAATGCCTGGTGAGTTATCTGCTCAACAGGTGGCGTTGTGTGTGTGTAAGTGTGAGAGTCCGAGTGTAGGGGTTGAGACGGTGAAGCACAGGAACGAGGTGGCTTCAGAGATGGGGTCGTTTCGGGCCATGAGTGAGCACCGTGCCTCATGTGAAGGCAAGATGGCAGGTGCTCGTTGTACTCTACGTGCTTCACATGTCTCACTCCCTAGACTGGAACAAGACCTCACGGGCTTCACTGTTCATTGTAAAGCGGTGAATGTTAAGGCTCTCAGCCTATGCCCGAGAGGAAGTAAGTTGGAATATAGAAAAAAAAAAAAAAAAAAAAAAAAAAAAAAAAATGAGAAAGGGTTAAAGTTTGGGGGAAAAATTCAGTGTTCAGAACTCCAATAGAAATTAATTGAAAAGGAGCTGCCACAGGCACAAACATGAAGATAACAGATTGCCTCCAACCTTTAAAATGTTCCCATTGGGTCCTAGGATCAGTGTATAAAGTATAATGCTGTAGTCACATAGTGCACAATTGGCCAAAAATGGTTCCTTATTCTTTTCCCTAAAATACATATAAACAAACTAACATTGAGAACACTTTGTATGAAAAATAAGTGTGAAATCATAATCAAAATAGCAATCCTTAGTTTATTTTTTATTAATTTCACCACAACACCAAACACCTCCAATGAAATTAATGAAAGCATATACTGTATGTGGTCCACCAGGATTCGAACCCGGGTTTTCACACACACACATTTGTAGACACCTTAACCATTACACCACCAAAACGGTTAAAGGTTTATGTACACACCTACGACTTATTATCCATTCTCGAATACTGGATATTAATCTAATCATGTTCTTATTCCCACCGCACTATGGTAGCCTAATGTTTAAGTGAGAGGAAAGAATATTCATGGGGCACAGATCACATAGAACGGCCTCGCTACGAAATATCCCTGAACCTACTGATAATCTATGTTTTATTAATTTCACCACAACACCAAACACCTACAATGAACTTAATGAAAGCATATATGTGGTCGACCAGGATTCGAACCCGGGTTATCACACACAGATTTTTAGACACCTTAACCATTACACCACCAAGACGGTTAAAGGTGTATGTACACGCCTACGACTTATTATCCATTCTCGAATACTGGATATTAATCTAATCATGTCCATATTCCAACCGCACTATGGTAGCCTAATGTTTAAGTGAAAGGAAAGAATATTCATGGGGCACAGATCATATAGAACGGCCTCGCTACGAAATATCCCTGAACCTACTGATAATCTATTTTTTTTTATTAATTTCACCACAACACCAAACACCTCCAATGAAATTAATTAAAGCATATATGTGGTCCACCTTAGATAAAATAGGAATTCAGAGGCTATCAACCCTAGTGGATTAGTAAGCCAGCACACTGTAATTCAAGAATAACGTCAGGACTGGAGCCTCTCTGCGAGAACTCCAGTCCTTTGACATTATTGTAACCATGTACTTGACCAACCACGTTCCAACAATATCTTAGCTATCTAGTAAAACACAAACTTATAAAAACAAGTGATGATAATGCAATCATTGATAGTTAAAATAGGACTTCAGAGGCTATCAACCCTATTGGATTATTAAGCCAGCACACTGTAAGTCAAGAATAATGACAGGACTGGAGCCTCTCTGCGAAAGCTCCAGTCCCTTGTCCGACACCTTCCATTATATTTCCAAAAATATCATGTTAAATCTATATATCACTCAAAAGAAGAATAAGTATGCAGTCCAATACAATTAAAAATATATATATATATATATATATATATATATATATATATAAAGAGACTGCGACGATAATGGCTATTATCGAAAGATGTAAAACTTGAGAAGGTGACGTGGAACACATACACGGTCCCACGTGTATCTTATCTCCTATCCTCGCTACCGCCAGACGCTGCAGACGCTCTGTCAACGCTCTCACGATATCGATCATAATTTGAGTATTAACTACTCATCCTCTTCATTCTTGTGCATGAAAGGTGGTTAAGAGCACGTTTAACCATCCTGTAGCTTAGTAAGTAACACTGCACGATATTTCGCTGTGTATTGACTGATAAACTTTGTGTTTATCACAAGACTCCTGCTCGGACAGGGTGCCACTAGCGCATCTGTTGTTTTGTTTTGTTTTGTTTGTAAACAAACGCTCTCTTCTTATTTGATATAAAATCGTAGCCCCTAATTTTACCCATTACCTACTGTAGTAAGTATCAATTTGACTGCCTTGTATGTAAGTAAAGCTTTGCATATTAATTTGCTAATAAACAATATTGTGTACTAACTAACCTGCCTACAGGAACGAACGCCGACGCCATTTTGTAAATAAACTTTTTTGGGGGGATTATACATATTAAATTCCAGCCAATTTTGTAGTAAATTTAAGTGCATTCATTTATCTTTTCCCCCTAGATATATTCTTGACATTTTCTCCTCAGAGTGATTTTACTTTAACACCTTATTAGCGGCCTAGGCGGTTTATTTATATGTACCGCCCAGCGGGGTGTTTTTAGCCAAAATAGGGCTGTTTACGTGATCATTTTCATGCCTAAATAAGACCCAGAACGTAAAACAAGTATCTATCCCTGAAAGGGCATAAACAGAGCTTTCAAATGACACCATAACGATCCTTTTATGATGGCTAGTTTTCTTGCAACAACCGTGCAACGCGAGTGCAAAAAGCATGTAATTAGGCACTTTCCCCATACAATTCCGTATATAGCGAGTGAGAGAGGGAGGGAGGAGGTGGGATTCATGTCAGTAGGTTCGCCGCGGTGGTCTGGAGCAGTCATACGCTCGCTACTCTCCTGCCACCACTTGTCTCTCTCTCTCAGCAACATTACGTGCTGAAATTGCCACACGACCTATGTCGAGCGCCGCCACATAGTCCAGCTTTATTTAACTCGACTTATGTTGCGCGCCGACAGTTAAGCGTTAAGCTAAGGGTGGTATTTGTACAAACTAACCTAGCCTAACCCAACCTGCCAAGCTTTTATCCTAATCCAAACCTAGCCTAGCCTATAGCCAGCCAATCTGTTGTTCTTATTAACTCTAGTAGATATTGTATTTAGTATCCTACTGTAGCTATATATATCTGTAATTTTAGTTGTTGCTTGCACGATCTTGTAGTAACCTTTGACTGATAATTTTGTTTTGTTTTATCTAAAAAGAGTAGGCTACTGCTTTACTAGGCTACAGTGACACCAGAGCCATCTGTTGATACAGTATATTAACCCCTTGTGTGCAGTCACACTTTATTTGTATATAATCTCTATTTGGTGAATTGTATATTTAGTTACATATTCTGTTATATATACCGGTATATATTTGTTTAACCCGTGGAGCCCCGGCTAGTTTTGTATTATTTGTTCACCAGAACCCGGCCGGTTTTCAATTTTTTTTTTTTATTCCAGAAACAATAGCGAATGGGTTAGGAATGAAGGAAAAACAACGAAGAACCGCTCAAAAAGCTTAAAGAATGGTCCTACAGAGCCCCCGAAAACGTATTTTACAAGAGTAAAAAATTGAAGGCAATTACCCCAAAAAAACAGGTTATTGCGCGCTCACGCGCACGCACGTGGACTTTGAGAGTTTTCAACCATCGGCACGGTTGCGTGGGATACGTACACAGTTCCCATACAAATCTGAGCCCTCTCGAGTGGCTACACCTGAGGTTACGGTCGGAGCAATTAGGGTGACTCGTCAGACACGTCGCTGGGGCTGTGCGTTACATACATCGCCGACGCGCCAGACGCGTCACTGGGGCTGGACGGGTTAAGGTTAGGTTATCACACCTGGTAGCCTATTTCTGCGTATTTCAATTTTATTGTTTTCGGTAAGGCTATTCAACGCTGGTAGCCTATTGGTGCGTATTTCAATTTAAAAAAAACTTTTGGTTAGGCAATCGCCCCTGGAAGCCTAATTCTGCGTATCTCAAATGTTTTGTTTTCGGTTAGGCTATCACCCCTGATAACCTATTGTTGTGTATTTCAACATATTTGTTTTCGGTTGAAGTGTTTCTAAAGTGACTGAAGTGTTTTAAAGTGAGTTAAGTGTTTTAAAGTGAGTGAAGTGATCTGAAGAAACTGACTGTTACCATGCCTCGCACTTGTACGAACTGCGCCGGTAGGTTTGGTGAGTCCATGTTTGTTACTGTCGATCTTCAAGTCTGCCTTCTCTGCCAGCAACAAGAGAATTTGACAGTGAAATTAGATGAAGCTTACAACAAGATCAACGTCCTCACCATGAAGCTGGAATCACTCCAAGAGTTTGTAACACTCAACGTTGGAGTACCACAAACTTCAATTGTCACCGCAACTCCAGCAGCCACCAACGCCCCAACGTCAACTGCCAACAATTCAACGCCTGCAGTAGCCATTTCATCTGATGGTTCCGATACTCAAGAAACAAATAGTAACTCTTTTCCCCCTCAAGACAACTTCCGTGTCGTGAGGAACAACGTTTGCCCCAAGACCAGGAAACCCATACCGATTACCGAGTGTCAAAACCGCTTCCAGATACTTGCAGACTCAGATGACGAAGCGGAAATAGAAGAAGTCCGGCTCGTGGGAGACTCGATGATACGTGGTCAGCTCACAGAGTTTTGCGCCAGAGCACCTAAGACCAGGAAGCGTTTTTGTATCCCTGGTGGTGGTGTGGACGACGTAGTTGCTGCAGTTGACGAAGTATCTAAGCTGGCCCCTGCTAATACATTGTACGTCATCCACGTTGGATCCAACGATGTACAGCGAACCCGGTCGGAAGATTTGCTTTTAAAGTACCAGCAGCTGATCAAGTCTTTTAAGGAGAAGTCATCAAGGATCATCGTCTCAGGAATCGTCCCCCGGCTTGGTGTAGAGAGCTGATTTTACAACATAGCCACCAGCACAAATTGTTGTCTAGCAAACCTCTGCAGGAAGGAAAACGTGGGATTCGTCGACACCTGGGACAATTTCTACTACGATGACTATTTGTTTTCGGACGATGGAGTTCATCTGAACCAGGTGGGAGCAGCACGTTTTGGGCGTCTTCTCAACGATGCGGTGAAGGATTTTCGGAGAAGAAATCGACTCAGCACAGGACAACCAGGAAGGAGGACCGAAGACAGCGAGGGCGGCAACCTGCGAAGGAATTAAATGCTAATCTGTCAAGAACCGCGAATTTGGATAAAGCTCCACCAACACGACCCAAATTCAAAACCGCCAGGGATAACGACCGAGGACCGATGTCAGCCATGAATGTAAATGTAGATCCGATCAGAACCAAAAATTTGATTAAAGAACGTTCTGTGAGTTCTAAAACAGCAACTTTAAAGGTTTTCTATGCAAACGCTCGTAGCATACGCAATAAATTTTCAGATTTAGAGGAACTAGTGTTTACTGAAAATTATGATGTGATTGGTATAACAGAATCTTGGCTCAATACAGTAGATAGAGACTTTTTAGCAGAGTATTCACTTCCCGGTTATGTAATGTTTGAGAAAAGCCGAATAAATAAAAATGGAGGTGGCGTTTTATTTTATATCCAAGAAAGTCTTAACTCGACCCTCTTGTCAAAACCTCAAATTGTGAACGTCGACACATCTTTTGTGCTAATAAAGAATAATAAAGGTACAAAAATAATACTTGCATTAATATACAGACCTCCAGCTCAATCAGTGCAAACTGACCGAGAAATTTATGAACAAATTGCAGATGTAAGTAACTCACAAGATACCGTATTTTTTGGCGACTTTAATTTACCTGTGACCAAGTGGGGCGATACTCTTACTTCACACTTTACTAGTAACGAACCAAATAGTAGCATCGAAAAAGTCCCTAATTTCAAGAAAGCAAACTTTCATAAACTTAGAGCTATATTTAAAGAAACTGACTGGAGCTTTTTAATTAACAATAACGACATAAATACATCTTGGAAGTTATTCGAAACCACTTACCTAAAAGCAGTGCAAGACTGCATACCATCGAAAATACGGCGTCCAGGCCATAATAATAAGCCCAAATGGTGGAATAAAGATATTTCAAACTGCCTGCTTGCTAAAAAATTTGCTAATGATAGATTAAAATCCTCACAAAATGACGAAGAACGGGTGAAATTTGTAGAGCTACGACGCAAACCCAAAACGTTAATTAAGCAAAGTAAAAAGACCTTAGAGTTACATATTGCGAATCAAAGTAAAACAAACCCGAAAGAATTCTATAGTTATATAAGAAAGAAAAAAGTAGTTACTTCAACTGTTGGACCATTAGTCGATGAAAATGGAGAATACACCAAAGACGAAGTACAAATGAGTAATGCCCTCAATACCTTCTTTGCATCAGTTTTTACAACAGAAGACCTCAGTGATATCCCTACACCATCGCCGATTCAGATTGATAATTCAGATGTTCTAAGCAATATCACCGTTACAGAGAGAGAAGTATTGAATTGTTTAGATAAACTCAAGGTAAATAAAACGCCTGGACCTGATACAATCTCGCCTAGAGTTCTAAAGGAAGCTAAGGATGAGCTCTCCAAACCACTGACATTACTATTCAATAAATCCTTGCAGTCTGGAACTATGCCTGATCAGTGGAAGATAGCCAACGTAACACCGATATTAAAAAAAGGCAGCAAATCCCTACCCAGTAACTATCGTCCAATTAGCTTAACCTCAGTTGTATGTAAAATGCTAGAAACGGTCATAAGAGACAGACTCGTAAATCACTTAGAGGAAAATAACATACTTAAAGATACTCAACACGGCTTTCGTAAAAAACGTTCCTGTTTAACAAACCTCTTAGACTTATTCCACGATATCCTCAACCTCTACGATGAGAGTAAAGCTGTAGATATTATATATCTTGATTTTCAAAAGGCCTTTGACAAAGTTCCCCACAAACGTTTACTGCTAAAACTAAAAGCGCATGGAATACACGACGGTGTGTTGAAATGGATAGAAAATTGGCTCAGCGACAGAAAGCAAAGAGTAGTCATAAACGGTAAGGCATCTAAATGGACCAATGTAAGTAGCGGGGTACCCCAGGGATCGGTACTAGGACCAATTCTCTTTCTAATTTACATCAACGACATAGATGAGGGTCTCACCTGTACAATCTCAAAATTTGCTGACGATACAAAAATTGCAAATAGCGTACTCTCAAAAGATCAAGTTGACGATATGCAACACAATCTAGATAAATTGTCTCATTGGGCCCAAATTTGGCAAATGAGTTTCAATGCGGATAAATGTAAAGTACTACATATCCGATACCTAAATGAGAAAGCAAACTATTCGATGAATGGCACTCAGCTTAAGAATGCAAACAGAGAAACCGATCTGGGAGTAACAATATCGAGTAACCTAAAACCGAGTCAACAATGTTCAGAAGTTGTTAAGAAGGCAAACAAAATAATTGGCTTTATAGGCAGGTCATTTGAGCATAAATCCAAAGACGTTATCCTAACCCTTTACAATTCCTTAGTCCGCCCTCTTCTGGAATACTGCGTTCAATGCTGGTGGCCTTATTACCAAAAGACATAAACAAGCTAGAACGAGTTCAACGTAGAGTTACCAAAATGATACCTAGCCTAAAGAACAAACCATACGAAGAGCGTCTTAGAGAATTAAATCTATTTCCTTTAACCGAGCGCAGATTAAGAGGTGACTTAATTCAAGTGTTCAAAATCATCAAAGGCATCGACAATATGAACTGTAGTAAGTACTTCACTATCGACCAATCTAATTACACGCGGGGAAACGGTTGCAAAATTATTGGTAAATCTTTTAACTCACACGAATCTAAGAATTTCTTCTTCAATCGAGTTGTCAACTTGTGGAATGGGCTTCCCCCGAGACGTTATAGACTGCAGCACCGTTGATTCATTTAAACTCCGCTTAGACAAATATCTCGCATCAAACCCGCGACTGACTGCGTTTGTAAATGAATAACTTTATTTTATCCTCCCCTCAGTTACTAACCCATATGTCCCCTACTAACTTCCTAGTCCTGCCACGGACATTAGTTCCAGGGCAGTAGTTCCCTCTCCAATGTTCCCTTACCCACTCTAAACCACTGTTTGGACACTTGATCCTCAGTGGTTTGGAGGACAAGCCGCCTAGAAGGGTCGCTAGATCTGTTGTTGCTTGATGTCCTTTGTCCTTTAAGGGGGGTGACCTGCTTTTTGTTATTTCTCTCCTTTTCTCTCTGTCTCTGGCTTGTATCCGTTCGGCCCCATTCAGCCAACTATTTTAAGACATTTATCCCTATCTGGGTGTCGATTTCTTCCTGGCGAGCGAAAGCGAGCCAGCATTATACCTGTATGAAGAAATCCGGCTTTGCCGGAGAAATTTTTCTATCGAAAAATTTACAAATTTTGCCTGCTGTCAAACAAAAATAAAAAATATGCTGGCTCGCTGCCGCTCACCAATAAAAAATTGACACCTGGATGAGGATAAACGTCTTGAAACAGTAGGCTGAATGGGGCCAAATGGATACAAACCAGAGAAAGATAGAAAAGGGCAACAAAAACAGGTCACCCCTCTTAAGGGGGTACTACTCGCTTCTTCTGAACACCCTTCTCCCTCATGTTTAGCATATTAGTTTTGAGATTTTAAGACCTTTCGTGCCATTTAGGTGTCGACATTTTCCTGGCGAGCGATAGCGAGCCTCTAATTTTAGAAGGAATCGGCCTTTGGCTTTGAAATTTTTCTATCGAAAAATGTACAAATGTATCTTGAAAGGGGGTCTAGGGGGTGTTTTTCAAAGTTTGATGGAGGTCTAGCGAGGAAACTAAAAAATACAAAAATAGATAAATATATCTACCAAAAACCAAGCAATACCCCCTTAACACCACACGCGACGTAAGACATCATCTGAATTAGGTTGATGTACACACACACACACACACACACACACACATACACACACACACAACACAGATATACGAAGACAAACATAGGCTATACTTACACACGGTCACTTGACCTAATTTAGGAAGTATAGTTTTGTAAATTTCCCTAGTGATGGTAGTATAGGCCTAAAATCACTTTCACGAGACATCTAGTACAACTATATAATTATACATATGACAGCAAATATGACTTGAAACAAGTTACTATAGTTCTGGGCTCCAGTCCTGACGCTAATCGTGACTTACAGTGTGCTGGCTTAATAATCCAGAAGGGTTGATAGCCTCTGAAGTCCTATTTTCACTAACAAATGCTGGTCAGAGAGAGAGAGAGAGAGAGATATGATTAGACTAGTCATAAATAACATTAGATTTTTAGCATTGAGATAAACAGTGTAATACATAATAGTAAACACATGACCATGGGGGCAGTTATTCTATTAAGCGTTGGAGCTGATTAGGTTATATATTGTGATGCTAAATGTTGTGCGTATTGGAATTGTGTATTTTATCATACATATTTGCAAATGTAATTATTTTAGCCATAAAGTGGCACTTACTCTCCATTAATTATTATTCTGAAAATTCCTTCATCAACATGTGGGACTCACTTCTAACTGGCATCTAAAAACCAAGATCATTATCGCTCATTATTCTATACTTTATGCATTTAGGCTTGAACTAACCTAGGAATTAGGAAGAACCTATATTGTAAGCCTACTGTACATTCATCTTCCCAAGTAGGTGGCAGGATACAATACTACAGTACAATACTACAATTGTGATAAATATGAGACAGCATATATTAATTAACCCCTTCAGACTCATATGACACAGAGGTTGTCAGATTAGCAATAAGAAATAGAGTTCTCTCACTCTTATAATTACCTCTCCAAAATTAGTTTTCTGCCCACAGCTAACTCAAAGACAACTGCAGAGGTTGAAGTAACTAAACTAAAGGTTTCTAAATACCCCTGATGGTAAAATAGGCTTTAAAGTATCCCTAATCGGATCAAAATCGCGTCATATGTCGGAGAGGGTTAAAAGAAAGACTCGCTGCACGCGTGTAAAGGAAACGTAGGAATTATTATATAAGTGGATTAGTATCGATGACAAAATGATATACCACTTACCACAGCAGGTGATTATACAGAACACTATGGGTGTAGTAAGTGATCCTGGGCTTGGGCAGAGGGTGTGACTTGAGGGGGTTTGGGGTTAATGGTTTACAGTTGGGTTGAGAAAGTGAGGTGGGACATATAAACAAAGTGTGTCCCACGTGTGTCATGTCCTCTAACACACGGGACGCCCCACATGACACCATCTGTCGTTGGTTTATGTACAGGCACGAGCATAAGTCGTGGGACATCCACGAGATATCCCTTTGCGTTAGTAGGTGGCGCGGTTATGGTTTTTATGAATGAGTGGGTGGAGGTAGGAGGTGGGAATGAGGAGTCGTAGAGTAGAATACTAGCTTGTTTCGCGCGTGCGTGCGTGTGTGTGTATGTGTATGTGTTTACCTGGTAACAATTTCATTACACGACTCATTTATCAAATTACAACTTTGTTTTCGTTACAATCAATTTCAGGAAGTAACTGCTCCCAGATATAGCATAATGCAACTATTATCTTCTGTCTCTATAACTGGCTGTTAGAATATCTCCTTCTCATCCCCCCCCCCCCCCGCCCCCCACACACACGCACTACTTCTCGTCTTCTGCTCACTCCGCAACACCAACTTTCACAGCTCGGAAATGATTGTGTATACGGGCACAATACTTGAAATAATAATTATATTTATAATAATTATTGTTCTATGCCATATATTACAGCATTGATATATACTGTAATGTATACTAAGTGAAACCTCGCCCCTTCCATTTATCTCTTCTTGTAATGGAAACTGCTTAAGGTTGGTTGAAAACATATCTTTTTACCCAAATTGCCCATAATGTAATGCACATATATCGTAGATACATTTCTGAAGTCCGATATCATAACCAGCCAACTACTTATGAAATAATTAGTTATGATTAGTAATTGGCGTTGGCATGTTTTTATACGGTTCGTATGTATAGTTTAGTGATTGGGGGACACTATAAAATTTGAATAGCATTGATAGCAAAGTATGCAAGGTGCATAGAATATATATGTTTAAATATAAGTATTAATGGTTATTTCAACACATTTAGTTCCAACTTTTTTAAATTGTATCATTGGTATTTACTTTGTGCATGGTTGGGATGTCAGCGATTATAGTTATATGAAATGACTATGACCAATCTTTATAGACGAGAAGATAGCCATAATAGATCAAAGTTACGTGTTCTCTCAGAAACATATTACCTACCATTCAAGAATGGATGTGGTGAGGTGGCACAAGACACTGACAAATTTGATAACAGAATAATGACAATGATCAACAATCGAGCAATTACAAATTATTATCCCCATTACGTCTTCGAAGCGATGTTGCATCACTAGCATTATTCAATAAATGTTTTAATTAAGGTAAATGTTCATTCAAACTTGCGTATATTGTTCCACCTCTCCCTGTAGAACCAAGGCGGTTGACAATGTCCATGACCTAACAATTGCTCGTCCACAATGCAGAACTTATATTATTTAGCACAGTTAATTTAATCCGCGAACAGCATCTATCTGTAATTCTCTTCCTCCGAGTATCTTTCCATCAATCCCCATTCGCCCTGATAACAACTCGTCCCACATTTGTATGAGGAACTTGCTCCGATTTAGATAGGTTAGGTTAGGTTAGATTAGATTAGATTAGGATATGATTAGTTAGTTTATTTGAGTTTAGTTCAATACAAAATAACAACATATAATCATAGGCGACTTCATTTCGAGGAGATAAAACGTTCGGGGGAGTTCTTTTCGAGGAGATTGGTGATAGTAGTAGTGATGATGGTGATAGTACTGATGATGACAGTAGCAGGGATGGTATTAGTAGTAGGGATGATGGTCAGAGTAATGATGATGTTGATAATAGTATTGATGATGATGATAGTAGTGGTAATGGCACGATGGTGAAAGTAGCAGTGATGATGGTAGTTATAATGGTGACAATACTAGTGATGATGGTGAAATTAGTAGTGATGATGTTAATAGTAGTAATGATTGTGACTGTAGTTGTGATGATTGTGACAGTAGTAGTGATGATGTTGGTAGTATTAATGATAATGGTGGCAATAGCATTGATGGGTTGAGTTGCCGTATGGGTTGGGTATGCCGTATGGTTTGGGTATGCCGGTTTGATATTGGGCAAAGCTATTTAACATCCTAGTTATATTAAGTTCTTCCGTATTAGTATTGCAACAATTATGACACTAATTATTTTAAAATTATAAGTAATACACTAACAATAATGAAGGGCTCAATATAATTAGGATGCTAACTATGGCAACATTCCCGTGGAGAAAGACGATGTTTATAATAGTATTATTAATAATATAAGTGTTTTATTATGACTTTAATTCAATCGATGTTATATAATGCATACCATATATGACTCGCACATCCCATATTTCCAATATCCGCAGAAGTCTAACCGCCCTTTATTCCCATAGCAAATAACGATCATGCTAGCATTTTTTTACATAATTTGTTGTCGATTTTGTTTTCCTTTTTTAGTCTTTTTGTGCCCAATCTGGCACACGTTTCGAATGTTAGTCGTCCCCTACAGGATTAGTTTCTCGAAGCATTGGGGAAGTTCCCTTACCCTTTATAAGTGCGAGGATGTCCTCTTCGATATCAGAAGGGTCTGGGTTTCTCATACAGAGTCTCCATTCCTGGTCGCGATTAAGGAAGACGTCTGGGGTTCTCAAGCAGGACAACCTCCGGGTATATATTCCCAGTATACCTGGGGGTATAAACTTGGGGGGTCTCGGGGAATCCGGTCTTATGTTCTTCCTGACTTTAAGGTGGGCTTAATATGATCCTCATGTGTCGATAGCCTATAAAGTCCTATTTTAACTAACTATTCTTCAATATCAGTTACACAGGTTTTCTTCAACGTCTCACAAAATAGGGCATTTTGATCTACTATAGTGGATTTAAGGTAAGCAAATATTATGGTTAAATAAGTATACACATAAACATCTGCTATCACGTGTTTCGCTTTCGTGTCTTATTGGTATTGCGAGCACCTATAAAGCTGCTAAACCATGACTATAATGAACGCATCTAGAATGACTATAGCGCATCATGAATGGGACGGAATTAAAACAAATATTTATATATAACATTTTAAAACCCCAGGCGACAAATAATTGCCGAGCAAGTGTTGTGATTTTTCGGCATCACTGACAATCAGAGTGCTGTGATTGGTTGTCACTACAGACCACCCGTCAAGGCGATCGATAATCATCCACTAGAGTAATATTCCCACTCATTACTCTATATTTCCCCCATTTTAGTGGAATATTGACCATGGACGAACACAACTCTTGGTAAGGACATTCTTTAAATGTTTATATTGTTTACTATTTCCATACGTTTGTCATTTATATGCTTATATAATCATAGAATGATGAATGTATGTATATACTCAGGCACATACCCCATAGCTGGAGGTGACCGACTCGAGACAGAGACCGAACATAAACATCATTTAAAGTTCCAATTCTTAGGGTCCAGGACCACTTTCGCGTTCCCTCGCCCCTTTCTCTGTCTTGCCTAGTAGGTGAATGTTACAATGATAATTACGAAAAATACTTCAATTGGTTAGCCTCGCCTAACTGTCATTTCGCCTACAAGTCTGCTTGACTGTTAATCCACTCAAATATGTGTTGCACAAGGTGTATTTCCCCATTCTTGCAGTAATTGACCATGGATACAGTCAATAAGAAAGGACTTTGGGCGAAGTGATGGTGAAGTATATGTGGTTTTTTTTTCTCTCTCTTTCTCTCTAAGATCAGGCGAGTTAACTGTTAACAAAGAGCCTAATTCATTTATAATAACTTAACAGTTTGTATTAATTAATGCGACCATGGCACAAACCTACAGTACTGATTGCCTGTTCGTTTACAGACCTAAATGGTCAGATAATCAATGCTGAAAGCAACAGCAGACGATTCCAAACTGCCAAACAGCAGTGTTAATTGAAAAACAAGTTTGCAACAATTGGCAAAAGTATGCAAAAAAGGTGGGCAAATTAGGTGCCTAGGCACCAACTAGAATAATTCCCATTGGTTCTTCAGTATTATTTATCGCGTTTTTTTTCTCTAGTGCGCTCTCTGGCCGCAACAATTAGCAACGATGGCGGAGGATTATGTGAAATTATGTCGCCTCCGTAGGGGTGGCGTAGTACTGTAATCATTGTGTGCATGTGTCTGACCTGTGCACTTCTGTGTGTGTGACCCTATCAGAGTAGCTAACTTGATGGTGATTGTGGTAGGGATAGTGGTTATGAATGTGGTGGTAATTACGTAGCGTAGGGGGGGCGTAGTATTGTATTCACCGTGTCTGTCTGTGATGGTGTGTCTGTGTAGTGGGGATCCCATGCCATAATCTTGCTAATGTCGTCCTTTGATTATTCTTTATTCTTTATGATTATTTTGTATTCTATATAATTATGAAGATCAGTAAAATTTACAGGAACACTAAACTTCGAGAACTCGAATATGTAAAAGCCAATCTCAAAATTAGGGACATTGAGTCGGTTTTTAGGAATATTTAATATATGCATAATTATAATAGTTTTGATGTTTGTATTAATACTTAGTTATTAAAACATAGTGATACAAAATGATGGTGCTGATAGTAGCGAGATGATGGTGAATGTAGTAGCGGTGATTGTGATAGTAGTAATGATTATGGTGACAGTATACAGTACAAAGGAAATCAAGCAACAGCAGATCTAGTGACCCTTCTAGGTTGCTTGTCCTCCAAAACACTGAGGATCAAGTGTCCAAACACTGGTTTAGAGTGGGTAAGGGAAAATTGGAAAGGGAATTACTGCCCTGGAACTAATGTCCGTGGCAGGATTAGGAAGTTAGTAGAGGACAGATGGGTTAGTAACTGAGGGGGGGATAAAATAAAGTTATTCATTTACAAACGCAGTCAGTCGCGGGTTTGATGAGAGATATTTGTCTAGGCAGAGTTTAAATGAATCAACGGTGATGCAGTCTATAACGTTTCGGGGAAGCCCATTCCACAAGTTGACAACTCGATTGAAGAAGAAATTCTTAGATTCGTGCGAGTTAAAAGATTTACCAATAATTTTGCAACCGTTTCCCCGCGTGTAATTAGATTGGTCGATAGTGAAGTACTTACTACAGTTCATATTGTCGATGCCTTTGATGATTTTGAACACTTGAATTAAGTCACCTCTTAATCTGCGCTGGGTTAAAGGAAATAAATTTAATTCTCTAAGACGCTCTTCGTATGGTTTGTTCTTTAGGCTAGGTATCATTTTGGTAACTCTACGTTGAACTCGTTCTAGCTTGTTTATATCTTTTTGGTAATAAGGGCACCAGGATTGAACGCAGTATTCCAGAAGAGGGCGGACTAAGGAATTGTAAAGGGTTAGGATAAGTTCTTTGGATTTATGCTCAAATGACCTGCCTATAAAGCCAATTATTTTGTTTGCCTTCTTAACAACTTCTGAACAATGTTGACTCGGTTTTAGGTTACTCGATATTGTTACTCCCAGATCGGTTTCTCTGTTTACATTCTTAAGCTGAGTGCCATTCATCGAATAGTTTGCTTTCTCATTTAGGCATCCGACATGGAGTACTTTACATTTATCCGCATTGAAACTCATTTGCCAAATTTGGGCCCAACATGACAATTTATCTAGATTGTGTTGCATATCGTCAACTTGTTCTTTTGAGAGTACGCTATTTGCAATTTTTGTATCGTCAGCAAATTTTGAGATTGTACAGGTGAGACCCTCATCTATGTCGTTGATGTAAATTAGAAAGAGAATTGGTCCTAGTACCGATCCCTGGGGTACCCTGCTACTTACATTGGTCCATTTAGATGCCTTACCGTTTATGACTACCCTTTGCTTTCTGTTGCTGAGCCAATTTTCAATCCATTTCAACACACCGTCTTGTATTCCATGCGCTTTTAGTTTTAGCAGTAAACGTTTGTGGGGAACTTTGTCAAAGGCCTTTTGAAAATCAAGGTATATAATATCTACAGCTTTACTCTCATCGTAGAGGTTGAGGATATCGTGGAAGAAGTCTAAGAGGTTTGTTAAACAGGAACGTTTTTTACGAAAGCCGTGTTGAGTATCTTTAACCCTTAAAAAGCGGATCACCACTTAAGTCGAGTTAAATAAAGCTGGACTATGTGGCGGCGCTCGACATAACTCGAGTGGCAATTTCAGCACGTAATGTGGCTGAGAGAGAGAGACAAGTGGTGGCAGGAGACTAGCGAGCGTATGACTGCTCCAGACCACCGCGGCGAACCTACTGACACAAATCTCAGCTCCCTCCTCCCTCTCTCACTCGCTACATACTCAATTATGTACCGAAAGTACCGAATTACCTGCTTTTTGCACTCGCGTTGCACGGTTATTGCAAGAAAACTATCCATCATACAAGGATCGTTATGGTGTCATTCGAAAGCTCTGTTTATGCCCTTTCAGGGATAGATACTTGTTTTACGTTCTGGGTCTTAATTAGGCATGAAAATGATCACGTAAACAGCCCTATTTTGGCTAAAAACACCCCGCTGGGCGGTACACATAAATAAACCGCATAGGCCGCTCGTAAGGTGTTAAGTATGTTATTTTCCTCCAAGTGATTTACGAGTCTGTCTCGTATGACCGTTTCTAGCATTTTACATACAACTGAGGTTAAGCTAATTGGACGATAGTTATTGGGTAGGGATTTGCTGCCTTTTTTGAATATCGGTGTTACGGTGGCTAGCTTCCACTAATCAGGCACAGTTCCAGACTACAAGGATTTATTGAATAGTAATGTCAGTGGTTTGGAGAGCTCATCATTAGCTTCCTTTAGAACTCTAGACGTGATTGTATCAGGTCCAGGCGTTTTATTTACCTTGAGTTTATCTAAACAATTCAATACTTCTCTCTCTGTAACGGTGATATTGCTTAGAACATCTGAATTATCAATCTGAATCGGCAATGGTGTAGGGATATCACTGAGGTCTTCTGTTGTAAAAACTGATGCAAAGAAGGTATTGAGGGCATTACTCATTTGTACTTCGTCTTTGGTGTATTCTCCATTTTCATCGACTAACGGTCCAACAGTTGAAGTAACTACTTTTTTCTTTCTGATATAACTATAGAATTCTTTCGGGTTTGTTTTACTTTGATTCGCAATATGTAACTCTAAGGTCTTTTTACTTTGCTTAATTAACTTTTTGGCTTTACGTCGTAGCTCTACAAATTTCACCCGTTCTTCGTCATTTTGTGAGGATTTTAATCTATCATTAGCAAATTTTTTAGCAAGCAGGCAGTTTGAAATATCTTTATTCCACCATTTGGGCTTATTATTATGGCCTGGACGCCGTATTTTCCATGGTATGCAGTCTTGCACTGCTTTTAGGTAAGTGGTTTCGAATAACTTCCAAGATGTATTTATGTCATTATTGTTAATTAAAAAGCTCCAGTCAGTTTCTTTAAACATAGCTCTAAGTTTATGAAAGTTTGCTTCCTTGAAATTAGGGACTTTTTCGATGCTACTATTTGGTTCGTTACTAGTAAATTGTGAAGTAAGACTATCGCCCCACTTGGTCACAGGTAAATTAAAGTCGCCAAAAAATACGGTATCTTGTGAGTTACTTACATCTGCAATTTGTTCATAAATTTCTCGGTCAGTTTGCACTGATTGAGCTGGAGGTCTGTATATTAACGCAAGTATTATTTTTGTACCTTTATTATTCTTTATTAGCACAAAAGATGTGTCGACGTTCACAATTTGAGGTTTTGACACGAGGGTCGGGTTAAGACTTTCTTTGATATAAAATAAAACGCCACCTCCATTTTTATTTATTCGGCTGTTCTCAAACATTACATAACCGGGAAGTGAATACTCTGCTAAAAAGTCTCTATCTTCTGTATTGAGCCAAGATTCTGTTATGCCAATTACATCATAATTTTCTGTAAACACTAGTTCCTCTAAATCTGAAAATTTATTGCGTATGCTACGAGCGTTTGCATAGAAAACCTTTAAAGTTGCGGTTTTAGAACTCACAGAACATTCTTTCATCGAATTTTTGGTTCTGGTCGGATCTACATTTACATTCATGGCTGTCCTCGGTCCTCAGTCGTTATCCCTGGCGGTTTTGAATTTGGGTCGTGTTGGTGGAGCTTTATCCAAATTCGCGGTTCTTGACGGATTAGTATTTAATTCCTTTGTAGGTTGCCGACCTCGCTGTCTTCGGTCCTCCTTCCTGGTTGTCCTGCGCTGAGTCTATTT